>CAUHTR010000064.1:0-201296 GCA_959609185.1 Schmidtea polychroa
TTTTGAAAACATTTAATTCACTGTCATTAACGTATAAAACCCTACAAATTAAGATAGCAGTGAAATTTCGTTATATACCTTCACTTGTGGTTTTAACGCCGTAAGTAGATCTAATTACATGCTAATTACTAATTATTAAAATTACAAAAGTTTATAACCCAAAAAATATGTAAATTTTCAAGGCGATTTTACTATAAACCAAATGAATCATTCCAGATAGTGTAACCCACGACAAAATCTAATAACCATTCATTGTTCTCATAAGTGAACGGAAAAAACGATTCTATCAGCGGATCCTTTCAGAAATTTATAATATTTTAATAAATTGAATACGGCAACAGTTTTCAATTAAATATTTTAATAGTTATTTATTTTAAAAATTACTCAAACAAAAAAAATATTCTACGAAAAATACTTTTATCTTTTTCTTTTTTTTCTTTTGGTTTATTCTCTGCAATTCAGAATTATAAAAAAAATAATAAAAATTAAATTATACCTTTAGTATCTTTTTTATTTTTATCTTTTAAAAGAATTTCTTTACCGTCAGGTTTATCCAAATTGACATCAACATGCTATATGTTTATATAAAAAACATTAACTTGTTAATATTGTTACCTGAACATCTTCCAAATTACTAATATCATTTTTATCTGGTGGTATATTACAATTTTCATTTGAATAAGTCCAGTGATTCAATAACTTGCTTAAATCATTCAATATTTGATTTTGATACTCCTTACTGAGTTAAACAATAAATTTGTTTAAGATGTACTTTTTATTATTTTATTGTTTATAAAATAATGGATTGATAAATATTGTAATAAATTTCGCCCCTATTGGGACAATACGTCCCAGAAACTTTCATCATGATCCTTGGGACTTATTATCCCAGACTTATTATTATTATTGGGACTTATTATCCCAGGACTTTCTAGGATATTCAGAAGCGCCACGATTACAAAAATGAGAATATTTCATATTTAGGTCAATATTAACAAGTTCCAATATATAAATTTAGCATAGTGTCATTAGCGGAAAGTCGGTGCGAAAGGGTTAAATGTTATCATAAAAAGATTTTGGAAAATCTTAAATTTATAATTGCTAAAATTTTTTAAAATTAAATAATAATGGGTTAAATACAAATTTTGTCATTTTTGACATTTTGTCACTATGAAAATATTTAAAACCAAAAAAATGTCAAGAGTGACATTTTATTTACGAATTTTTCTATAATAAATAAAAAACTAAAAAATGTCACTTATAAGTATGTATACAGCGTCCACAATTTGATGTCAGAATTTAAATAGATTACCAATAAAAATCAATATTATTTATTAAATGTATAAATGTCATTTTATTTCGATAATTTAAAAACATTTGAAAAAGTTACAGATGAATAAAAGTTTGCCCAAAAAAGAATATAGAAAAGCTAAACAGGAAATGAGGCACGTTCTGGCATACGAGTTCGGATTTACTGATCAAACAAGAAGATTTTAGAGTTGTAATGCGTTTCTCCCCGCTGCAGGTATTTGCATAAAGCTAGGATAATAAATCGCATTGCCACGTTTGGAAAGGAGGAATTGCATACTTGTGTTTTTACCGCTCCCACCGAAAATCAAAATAATGAAATTTCCCCAGTTAGAAAAATGAGATCAAAGAAGAATCCAAAATACAATAATATAGATATTTTAAAACATAGTGTTACCTTAACTAATCCTTCAACATTTTTTGATATCCGTTTAACACCCGAATCAGCATTTCACAAAATCGAAATCAAAGTTTACAGTAGACATGGTTCGAAATACTTGTAGTTGTGGGCAAGTACAGGCTAATGGATTTCCGTGTGTGCATTTTTATGAATTTTATAGTGGCAAGAAATCTAAATATAGCCAATTTTGTGGATATTTGCTTCCACACAACCACAGTTGAAGATGCGTATAAAAATTTGATAGAACCTATATTCTCTTGACTATGATATTGCATCAATCAAAACTATTTATCCGCCTGCCATCAAAATATATTTATATTGTTATTGTCATTTTGTTAATTCATTATATTTTTTGAGTGACATTTTTTAGTTTTGCTTTATTAAATAAGTTTGGTAAATAAAATGTCACTTTTGACATTTTTTGACACTTAGGTTTAAATATTTTATAGTGAAATTTCCTTAAAAATGTATTTAGCCCAATAATAATAAATATTAATTATTACTATATAGTTTTTTTGTGGACATTACGAGTCATTTAAATAACTTGAATTTACGCTTGTGAGGTAAATCCCAGCTTATAAATGAAGTGTTTGGTCACATTCTTGCATTTGAAAGAAAACTACACCTATGGGATGTACCAGCTTCAACTTAAAAATTATGCACATTTTCCATCCCTTCGAGAATACAAAATTCAGAAATATTTGTGAATATGATCAAATATCTGAAGAATGAGTTCTCATCTCGTTTTACTGACTTTTACTTGCACGAAGATGAATTCAAGCTTTTTGCTAATCCCTTTGATGTGGAAGTGTATACACTGTATCAGAATTCTTTCAAATGGAGTTGATTCAAATGCAAAGTTTTAACTCCGACGATGTTTCATTGCTGATTTTTATACAAAATACATTTAGGGAAGTATCCTAACGTAGTGAACCACGCAAAAAAAGATGACATCTTTGTTTGGAAGTACTTACCAATGTGAGCAATTATAAAATTTTAAATAAACAAATATTTTTAAACATAAAACAAAAATACATGAAAAGTTTAATAAAAATGTACACCAAGTATAGCATCACAATATGTAAATTTTCAAACAAAAATTAAATCGACTTGGATAAATGTTGAAGGAATTTATTAAAACAGATATTAAAGTAAACAAGTTTTCTGAATTATTTAGTTTTATTAAGGATGGAGATGAGAAAATTGAAGGGGAGGACGGAAAAGTTAATTTTACGGACGAGCTAGGTTAGACAGTTAGATATTTCAATATTTTAACTGAAAGAATTGAGCATAAAAGATTCTTCATTGTTGAATGATGAGGAGATTCTAACCGCTACAAATGACATGGTAGTAATTATGAACAATTCATTATTAATGAAGCTAGCATTTGAACAATGGTAACATATGAATCATTGATGTCTCTGGGGGAGAATACGATTCGCTACCCAGTCGAGTTTTTGTATACCCTTAACTTAAATTACTCCAGATTTTATTTCCAAATAAAGAGCTTCAATAGCATTGCTACACAATATTAAACCTCAAAAACGGCAAACTATTTTTATATTTTATATTGTAACTATTAATACTATGCTGATTATAAATAATGTGAAAATGAATATCAATGTATAAATTAGCTTACCTCACTATTTTCTTTTGAGGAATCCAGCCAGTCAATGAATGGATAACGCTAAAATCTCCAAATTCGCTATCATTAGAAGAATAGTTATAGCTAAATCATATTAAAGACATATGTAAAGGATTTATCAACTTTCTACCTCAATGAAGCTATTTTCAATAAAGCCTTGGTTAAAATGAGGGGCCAAAGCTCATTGGATATTGTAGTAACTGGTAGTAAAAGCATGTCATTCTCATCAAATGGCAAAGTGTCATCGACTAGAATTTTACGCCAATCTCCCTTTATCAATAGTAGCTGAATGATTGAATAATAGAAAGCTTACCATCCAAAATAATTTTACAATATATTTTCCAGCTGGATTATACTGAGGAAAACCTTTACCGACTTTATTCAAAGAGTAAATATGCTCCCAAAACCTCCACGTATGATAAATTCCACTCGAGCTTATGCCGATATCCTGCATTTGACCATCAGTAGAATCATTGGCGCTTTTCTTTTCAGAAGTTATCCATAAATTATTGATTTGACAAATTATCCATCTCATTGTCTAATAGAATGAAAAATATATATATACACACACATATACACACATATATATAAATTTTCACTTCGGAATTAAACAAATGTTCATTGGGAGAGAAAATATCAAATTTGTGCACTCCTTCTTCCGTATCGACAATAAGGGGATTCTTTAACAAATACAATTATAAATCGAACGATGAGAAAAGAGAAAACTTTTGTGAAATATTCATATGATCTTTTCCATTTGGATACTTTTAATGAGGGAGGAAGTTTCAACTGGCCTTCGGGATCTTCAAATAAGTTCTGTGTCATCTTGTTTTTATTTACACTAACAATTAGTTCACTGAAAAACGTGTAAGTATTACCTGTGGAGATCTGGCTTTATCTTTTTCTTTCGTTTTCAAGGGAGTGTCCTGAAAAATGTGTATTATTTGTCTCACATGTATTTATCAGTACCCATTTTTCATTATTAACATCAGTTTCTGACCACTCAGGCCAAATACCTATTTTAGCATGTTTTACATCATTGATCATTCCTGTTAAAGTCCCTCTGTAAAGATAAATATCACTAAATAATTTTCAAAAAAAATTGAAATTATTAACATAAACTTCTAAATTAATAATGCTCATAAGATTGTCATTTAAATCATTTTGCCTAACTGAATATCTTTTGTTTTCAAGATTACGGAAATATTCAAAATTGTAACCATCACGACCAAAAGAAAATTAACCAATAAACTAATTTCTTTTTCATTTTTATACTTTATGTTCATTTGAATTTTTACAAAAGAATTTTGAAACTTGTTTTCTTTAAATCTAATAAATGAAATTTACTTACTCTTTTAACTTTCTATGGTAAGGAGAATTAGATTGAGCTGATTTATTGCGTTCTTCTTTTTTCTTTGGTAACATATTTATATTCTTTAGCTTTTTTTATATTCTTTAATTAAAATATTGTTAAATCTTGATGCTCAAAAAACTGGATATAGTAATGTGTTATTATACAAATTTAAATATTAAAATGTTTCTATGACAATAATATATAATTACTTTAAAATGTTTTAATTACTTAAACACTGCATTCGAAAAAAAATTATTTTTATTTTTAACATAAATTTAATTAAGAAATCAAAGGTGAAATATGTTTTCAAATAAAATTAAATCATATTGAATTTACACTTAAGAAAATCAAGAAAGTTCTTATAGAATGTTTAAGGAGTAATGAGAAATGCCAGATCAATTTCACTCTAAATGTTGGGTACAAACAAAAACAGCGTAAAAACATTTTGTCGAAAGAAAAATTACCTAAAATTTCATCTAGATGCTTTTAAAACCAAATACTAAAAATATATATGGGGGTTGTGGTGTTATGACTATTAACATAATTTTGTCTTCTTGGCGACTGACGTGCTTAAATCTTGGGGTTCTACCATGACTCGTACTTTATTACTTCCTGTCTTAATCAAAAAATGATCTGACCAAACCACGCCCGTCACAGGAAAATTTGTTACTGTTGGGCTTGTTAAATGAAATTAAATACCTAAGTTCCCTTCACAACCTCATACAACCTTATTTTCGACACATGACAGCGGTTGCAGACAACCTTAGTAATGTGCCAAGTGGATGACTGCAAGCAAAAGATGAGTTATTTTTCGGAACAGCTAACATCACTACTTATTGAGGTTCTTTTTTTGTGACCTTGGAACATTCCTTAACAATAACTATTATCAGGTACATTCTAGTATCGTTTTTCCTTGTCCTTTAGGTTTCTTTTAAGAAAAACAAATATAGATTGATTTTTAAAATTGTAGCAGAAGTTGAACTTAAATCACATTTAATTTTGAAAAATTACTACCATAACTAAATATTAGATGTATAGTTGCATTTTAAGATTTTTAAAGTAGTTTTTCCATGTTCTGCATCATCTTACGCGTCTGTCTCATGATTCGGGCTTCCTTTAATTGGCGTCCATAAATTCTTTCAGTGAGTCCAGATTTTCACTTACACTTATTTAATTGCTAGGCAATTAAAAACTAAAATTACTAAATAAAAATCAATTTCTAGCAACTTTTCTTATAGGTTTACAATTAACGTTAAATATGTTGAAGATACCTAAATATTAATATCAAATTATTATTTAAGTAATTAAAGTTAGTGGGGGAAAATATGTCAAATATATATGTCATTCAAATTAGTGCTTCAGAATTCTGAGAGGCAAGAGTGAAAGAAAGAAGTGAATAAATGAGATTAAATTTAAACAATGAAACATGAAAAATGTCGTTATTAATTAATAAGTTTAATTTATAAACGAAAAACAAAAACAAAAAAACAAATTGGAAAATGGAATTACCTTTTTTTCATAACTTATCCGAGATAGCAAATGGATGACCGGGAAAGTTGGAAAATAATATCTTTTAAAATTGTATATCTTGATAACTGTCAGGCATAGTAGAGAGAAAATTGACAGAAAGGAAGCAGGTAAAATTAAAGAGAATAGACGAACACAAGAAACCAGGATTAAAACAAAACGATAAGGCAAAGATAAATTGAACAAAGTTGTTAAAGAAGACATTGTCAGATCGGAAAAACAATTTAAAATAAATGGTTAAAGTTATTAATGGCGAATATTGAATAATTTGAAGTAAAGCCAGGAAAGCAATTAGATCGATTCTACCTATTTTTAAAACCAGAAGCGTCGGTTAAGTGAGTGTGGATTGTAGGCGTGTTATTTTTCCTAAAGGTTGCAATAATTGTTGTAATATTGAATCATTTGTGTAGCTGTAAATTTACAATCAATTGTGTTGATCAATAAAGGTTTCTATTGTCTGGAATTCGTTATTGTTATTAACTAGAATACACGTTGGAGTTAGATCAATAATTGTTAAATTCATATTTAACCGACAACCCCAACAAATATAAATATTTGATGATTTCCTTTTTAGGTTGTAGAAACCCAAGGTGATTCATGTTGAATAAAAATCACATACTTTCCATACAGTACGCATCAACCATGTGAATTCACTCAAACATGTCATAATTCAAATATTTAAATTAAAAGTAAAAATTAATAATAAGACGGATAATTTGCATTTGATAGTATATTGGTTTCTTGTGGATTGTATCAATTGAGCACTTTTGTGATGTGTTCATCGAGAGTTATGTCGATGGTGGGAGTGTCCTTCTTTGCTCGATTCGCCGGGTTAATATTTTCAAACTTTGTCGATGTATGTACGTTTGATAGGCCTTGACCACGCTTTTCAATAGTCCTTCGATAGTGTAGGCTCTTGGTTTGTGTGTATCATCTTTCCTTGTTGATAGTATTGGGGTTCAACAAGAGAGATACAAAAATGAGATGAAAAATCAATAAAAACCCCCAATTCCCAATAATAATTTAAAGTACAAATATATTAATTATAAAAAATCAAAAAATTTTAAATGAATATTTTCCGGGGGAAATTGATATGGGCGGATGTCGAACAATGAGACGAGTTCAAATATAATAAAATAAAATCAATGGGGATCCCTAGAAGGAATTAATTACAAAAAAACTAAAATTAATTAAAAGTTAATTAGCTAATGGAGAACCTGAGCTATTGGGAAACCCGAGACAATGGAAAACCTGAGAGAACCTGAATGGTCAATCAAATTAGTAGGGGCAATTATATCAGCCGATTAATAATTAAATTGAGAAAAGTCATCAAAAGAGGTGAGCAAATTCTTCAAACTAATTATAGCGATAAGATGAAGCCCGGGGGAAAATGGATCCAATATAATTTCACAGGGTAAAATCAAATTATGAGATGGATATAAAATCGACCGGCAAGTAAACAGAATTGCCAGTAGGTTGAAGAAACGTAAACGAATAATTTAGCGAGAGTAAACAAAAAAAACTTTGAACTTAGTAATAACTGAATATTTTCGAATCGAGCGTACCAGAAAGAGACATCTCTCGTTGAAAGATTAATCCCTGCGCAAGGTTCAGATTTATATTGAAAGATGCGGAGCAAAAGAGTTGTTTAAAGTTGTGGTTGTTTCATTAAAGAGTGTAATCAAAAAAGTGTAATTGTATTAGTCTCGAATAAAGATTATTGTGTTGGGTTGTTTAGCTTAATTGAAAAAGAACACAAAGGAGTCAGACAGTGATACCGACTTGCAAAAAATGCCCAACAATAGTAGTCTGGGTCGATGGTCCATCTATTTTCCATTAACTTAACACTTTATTGCCATGGTTTTCCATTGCGAGTTGGAATAGATTCATCATACCGCGTATGATGTTATAATTACTCTAATTTCCGAATTCATATTTCTTAAATCTAGAAAGAAGAAAATATGTTTTATAAATTAGCAATTGGTCCAAAAGAAAATTATTATTTCGCACTTACCAGTTTGTTTACCTTTTTTATGTCCATCACCATTCTGCACATATATACCCATCATGAGGACTTGCCGTTCCCCTTTTCATATTAACATTGTAGGATGATGAGGGTAGACCCATCACCACATTCACCCTGAACAAGTACAGAACCGGGTCAAGAAACTATAGGGTAAACATATATGCGGAAGAACAACAATGACAGAAGTACAAATTTCTCAACAATTCAATTCCCAAAACAAGACCCAATGATTGGACAATAACTTTCAACGCTATTCTTATCTTTGGTGTAAATAACTATGTATTCGGAACTTTATTTTTATCGAACTTTAATTGGAACATGATTTATTTGCTATTGAATTTTTATGTCATCTGTATCTGTATAATTTATTTTATTGTAGTTAGAAATTTTAATTTCTATTGTGTGAACACAAATAAAAATAATGAGTAAAGTATTTATAAGAAATTAATTTAACTAGAATAATTAACAAAAAAATAATATCAGAATAATGCAAGCATTCTCGAATTAAATAATTTTTCCAATATAATATTCTAAATTGACTGTAAGAAAAAATATTTCGATCTGATTAGTAAAATAAACAGCATTTAGTCAAAAAATAAACCAGTTGAATTAGCAAATATTGAAATAAAATAAATATTAATATAAGAACCTCTCGAATTAATTTAATCTTAGAAAAACATTTATAAGAAAAATAAAATAAATAATTGATACTTAGGATATTTGGTATAAGAAAAAATAAAATAAATATTTATTTAGAGTTACAATTTCTTCACAAATCATAATAACAATTAACAATTAACAAATAAAGTATATTTAAATATTTAAAATAATCTAATGTGTCCTTTCTATTATTAAAACAACTATAATTAATAAACATTAATTATTGGACATCACTTTTAGTATTAAGCAATTAGGAAATTTAGAATATATAGCGTTGGTAAATTCAATTCAATCGCCAAAATCAAGTCGCATTTCAGACAGTAAATTTTAGAAAGAAATCCTTCAAGAATTTTAAAAATACAACAGTACAAAATTCGATAGTTGAACACAGTATCATTCTTGCATTAATAATAAAACAAGCACCCACGGTCAAGGAACATAAACACATATACGCACTTTTTGGTTTAAAACATTTTTGTCATTCTAGGTGAATATTTCTTTTGTTATTTAATAAATATTTATAACCGACTTGGTTGTTATCTAATAACTGAACCAGTAAGTTGATAATTTTAAATAGTGAGACCTCAACAACATCAACAGTTCACAGATTCTAGACAACTTATTTTTTTCGTTTCAGTACACGACATCCTTTTATTAGATCAAATTTTGTTAATCATCTGACTTTCCACAACGAAATAGAATTTAGATTTAATTCCACCAATTTACAGTTAATAATTTTGCATGGTTCCTGAATTTAAACTACTTATGAATTAAATATGAAAAAGTCGTGGTCAGAAAAAAATAAATCTTGATGGACTTCATATTTTTGCAAAAATAATTTTCAAAAATTTTATAGATTTTTCTTCTGCAGTAGGAAATCTTATACTGGGCAAAAATAAAACTTTTCCGCCAAAATAATTACCAACTTTTTTAATACGTGATGCTATAACAAAATTACTAACTTTTACAATAAGCTACCACTAGAAGATTCGGTAACAGGTAGTGAGTATACATTGGCAATAACTTTCTTTTTACTATACTCGCGTAAAGTTAGAATATAACTACTTCCATATAACCTACATTTTTCAGAAACAGTTTAATTTAAAACTGATTTCTAATATCCTGTTTGTGTCTGTTGAGTATCACAAGTACTTTAATATTTTGTATGCATTCGGTTCTGCTTATTGTATATTTATTGTTTTATAATTTTTGATCTATAAACTTTTGAAATGTAACAGCATCATTGTTTAGTTCATAAGACATATTTTTGTGACTATTGCTGTATTTATGTTCTTTTCGAGTATTTTTATTTAGTCACATATTTTTTGTAGGTAAATTTTGCTAAAGTATTTTGGTTGTAGATTAGGGTTGCCACCTCTCCTAGTTTGGCCCGGAGAATCCGAGTTTCAGTGAGTTATCTCCGGGCTGCAGGCTATTGTCTCCTGGCAAGACCCAAATCTTAGGTGGCAACCCTAGTTTAGATTTTGTTGATGACATCATTAATAACTAGTATGGGTGTTTTTCAGGTACTGTTATATTGTTTAGTATAATGTAACACCCATTAGTTCATCAATTACCATTAGCTTTTCTTTTAACATCAATGCTGATGACCAGTTTGAGTTTGAATGTTGTTTGATTTTGTTTTTCTAAAGTCGCTGAATATCACTTTGGTTATTTGTAATTTTTTGTTATTCAGTTTTGGACTTTGACTTGAACTAATCATGAACATGTATTGAAAATGCATTTTATTGAATTTTCCACAAGGAGTTTGCGATTGTTGAAATAATTTCCAACAATTGATTGATATTTTCTTGGTATTGTTTTTTTATACTCGATAGCATTTTCCTTTTTTTGTGTTTTTCAAAATTGTGTATAGTAATTAAACTTATTTTACATTTTAATTAAAAGGTTTTGTTTATGTTGTCTTAATTTAGTGTTTTTAGTTTTAACTTCATGCTTTTTGTGCCTTATGTAGCTCTAATTTCGCCAGCATTTGGTGACCATTCTATTTTTATTTACTTTAAATATTTCAACGGTTTGATTCAACACTGAATTAGGGAATTTCACACAAAAGCTCTAATCGACAATCGATTGAGGGCTTTACTCTTTTAATTAACAGAATTGGATGTTCCAAGTCATGTTACATAGTCATCGGAATATGATTTCTCACCTTGAATTATGTATTAAAACTATAAAATTCTAATGTTAGTCTTTGTGTGATTATTGACCCCATTTCCATTTATTTTTATAAATACATATTTTAATATTTACGTTTGCACGAGGAGATTGGAGTAGCTGACTCAATTAGTTTGGGAAGCATTGAGATAATGTTCTAGGTTCAATTGAAGAAATAACGACATCATAACATTAACAATTATAAACATTAATATTAAAAATACTATAAAACGTATTTGATTCTTAAAAAATTGATAATTATTATTAATTTTCAAAATAAAATTATATCAAAATATAATAAAATTTTAAAATTTGTGAAATTTAAGTTTTTTTAAACATTTTGTAATTTTTGTTACTTAAAAGTTATTAACTTATAAAGTTCGATATTTACTATTTAACTTAAAATAATTTGTTTTACTGTATATAATCACTAACAAATAATCAATTTACATTATACTACTTTTGGATTATGACTTCAAAAATACATCAGGAGATGGAAAAGTTGCAGGATGTATTAAAAGACATTCAGAAATTTATTGAAACTCATAGAATACTATTAAGTCAATTAAGTGAAAACGAAAATGTTATGCAAGAATTAAATTATTTAAATGATAAAAATATTGTTTTTAAATCAATTGGTCCAGTTATGATAAAACAAGATTTAGGTGAAGCTAAAGAAATTGTTAAGAACCGATTGGAGTATATAAATTCTGAAAAGTTAGTTATTTTGTTTTATTAGTAAATTTAAATTTTTTTAGGAAACAAGTTGAAAACAAAATTAAAGTATTAAGGGAGAAGGAAAATGGTTTACGTGAGAGTATTGCTGTACTTCAATCTGATATACAACAGACACCAATTAAGTCGGCATAATGTCTTTGTTTAAAATATATTTGTTACGAATTGAAAGTTACGTAGTACTTTTATGTATTTAGGTAGTTTGTAAATTACATATAATTATGAATAGTATGCAACTAGAACTTTTTATATAAGTACATAGAAAAAGTTCATGAATATAGATTGCAAACACTTATTAAATTTTAAAATGTTACGACTTTCCGACAATTAATTTTTATCATTTCATGTGTTACTATAACCTAGAACTTTTAAAACAATCTCTGGAATTTACTGGTATAAAAGTATTTTCGATAATTTAAATAAAAAATGCTAACTAAGCAATTTTACTTAGTATAAATCAACGTGAATTAATTTTGTTACCCAGATGACACATGTTGCTACTAGGCCAAATGATTGAATGCCTGGGACATAGTAAGCTTCGACTCGGAAATAGGTATTTGCGAGTCCATCTACAATTTGACCCCTTGCTCTGTTTATTGACTTAACTACTTTGGCTGGCAAATTGTTAACATGCACACATGGTGAACTCGTCATAGGCAATTCGTAGCAAGTTGGATTGTTATTTTAACTTAGAAGTAATTCGGGCGCTATACAATATTTAACTTGTTTTTAGAACTACCAACTTAGCTAAGATCACACAACTTTCCATACACGTCAAATTGACGTGTGATACATTCATTCCAGCACAGTTGGTTAAGATAAAGAATGAAATTTATCAAACTAAAATAACTTGTGCTTCTAAACGTCGTCTGGCAGCTTTATTCAAATCGTGATTTTCTTGGCCCATTATTCTTTCTCAAGATTGCTCTCTTATCTTTAATCGGACTTCCTAATTTAATGTGCAATTGACGAGGTTAACCCAAACGTGCTAAATTTTTAATCTCGTGAAGGAAATAACTCAAAATTTGCATCCGATATGTTAGTAAACACTTGAGTCTAGAAGTATCTACCGTTCTTCAGTCTTTGTATTTATATTTCTCTGTTAATATAACCCTAAGATTGTGGATCTAAATATGACCCTCTTCCATTACCCTTTTTGGGGTTTAAAGTTCTTTATTAAATTTATTTATCTAATCAGGTTTTAGTCAAATAACCTATATGCGGCAGCAATTTCTTACTAGATTTTCTACTCTATTGTTAAGATCAATGTGAGATGATTGATTTAACACAAAAGTCTGACTACAATTAAATAGATACTTAATATAATAAAATCAAACAAGGGCGTGTCTCTAAATAGACAACTGCTTTTATTAAAGCTTTAATATATGTTAATGGTGGGTTACAACTTAGGAGAATTTACAGTATTCACACTCACTTTTAACCTTGTTATGTTTTCCCTACACCTATCCATTCCCTTTTAAATTTGCAACTCCGAAATAACTATTGTTTACCAATAAGTGACCCTCGCAAGAGGCATTGGTACTGCATTTAAGTGGATGGTGGTCAGCAAAAGATGAGTCTAATTACAAGGACTGCTAATGCTCTGACGCGCACTTAGATTCACGGACTTACCATAGAAGGTAAAGCGCCCTAATACTTGCATTGGTACCTTCTAATACCATCATTATCTCAACTGTGACTCTTGTCATCGCTTTAACCGTGTCCTTGTCCCCTGACATATTCGAAATCGTCAAACAACCAAGTAAAAATATTTCATCAGTTAACAAAACTTAAAACTATAGTGGTCGATGATGTTTAAATTTTTACTTGTTAACACAAAAAATATTCCGGACAGAACCACGTGGATTCCATCCGCATAAACCATATTACCAGTGATTCGGCTTGATCAACCTGTCTGACTGCTTCAGTCATGTAACGGGACACGTCTCGTCGGAATTGTTTCATTTGCGGATCCACTGCAATTTATTTATTAAAGAGTTACATGAGGTATTGTGGCTATCGTACTGCTATCATCGTACTAACACAATAGTGATATTGTAATCATTATAAAATTAGCTTTGGTATATAAGCAATTTTGGCAATTATACTGCCTTTTATATTAGTCGCAAAATGGGTTTCATGAAATATATAACAGCAAAAATGTATCTATTCGCTAATAATCATACACATTAGTGATGTACCGGGTACCCGGAAATTACCCGATACCCGGCATACCCGGCAATATTTTCAGTACCTGCAATTACCCGGATCCAGCAAATAATGCCGGATCTGGTGCTGGGTATTGGGTTCCTTATTTGAAATTTGAAAAGAAGATAACATAATAAATGAATGAAAACAAATTACACAAGATTTATTTTAACTAAACATTTTATTAAAAAAAATACAATATAAAAAATTAAATCTCAATAATGAGAGATTATAATGCAGAAATAATAATTTCTCTGCGTTGCGCGGAAGAAGTTTATTTCTTCTCTCCTCGTAAATAATACCAGCCTCGCTGAACATTCTTTCACTGGGTATGCTGCTAGGAGGCGCTGATAGGTATCGTCTAGCCAATTTTGATAGTGTTGGATAAATATTTGCGTTATATGACCATCAAGCCAACGGATTTTCGGTACGAGGAATGTTAGGATGTTTGAGAAAATTTAAAAGTTGAATATTATCTGTTGAACTTCATACGGTATAGAATTCTTCTTCAATGGATTTATTTTCAAATAAAATTTCATCTATGCAAGCCCACATATCTTCATTTTTATCATGATTATTTTTTCCATGTTCTGCAGGTTCTCTCTGTTTATTGTCATTGTTTTTATCAATACTTATTGGAGAAATATTATTCATTTCTTCTATAATCCAATTTTTAGCAATAATTTGTGTATCGGGTTTTAAAAATTTAAGTTTGTAACGGCGATCTAATACCGTAGCTATTACTAACAACTTATTCTTTTCAATATTTTCAAATCGAGCCTTTAAAGATTTTAGCATTTCTTTTTTCATCGTTTGTGTTCCTTCATCGTGTAGTGTTTTACAGAGAAAGCTCTCTAAGGCAACTACATTTGGTATCACCATCGAAATAGGAGCTTCCTCTGAACTGGCTTCAACTGTAACGATGTAAAATTGCTCCATTAAGATAACTATATTTTCAATTAATTTAAAATTTGCTGCATTCAAGTTTGATATATTGTGATCTGAGGAATATAGTGTGATGGCATCTTTTTGTTCTAATATCCTCTTGAACATATGATACGTCGAATTCCATCTAGTGACTACGTCTTGTACTAATTTGTGTTGTGGAAGCGAAAGTTTGGTTTGTATTTCTTTCAACATAGTACTAGCTACTTTGAGTGATTAAAATGGGTTACTATATTGCGACACTTTGCAATTATGTCGGAAATAGATTTTTGAGAATATATGCTATTATAAATTACCAATTGGACTGCTATGAATAAAACAGGACTCGTTTCTCAAATGGGCAATATTTGATCCACTGATCATATTACTCGCACCATCTCGCAGCAGTACGTTTATGTGGTTTTCAGTGTTTAATTTCCAGAATTGTAGCATTTCGATTAATAAATCACTAATGGCAGTACCGTATGGATTCCAGGAAAATGGCGAGCATTTAGAACCACACACTTTTTTATAAATTTTTCATTAAGCCAATGTCCATTGAAGCTTATAAAGCTTTCGTTATTGGCAGAGCAGGTCCATATATCTAATGTCAAGGAGATCAAATTCAGCTGTGATTTTTCAATATTGATTAAATCACAGATTTCCGAACAACATTTATCATATATAGTAGGAATAATATTTTCTGAGAAATATTTTCGTGAAGGTATTTGATATCGGGGCTCTAATGATTTCAAAAGATTAATAAATCCAATATTCTCGACTATTGCAATGGGTTGGTTATCCACAGCAATCAATTCGCCAATTTTATCATGGATTTTTTTTGCTTTGATATTATTTTGTCTAAACACTGTACCAATGTCGGTTGTATAATAGGGTACGAAGGTCCCGATGTCGGATCGTCAAATTTCTTTTTCTTAACATTAGCAATGTAACAATCACTAAATTCATCTGAATGTTTTAAACGTAAATGTTTCAATAACGTTGTATTTGTGCCACCTCTGGATAAAACTGCATTACATAAACTGCACACTGCTTTCGTCTCGTTTTCTGAAAACACTTATAAATAACTCCAAACTGAACTCATTATTGAAAGGGTACATACATAAAAAATTGTTAAATGTTAAAAAGTTCGTTTAAATAAATTAAATTTATGCTATAAACTCTTTATATATCATATGCTAAAGATATTGAAATCAATAAATTATTGAATATTTTAAACTTATTATATTTTTTTTCTAAATAAGAACCCACTCAAATAACCTTCTAAATACTCCTCTCTCGACCCAAATTGCATCCTTAACTTTCTTTTTGCATGACACCAAGTATTTTCAATGTTTTGGGAGAGACAAAGTTAACTTGATGAATCACAACATTGTGAATATATAAAGGATTATTCTGCAATGCTCTATATGATGCCCAGCCTTCACTTAATATTCTGGTCCCGGGTAAAATCCTTCTAAATATAATTTGGTCAGTGTCCTGCTTTCTATCAGGTACCGGAATCAAAAAACATTTACCTGTGCACCTTTCATATGCACCAAAAACCCATTTTGCTGCGGTAAAAGGCATACATGAAGATTATACACCCCATACAGTAGCTCGCCTACTGTATTTGGCCTGGCATATTTATTATGCTGATTCATTTTTCATTAATAAACTTTAGTAACTTCCACGATTATGCTTTCGTTTAAAAAAACAAGACTCATCAATCTCCACCTCTTTGACAGTACCATATTCATTCACCCCCCTAGTGTGGCAGTTTCTTCGACGAGAATTAAAGTACAGATTTTACGCAAATTTTTTGATTTTTGAACTAAGGTGTTTTTGTTTACACCTAGTTCATTTGAGATGACGTCTTGCATTGAATTTAAAGACCAAAAATAGATGAGTTGTATTTATATTTTAAGTGATAATTTGCTCGCGGAAAAATATGAAAACTTTCGCACGGAAATGGATCGTTTACTGACTGAAGAACATATCCAATGGTACCCATCCTCTTTTCTTTTGCAAAGCGAAAGATTCATTTGAACAGAACATACTTCAAAATACATTTCATTTTTTATTAAGCGATGTGCTGCATACCACTTTAACAAGTCCATTTGATCCGAATTACAAATTCGATAGATAGATTCACTATTGAAGTTTTCATTGAGTATGCAAGATATCTCTAATAAATTATCAACAATTTTTTGTATTAATATTTTTTTTGACATTTTTTAGGGTAAAATTAAATATTTTTTTATATTGTCTAGGTTTTGTTTACATACGCAGTATTTCTGTTAGATGGCGTAGGATGCACACATTCGCATAACGTACCCGGTACCCGGCATTTTTTAGGACCCGGTACACCTCTAATACACATAATAATCGAAGAATCCTAATAGAAAATATTATAGCAACCATAAAAATGTGATCTTACTAATAAAAACTGTAATAAAAATAATAATGTTTTAAAATTGATTTTAAGTCTAAGTAGCGGAAACGTGACTAAAAGGTGTCGGAACATAGCATACAGACACAACATCAAGTTGAGTCAAACTCAAAACATGTCAAAGCATCGATTAAACAACTAAACTGGATCCACTCATCATCAAAATGATAAATATTAAATAAATATAAATTAAAACAAAACCAAGAAGTATTACCCGAAAATAACTCAAACATAACATATACCCATAACAGAAGTAAACATATTTGAATTAATGGCAATGAGAATGTAGGGATGGAAATTGGAATAGAAATTACAATAGAAATGAATAGAAAGCTAAAATATTTGATAAAATGGCGAAATCCATCATGGCTGCCAAGTAGCTAGTTACAATTGACTAAAAGATAAAGATTTAAGAACTAAATTAACAAAAAACTATCATGAAGTAATATAAGAATTAAGATAAATAGGAATTATTTAATAAAATCATTAAAACTGCATAGGAGATTTTAGAAAATCCCATATCCATCATGGCGGCAAATTAAAAATAAATAAAATATAAAATTTAAAAAATAAAATTAATCATAATAATTAAAAAAATTGCCATCAAAATCTGTAAAACTCAACAATAAGTAGAATAAAAATAATTCAAATTTTTTTAACTAAATCAATGCACGCACATATATTCGCACACTAATATCAGGCTATATATACCAACTCATTTCGGTCACTAACTATTGCCAATACATTTGTGTAATCAAAGCTTGTAACGTTTTGAACCTAAGTAAGTAGTTTTTTTGTAGTGGTATATTGTAGGTGAATATATTATTTAAGGGATTTTATAATTTTTGATCTTGTTTCAAAGCGAAATTACTTTCGGCAGAAATAGTCTATGTTATTAATTATTTTTCGGTCCACAACGATCTCGAATAACTGAAGTGATCTACAAAGAGTGGTAGTTGTACTACACTTTCGTTTGAGGGCGAAGATTAGCAACTGGTGTTGTCTACATGTGTTACGTATATGCAGGTCCGTGATATGCTTGCAACAAGTAAGCCAAGTATCGCGGAATGCTACGGGGGAATAAAATCTATTTAAGCAGATCGGGAACTGCGACAAGCTTTTAGTTTTTTTCGTAGTTCCAAGATCTCAATACATAACATTAAGAGTTCATCACACTGGAGCCTAGTTGGCAGTGTGGGATGGTCAATCTTTCAATTCAGTAATGTAAATAACTTATAGTGCATAAAGACAACACACCAAAATTCTACACTCAAAATACGGTATTCTATTTTATCTATAAAATCTTAAAGATCTCGTTCCACTAATTTCCAGTGGGTTATGTGTAACGAGCATTTAAAACACCTTTGACTCAAATCTCTAACATAATATAGTAGAAACCTAATAGTAGTATCGATAATATAAACCAAAGTCATAGATCAGATCATCAAACTTAGCCACCGATGAACCATTCGGATTGAACCATGATGAGTACAAATGAAGTCATTTAACGTCACACGGAGATAGCGATTCTCATCCATTCCATTGAAAACACAAGGTTAAGCTCGGATACCTTGGTGACGCTTCCACTATTTTCTTCGATCATTGTCACTATGAGTAATATATGATCGTCTAAGACGATCCAATAGAATACAATATTCCAACCGATGAAGAAAATGCTTTTCATGTGCTAACTTCTTGTTTTCTCTAATTTTATTATTTTTGTTTTACTTATTTTTACTTTTGTTTTATTTAATGTTTTATAATAATTTAAGTATTATTTGTGCGGTTTACATGTTATGTAGGTAGTCTCAGATCACCATTTACTTAGACAATTATAACAAGAAAATCGAAAAGGTTTATTTGGATATTAGCCCAACGAAAGTCTAAGTTTTGACCTTATATAGTTAAAGAAAGTCATAGTTGTTTCAATATCAATTCAGTTTACAGATAATAAAAATGGGTCTATTCTAGGGTATTTATTATTAATAATAAAAATAATAGGATCATGAAATTTTCCTGTTTTTAAGTCAAAATTAAAATTTTTCGATCAACTTGAAACTTTTTTTTAAATTAATAAACACAAGGAATATGTTTTTTTAAAAGATGTTATTATGTAACGATAAATGTATAATTATATATTTAATTATATAATTGTTTAAATAATATTTCGTAATTTAGTTATTGTTTGAATGAATATTTTTGAATTCAAATTAATATCATAATCTACGTGACATTAGACACTCATCATTGTTAAAGAAATTTGCGAGCTTAACATAATTTAGATGTCTATAAATTATTTTCGTATTTATTCGCCGCTTTTGAATTTATCAAGATGTTTTGCTTCTAATGCTGTTCCTTTACAAGGTTCTTCTCATACCTTGGCAGTTAAAAAGAAAATCGATGAAACTCGTAATAAGGCGTTGTTAGGCGGTGGAGTTAAAAGAATTGATGCTCAGCATAGTAAAGGAAAGCTCACTGCACGTGAAAGAATACATTTATTATGCGACGAAAATGAATTTGTTGAATGGGATATGTTTGTTGAACATGATTGTTCAGATTTTGGAATGCAAGCAAATAGATTTCCTGGAGATAGTGTCATAACTGGTTATGGTAAAATACATGGTCGACCAGCTTTTATTTTCAGGTTTATACATATAAATATATAGTTTTCATTATTTTTTATTTAGTCAAGATTTTACTGTTTTTGGTGGTAGTTTAAGTATGGCTCATGCAAAGAAAATTTGCAAAGTTATGGATCAAGCAATGCTTGTAGGAGCACCTGTCATTGGACTCAATGACTCCGGCGGAGCCAGAATTCAAGAAGGTGTTGCTTCTTTGGCTGGATATGCTGAAATTTTTCAACGTAACGTTATGGCTTCTGGAGTTATACCGCAAATTTCAATGATAATGGGCCCATGTGCGGGAGGAGCTGTGTATTCGCCTGCATTAACAGATTTTACGTTTATGGTTAAAGATTCAAGCTATTTATTTATTACTGGTCCAGATGTTGTGAAATCCGTAACAAATGAAGACGTGACTCAAGTTAACTATGACTTATGTTTTATTTAGTTAGTTTAGTTATTTGTTTAGGAAGAATTAGGTGGAGCTAAAACCCACACTACAGTATCTGGAGTTGCCCATAAAGCTTTTGAAAATGATGTCGATGCTCTTATGGAATTAAGGGAATTTTTCACTTTCCTTCCACAAAGCAATCGATTGCACTCTCCAATACGACACAGTCATGATCCACCCGATCGATCTGTTCCTGCTTTAGATACAGTTGTTCCCTTAGAATCGACAGCTGCGTATAATATGCTCGATGTTATACACGTAAAATACATTTTTGATCAGATTTTAATTTAGTTTTTAAGGGAGTTGTAGATGAAAGTGAATTTTTCGAGATTATGCCTACGTATGCTAAAAATATTATTGTTGGGTTTGGTCGCATGCACGGGCGCACCGTTGGAATAATTGGAAATCAACCAAAAGTTGCTGCTGGATGTTTAGATATAAATGCTTCTGTTAAAGGTGCACGATTTGTGCGATTTTGTGATGCTTTCAATATTCCATTGCTTACATTTGTTGATGTTCCCGGGTTTTTACCAGGAACTAATCAAGAGTTTGGTGGCATCATTCGTCACGGAGCTAAATTGCTCTATGCATATGCAGAAGCAACAGTGCCAAAAATTACTATTATTACTCGCAAGGCTTATGGTGGTGCCTATGATGTTATGAGCTCAAAACATTTACGTGGTGACATCAATTATGCATGGCCAACTGCAGAAGTTATTCATATTACATCAATATTCTATTTAAACATTTATAAAGGTTGCCGTTATGGGTGCCAAAGGAGCTGTTCAAATTATCTTTAGAGGTTCTGGCAATGAGCAAGTTAGCAAGGAAGCAGAATATGTTGATAAATTTGCAAACCCGTTCCCAGCTTCGGTCAGAGGATTTGTGGATGATATTATCGAACCTCGGAGAACTCGGGCGAAAATATGTCAAGATCTGGATTTATTGCAACACAAAAACCTTTCGAATCCTTGGAAAAAGCATGGCAATATTCCTCTGTGAATAACTAGTTCATTTTATTATAAACAGTTATATCTAATTTTTTTGTTATGATTAATATATTCTTTAGTTAATAATAATAATTTGCATTAGTTCTGAGTCTGCCAGTGACTGGTTACCGGTGATATTCAAATTTGGTGAGAGAATGTTGTGATTAAGTTAATTTGATTACAAATTGTGTAAATGTTGTTTGTTTGTTGAATAACATATTTATACATTACTGTATTGAAAGATTTTGTTTAAATAATATTATAGATAATTATTTGACATTTCATTGTAGACTCCATCAAAGGTTATATGGTGATCTCAAATGCTAATAGAAAATTGAAACTGAAGTAGAACATTTTTTGACCTCATGGCTATTACAGAAGAATACAAAGGTAAATTTGTCAAAGCATTTTTATCAACAATTTCTACCAAACATTTGGAGCGACAGACATCGATTACGGCAAGCTCTTAAGAAACCAATTAATATAATTGATGATCTAATGGAAGCTCTTTAATAATGCCAAGGAAAAGACACTGTAAATGATGTTTGCAATAGAAATTAGCAGAGCAAATTCCCAGATATAAGTTTATTGAGGAAGATCGGATCCGGGTTAGACGATCATTTTTCGGGCTCCAGACTAACAATAAAATTATTTGAATGGAGTTAATTCAAATTTTCAATATAAGCCAGAAACTAAACGCATTATGTGCATGCAGGGCTGGCTGTGGGTTTGTGGGGCCCAGGGAAAATATTATATGCGGGTCCCTTCCCAAAAAGGAAAAATGATATATGAACATAATTTTATCAATTTATTTAATGAAATATTTCTTCAATATATTCAATAATATACATACATAAATATAATATTTTTTATTCTTATTTCGTACAAACTTTTTTTTGCTGCTTATTCCTAGATAATATCATCAAAATTTATTTGTTTTGTTACCTTCCACTCTATTGACAACATAGCCATCTCTCTAACTTATCTTGTTGCATGGTTGATCTTAAATAATTTTTAGTTAACTTTAATTTGGAAAAACTGCGTTCGGGGAAGCTACTGAAACAGAAGAGCGGAGTGGTGTATATGCGCAACACGAACATTGCTCTTTAATTTTTACGCAGCAGATGGCATGGCATGTGTTGGGTTTTATTTTTCAAGTCGGTTCAATCTGACTCCTCGTGTTCTTATTTAAACAAATAAATCGAAACCCAACACAGAATAACTATATTCAATTTCAATTAAATTGCAATTTGTCATTATGTTTGCATCTTTCGCTAAATCTAAATATTACTCGTTAAGGTAGATAACTTGAAGGGCAATCACCTTTTCTGGTACGAGGATTAAACATTTGTTTTCCAATTACGATATTTCGTTCTCTGAACTATGAGCTTCACTTTGTTTCTTCGATGAACCGGTCGCTTGCCTGTTTCTGAGTTCTCTTTATATACTGTTTCTGTGTGGGCAATTATCTACAGAATTGCAATTATATTCCGGGAATTCTAGGTAAACATTTGAGTGTTTCAGTGCTCAGGTTTCCCATTGACTCGGGCTTTCCATTACAGATTAATTATTTTTTTCGGATTAACTTCCTACGTGAACCCCTTAATAATATTTTCATTATTATTATTTTCATTGATCTCTGAGCCGGCTCTCTGTGCATGACCAGCAAGTAATCTGGGTTAAAATTAATACAGTCGACATCACTGACAGTGCAATCGTCTAGAGATGGCAGTCTATAATGTATAATTTGCAGAATATAATGTATTGTGAATTTTTTAAATTGTAAGTTTTTTCTACATTACTTACCATGAATTGAATATATTGTGTAAACAGATTTCACTGTTCTGCTGTTGGGTTATTATTTATTAAAACCGGTACAAATTCTGACTCCTCATGCACTTTTTCTCAATTGATCAAATCAAAACAAACATAGAATAATTTATTGAAACTCAATGAAGAGATTCAAATCATTTTTTAAACACAGTATTGGTTATCGCTGATCTTCAAAACATGTGAGATTTCTAACTCATCCATGATTTTAATTATATTTTATGTTTTTGGATTCGGCAAGTTTATTAAAAATTATTGAATTTCCTTTTTTTGCACTTTTTGCACATGAAGATTTGAACAAGTGGGGAAAATATATTTGTAAGTATGTGTACATCACTATATAAACACTATACAAGATGACATGATAATATTTTTTTCAAAATTATTGATTTTCAAAGGTTTCACGTCTGTGTGCATCTAAAAATAATAATTCAAATAATTTTTTATAAAGCTAGACTTTTGAAACAACCTTATTATTATATATTTATTTATTTTTCTAGTTTTTTGATATGCAGTTACTCCATTATCGTTAAAAGTAACAGTCTTAATTCATAAGCCATCTGGACATTGTTGTAATAAAAATAAAGAAAGAAATATGCGGATTCTTTGTCGTATCTTGATATGAATTAAGTAAAAAATTCCAGTTATTCAAATATGCTTGTCTTACTAGAAAATCAATGGCTGTTGCATCTCTCGGGTTTTAAAATATAACCAAATATTGCATATTCATGTTACGAGTTCAACGACTTGCTCCTTGACGAAACATGTTGTATTATAAAATAACTTTTACCCCCCTGTTTCTAAATAATTTTGTAAACAAATTAATAAATTCCTTTTCTTTATTAGCTTCTTGATACAAATCATTAATTATAATAACTTCTCTTTCTGTAATAATTTTGGCCAATCATAATCAAAACCATTTATTATTTTAATTACAAAATTTATAAAATTATGTTTTTTTTTTCAATTTCAGAACCGCGATGCCAATATATCTTGTTCAATTTCCCAACAACCAAATTACTTTGTAGTAATTTTCAGTTAAAAAGCTTCTTCTAACTATCACTATGTCCAATTATTTGATATACTGCATGATTTCTTAAATCCATTTGAAATTATATACACAACATTGTGGTTTATATTAATTAAGTATCGATTTTATCGTGATTCGAGCTGCCATACATTATCTAGAACCCTAAGATTAGCACTTTGGACTTAAAAATAAATATTTACAAATTCAAAAATATTTCACGTGAAATTCAATAACTTACTACAATTTTTCACTAAGAGAATGAGTAACAAACCTAACATCTACATACTAATGATATAGCTGCGTGAGGATAGATTGATAGAAAGTTACATGGGTGAGGTGTGTGGCTATTGTGGATATGAATAATCAAACGCGTGAAATAATATACATTATCAACGGATAACTTATAGTTATCGAAAATTAATGCATTTCTAGACAGTAAACCGCGAAGTCAATCCGCACATGATCAAGATTCTACCTAACTAGATATGAATATTCAAATTCGTGTGGAATGTTTATTTGATGTGTGCATTCCAATATTTGAACCAAGGGAATAATATTTAGACAGCCTGACGAATATTTAGTACTAAGAACTTAGTGTTAACGTACAAATTTGTTTTACTTATTTATATATTTATTTCAAATTTTTTTAAACCAATTATTTTTTTTATATCAATATATTTCATTGTTAAAGATTTTGAAAAGATTCCTGTATAATATTATTAACTTTGTTGAGTGAAAGAAAAGTAACAAAAGCGGGTAGAATGGTTGAAGCTGCGTTTCAAAGAATTGAAGGTGAGGTGGTTCAAACCTGTGAAGATTAGGAAGACAGAGTGCTAATAAGCTGTTACAAAAGCAATCCGCTCACGAACAAATAAATTTCTAAACCGACAAATTATGTATTCTAAAGCTGAAGATTGAATTGAACCAGTTCCAACTCTATGAAGAAATCATCCACCCAAAAATCAGATAAAAAAGACACGTGGATTCTGAATTGTTTTCACATAAAAAGGCACCATCCATTACTTTCGATATTTTTCCAGAATCCACCATATGGAAAGCTTAAATTACAACAGAAATGAGCGAAGATAATGAGCTAGACTCGGAAAATGACACCAAACACTATTTATGAAGCACAATTGGAAAAATTCTGATTTTTATTTGAGCATTTAGCATTTTTCTGTTATATAAATTAAATGCAAATTTAGTCTTGAAAAAATTTTCTCTTCCGTTTGTAAGACTATTGTAATTTAAAAAGTGGTTGTTGTTACTAGATAAAATTCAAAAGAAATGTAAAGAGTGAACTAGAGTAAATTAAAGACAGACACATATCCTCTATCAATAATCTGTGAACCCAAGCTGCGTCAGGACATTGAAAGTTTTGAAAAATTAGCTCACCTTTTGCTGATAGCCGTCCACTTGTAATACAGCACCAATGTTGCTTCGAAACGGTTGCCAAGTGGTCGAAATAACTTAATATGCGGATTGCTGCAACAGAGTCGTAGCTATGGGGTGGTGAATGGGGCGACCGACCCGGGAGTCAAAACTGTGAAATGATCATTTAAATTTTTTCTGCTTTTCTTTTTTTTCATATTAAATTTTTTTTTCTTAATTTGACTCTTCAAGACCAATTCCATTCCTGTAAGTACATAATTAATGGGAGTGGTGGATTCTTTTGGCACCAGGGGCGCCATTTTCCCTAGCTACGTCTCTGTGTTGCAATAATTCTAACTATGATTCATAATGGTACGTTTAAATATCACTAATTACAAACTTTCATAAATAGTGAGTATCTCTGCTAAAGTTTTACTTAATTCAAAAGCAATAATTTATTAGAACAAATTTAAATAATTCAATAAAATTATAAATTTGGAATAAAAATGTCACCAGATTACAAATATGAATAAACTGCAACGTAAATAATAAACATAGAAATTTGTTTTAAATAGTTTTAACCGATTATTTAATTATATTGTTTCCAAGGAATAATTTCAAAATTTCAAAAGCAATTAAAAATATTTATTTCAAAGTAGGCGATTTTATCATTTCTGATATTTGATCCCAGTCGATCACACTATTACTTTGAATTGAGATAACTTGACTGAATTCTTCGGTCTAAAATTAATATGCATATTTATATATTTATAAAAGAAATGCAATAATCAAGATTTAAAATAATTATTATTCAATTATTCAAATATAAATGTTCGATTAATAATTGTTCAATTGAGGTTAAAGGATTGAAGTAGTTATAAATGGGATAAATATTAGATTTTCCAATATGGTTTCCTATTGAATTTTTTGAAATATTTATTAACAGAGTCCAATGACCATATTAGGATTCTCATCCGTTAAAACATGAACTGAGGGAAATTTCAAAATTTTTACCTAAAATTAAAAAACCACACACATTTTAAAATCCATTAATAAAACAGTTGAAAACATTAATAAATGAAATTAGGTACAAACAAAGGAACTCAAATAGACAGTCTTTTTTGTACATTTATTTATTTAGCTTCCGTCTTGAACATGGGCGTCCGCAGGAATTTTTCCAGGGGGCAAAAAAACAAAGTAGAGAACTTTTACATATTAATGTAATACTTAAATATACAACGATTAGTATCATTTAAATTCTTGTTATGCTCATTTACGAAAAAAAATTGTTACTATATATAATCAGATTAATAATAGTATATTGATGATTTCAATTAAAGTCATTTTTATCGTTGAATCATTAATGTGATTTTAGGAATAAACAGAATCAAAAAACGTAAAAAAGTTCTTTTTTGTATATTTTCCATAAATATTTATTCAATTATAAAACAAAATTACAGACTTATTCATAAATATTACTTTTTGAAAAGAAACTGCAAACGTCTGTAATTTTGACCAAATTTATTGATCACTTTTTCCATTATTTTTCGCTTTTTTTACTGTCATTGATTCTGTCACGATGAACACTCATCATGCAAAGTCTAGAAAGTCTATTTTCACACATTGTTGACCTTAGCCACGTTTTGACTCTTCTCAGTTTGCTAAATGACCTTTCAACAGTGCAAGCTGACACTGGCAATGTTAAAGCAATAAGAACTGCTTTCTTAATAGCTGGAAAAAGGTCTGTGAATTGTAATAAATCCATCATTCCATCGCGACTTTTGATTTCAAAATCCGACTTTTTATTTGACCACATCTCAAACCAAGTGCTTGCCTCAGCATCAAAGTTTTCAAATTGATACTCCATTATGATGTTTTCTGTGTGAGTTTTGAATTCATCTTTTGAAAGTTTCAACATTTCCACTGGGTGAAGTGAAAATAGACTAAAATTGATTTTTTATTTCTCATTGAATCTGCTCTCCAACGATGAGATGATTGAATATAATTATGGTATAAAGACAGATCCTCGAAAGTATTCTTCAACAGTTGAACCACCATTATTTTAACGACGTGTTTGCCTCTTACATTGACTGGGATTTTTGAACTGGATGTTTAATTCTCACTTTGAGAAATAATGGTCTTCAAAAACTCTTCGGCATTTTGTGTTTGAGTGTGGAAGATTTTTAGGAGCTCTAGGACGTGATCACAAACTTTCAGAATGTCTAATTGTGTTGATTGTAGGGCTTGTGCTACTGACTCTAATTTTGAGGAGTAGTAAGTGATGATTTGAAGACAAATTTAAAAACTTGTTGTACTTGAAGCACACTGTAACTGGTGGGCATTCTGTCGTGTTTTACCATTTGCTTCGATGACCAGTGAACTCAGCTGATCAAAAAATGTCTTCAAAACATGCATCAAAAAGTCTGATCCTTTTGTATTTTGCAGACCAACGTGTTTCACAAAGCAAGGGAACATTTGGAATTAGACTTCTTTGAGCTTTCTCAAAAAAATCTAATAATGCTCTTAATTGTTCCAAATGTATTCCTAACATCTGGTACAACATTGAAATCATTGATCACAAGATTAAGTCGATGTGATGCACAATGCACAAAAACAGCTTTAGGGTATTTGGTCTTAATTTTTGCCAGAACGCGACCTTCTTTTCCAGCCATTGTTGAGCAGCATCATAGCCTTGGCGATACATTTTGTCAAGGTTTAATCCAAACCCTGGGCACTGATCAATGATTTTATCAGCTATGGATGTAGCATCAAAATGATACAGTTTTGCAAATCCAAGGAATTATTCATGAATAACAGTTTCTGTGCTGCTAGAATTCACAAAACGAACTCCTATGGAAATTTGTTCTTTTCCAGATATGTCAGCACTCTCATCTCCAATGATTGAAAATCCAATGGATTTATTGGCCATTGAAACAATTTCTTCCCTTATGACTTCTTCAATCAACTTGATTAGCTCATGTTCTACACGTACAGATCCTTGCATATCTTGCATTGGCTGGTGAAGTTTCCAAATGATTTTTGAGTACTTCATCTCCAGCTTCAATCCTGAAATCGTAAAGGCTTTGCGCATTTGCACTTGTTTTTCCTGTAAGTGCTATGTCAGGTGCCTCACAGAACAAAATACTTGATAAAGTCGGATCCAATTTTTTCCGATTTTCTTCTACTTTGCGCTTTAGGACAATGTCCATTAGACAAACAATGTTCAATTCTGGCTTTTCCCTTAATCATAAGAACTTTGTCAGCACAAGCCAGTGTATTTTTATGCCACGCACTTGATTGATGACTTTTGGCACTTTCATGAAAATCTTTGTATTTTGTAAAAAGCACTGTGATGAATGCACCTTGAAAACCACGATTTACTGTCCGAGGAAAAGTATGCAAAATTTGCAAACCGCTCCTTTTAAACGAACTGAATAACTCAGCCAGGGTGAGTACTGACTTAACCAAGCATAGCTGAACAATTAATCGAAAAATAGAATGGTTTGGGAAATCCAGGAGGGAGGGGGCAAGTGCCCCCCACCCCTTGCGAACGCCCATGGTCTTGAAATATCCTCTTAATAAGGTCAAAATGTTTGCTCTCACCACTTAAAGATGATCTAATTTTGGTCACCACTTCCTCTTGTCGCTTTGAGGAATTTGCCCGTCTCCTTTGACAGCTTGCCCCAATTTAATTTTTAGTCGGCTGATTTAATTGCATCTACTAATTCGATTGACAATTCAGGTTCTGTCACATCGCTCGAGTATTCTATTGTCTCGGGTTTCCCATTAGCTCGGGTTTCCATTTAGCTCGGGTTCACCATTAGTTAATTAATTTTTAATTAATTTTAGTTTTTTTGTAATTAATTCCTTCTAGGGACCTCCAATCGATATTATTTTATTATATCTGAACTCGTCTCATTATTTGGCATCCGCCCATACCAGTTTCCCCAGGAAAAATTTTCAATTTTTTTTAATTAATATTTTTGTACTTTAAATTATTATTGTGAATTTGGTGTTTTATTGATTTTTCACCTCATTTTTTGTATCTCCCCGGTTGAACAGAACATATCTCATATATATTTCATGTTAATAGTTAAAACTCATTTTAATATACACGTATTTTTCAATAATATTTATATTTGGTTGAAAAATACTACAAAAGGGAAATTTGAACGATTAAAAATAATATAAAATTGACACTCACATAATATCCAACTTTATCATTTTTTGATTTATCGTTTAAAATTTCATTGACTCTCTGTGGAACTGACCAGTCACTGAAAACACTATCTATATCAGTACCTAAATGAATATAAGAAAACTTAGTTATTATTACTGCCATTTAGATAATATTATTGTTTATTATCATCATTACCTTGAGACATTTCATTTTCTGAGTTCACCGTTTCCAGATATGCTTTCCTTGTCCTTTTAAAATCTTTATGACAAACTGCGTAGATTGTCAAATAATTAAAATATTTATATAGAATAACTTTTTTTTGGTTGTAAAGTTGCTAAGCTGTTTGAATAAGCAAAGGGTCTTAAGTTTTTGCTACGAGTTATTTCAGGCCTTTGAAGTCTAACTTTTTCAAAATATGGTTTTTGAAAAGTTTTCTTGTAACTTTTTAAAATACTTTCAGATTTTAACTGAAATTAAATTTTATTAAACTTTATTGCACAAAATTCAAAAAAATTAAATTATTATAGGAAATTACTGTGAAATGCCAAATAATCCTCTACAAATTGATCATTCATGTAATCAGACCACGGGTCACATATTAACGAGACATATTTGGTTGTTAAATAGAAAATACACCAAAGTACAATTAAATTCAAATTGTGTGCTCATTTTTGATTTTGAAAAATGCGAAGAGAACCAGTTGTATTTTCAATTTTCCCGTCACTAAAAAGTATGTGTGTATCTATCCGGGAGTGTATACATTTGTCTGCTTATATCAGATTGAATATTGAATTAAAATGAAATACAAAATTCAAAATTACTAACAGATTTTTTGCTTCGACAGATTAAGCATGGCTTTGTCAAAAGAAGAAAGATTAAAACTGGTACTTCTTAGTGGACGTGAATGTATTTCATTAATTAATGTATGTATGTTATTGGAGGAGAATTCAAAATGGTTTTTCGACTATGGCGAAGGCAGCATCATAGACAAACCGTGTTTTGGTTGACCAAGTGCATCAGTAGAAACGAAAGAAATTGTTGTCTAAAATGTATGCGAGTCCCAAAAATTCAATCCTCAGGACAATAATGGAGTTAGGTATTCCATAATGAAATCCAAATTTCTGATACTTAGACTAGTATGTTTTAAATTACAGCACAATCAATGTTACTTATATTCACGGTCTCTGATAAATAATCTCGATACATTTGACATTTAGAACGGATTGTTACATTATTTCCAATTTTAAACCACTATAAGCATAGAAATTATAAGTCTCATTTAATTCTCTAGGTAATTTTTTCAAAAATTGGCTTCCAAATTATATTTTGAAATGGTACGCCTGTTTTTTAAAGTAGACTTGATTACTCAGTGTTGGATTTAATTAATAAAGAATTAATAAAGAATTATGAGAACTCTTCACCACTGATTATTTTTTCCATTGAATTTATTAAAAAGAGAGCCTGAGGACTATAAATAAGTAATATATTGATGTTTTTTGATACTCACGAATTTTCGGCACTGCCTTTCACTTGATAGTCTCCTTTTAATAAATAAATAAAGAATTCAAATAATGTCTATCGTTTTTGATAAACTGAACACTCAGGATATTTATTTAATAAAATTTAGATTTTAGCTGATGGTACATTAAAAAAATTAGGCCGAATTAACTGGCAATAAAAATTAATTATATTTATGTTTATTTTGTCGGGTTTTCGCAATATACTAACACAATAATACTGAAAATATATAAAAAATATTGGAAATATATAAAAAATATTTCTAGCAATGTAATTTTATAATATAGGCGCTTTGTGATAAAAAGATGAAAAAACAATCCATGAATAGATAAAATGTGCCCTAGGTAAAATTTTATGATTTGAATTATTTGGGATGGCATATGTTGATAAATTATGTTAATACATTATATTCCATTGAGAAAGTAAAACTTACACAACTCGATTTAGGTGAAGTTCGATGCTGACTATTTTTCAGTGCAGAAAGCATCATTTCGTTTGAAGTTAAACTGTTTATAGTTTTCATAGGAATTTCTGAAGACGACGAAGGTAAACCAAGCTGATTTAAGACCTAAATTTTATTAAGTAACACAACTATTGTATAATAATACAACATTTAATCTCATATACATCAACACTCAACTGATAAGCATAATTAAACGACTATTATTTGCAGAGGTTTCATTTATTTTATATAAATAAAATTTTTATTTTAATAAATATTTTTAATAGTCATTTTTAAGTAATTTCGTGATTAATTTTCAGGTTTTTAATTTGATAAGAAATTTTAAAAATATTGTTTAGAATTTATGATGGATTTTTAGATGATTTTCCTAAATGTTTTCAATATAATTTTTGCACTCGTTGACCGAAATTCTATTCATTGAAAAATATTATAATTGAACTAAATTTTAAAAAATTTTCAAATTTCGTTCTCATTAAATTTCCAATTGGACATTTTTTATCACGGCGCTTGAGAGGCACTTGAGAGGCGCTTGAGAGGCGCTTGAGAGGCGCCATCATTAATTATGGTCAATTGCGTACGGCACTATTCTATCTAATACATGGTGTTGACAACTGATAAACTGAGGTTTGTTGATGCGTTTTTCTGTGAACATTCGTTGCAATATTACAACAACACCATTCTTTTTTCCAGTGTTAACACTGGTGGTATCTGCAACAATCATCTGTATTGAATTCCATAGGTGAAATTCATCGAGGACTTTAGAAATTCCTTCAGCAATAGTTAATAAATAATAACGTAAATTGTGCACCCATTGCTAATTTCCGTCTCCTTTGTATGAATAATGTAAAATTGCATTAACAGTATTTGTTTCCAAAACAAATAATTTAGTTGTGTGAATTCTCCGTTAGAATTTATTTCTAGCAAAAACGTAGTAAAAATATTTTGGTGCTCTGTTAAGCGAAAGAATTGATAAGTAACATTAATTTTTTTGTGAATTATACCTTTTATAAATACTTTCATGGTATTAAAAGTGATTGTAAGTGTATTGTGAAGTTTTTTACGGCACTATTTCAAATTTAGTTGCCTATAGGGTGATAAAAATGGAATCAAAGGATGAGATTTATAGCAGCAAAAATGAGTTTGATTTGGCGATGTTTAGATCGATTGATAAAATTCTGAATGAAAATAAAGAAAATAATGATCAAAACATCAGCAGTGAATAAAAAAAATGAGAATAATAAAAAGCGAAAATGAAGGTTCTTCTGATACAGATGTTACAGAAAAGGAAGATAATTCTGAAATTATTGTTATTTTATTAACCATTTTCTTATGAAATATAACACGCTATAACAGTCACCAACATTGATCTAGAGCCTCGGAGATTTTTTTGTAGATAACAAAGCGAAAGTTCAAGAATTTTTGGCAACACCATTGCTTGTATTGAGAGGGAAACGCATATTAAACATTTAATTCACTATAAAAATTCTCCTAAGCGTAAAGATCTCATTTATATTAGTCATAGGCTTGTATTTAACCCTTTCCTGGCTAATGATGCCATATGGAATCATGATATATTTCATACAGGTTTAGACATCTATGGACTGGTAGGTATATTTTTATTTATGATCGATAAGGAAGATCTATACTTTTAATGTAAAATCATTTAATCCCGCCTTTTACCAAATATTTTATCGTTTTTGTAATTTGAAAGAAGCAACAAGTGATTTTAGGTCGCCATTTTCAACTCTTAATTCAGCCAGGAAAGGGTTAAAGATCGAATAAAATAAGATTAATTCAAATAATGTTAGTGTTATTACAATAATATTTAATTGTTAGTTTTTCTAAAAATAATAATTAATGAATAAATAATGATTTCAACATACAATCACATATTAAATGCACCTAACTCCGCTTAATTTGCTTCCAATATTGTGTTAAATATGACCACGTGGGACCTCAATACAAGCTATTCAAGTCTCATAAATGAGGTGACAATGCAAATAACTACAAATTTAATTTGGAAAACGAATTATTCGATCAAGCTGTGCAAGCGGATTTAGCAAAGAAAATATTCGCACTTCAGTAATTTCAGTCAAAATAAACAGTAAAATTTTTGTAACAATAGAGAACATGGATAAGGAAATTAAATTAAATTTATTTATTTTCCCAAATTATATTCCGAAATCTGAAACTTGACTAGGAATGTATGCAATAGACCTTCTACGGGCGTAAATGTACAAGGATCCAATGTGAACTTTGTAAATGAATCTATTTAACTTCAGACCAATTTCTTTTTTACTGTGGAAGTAAAGATGAAAGCAAAGATGATTAAAAATAGAGTGTTGGTGTCATAGAGAATACCAAAAGTTATCATTTACATCGAGGTCAGAATATTTTGGATTGACTTGATCGAAGGACGAGAACAGTAAATTGGAAATGGATTGAGAATTCCCCAAGACATTGAGAATCATGGGGAAATGCGCATAAAACTAATTCAAAGATATCATATGGTTTGACGCTAGCATTCAGTGACAGCAATGTAAATTATAAAATAGAATTAGTGTGACAGTGCAACTCAGATCATGATTTTGGAGTAAAACAAACGCTGTTTTCTTTTAATATCCTAGATACATAAATCGATAAAGCTCTAATAAGAAAAATTATAGGACAATGCAAAATTTCCAATACAATGATATAATGAACGCCTGGATGTGAGAAGCATTTTGAACTCTATCAGTAGAGATGAAGGTTGCACCTACATACATATCCCTGAGAGTAATTGATTGTGGACCAAGTATATATTATACCTGAGGAAGGCCTAATTAACATTTATTTTATGCTGTCAGCTCCTATCAGTATTCTTCGGAGATACTCTTGAAAAATAGTCGAACATTTTATTCAAATTAACTTCAAAGGCTATTGAAACGCTTGTAGATAATCGGGTAACAGAATCATTGAAAGAGTCCATCGAACAGTTAAAAAGGTAGTATTGTGAGTGTAGTGTAATATAGAAAAAACTGTGTTCTATTAAACTCCCCATATAAACAGTTCTAGTGCAATCAGATCCCTAAAATCGCAGGCCGCAACACGTTTGACAATACTCATTTGAATGTTTTAATCAAATCTCAGAAGAGCATTTGATATCAAAGTTTAAAGTAAGCGATCAAGTATATGTGAAGCCTGTAGCAAAAATATTATAAAATTCCAGCCGAAATATTATAATTACACTGAAAAAACCCTTGACTAAAGAGTCACATCAAACCGTGTAACGCAATCAGGCATAAGGTATCTAAGAAAGTTTTATCTGTAAATGTGAAAAATGCATCGAAATCAAAGAATAACTGTAGGAATTAACAGCTTTAAATCAAATTATTTCATTAATTTTTGAGTTTTTATGGTAAAAGGTTCGTAGACTTGTTTATTATATTTTATATTTATTTTACTTTTATATTTGAAATATGACACATATATTAAGGTTATGACTTTTTATCAACCCAATGCTCCGGTACTGTAGTTTGATGAACTTTTACATAAAAAGCACGAAATGAACTATTATTTGCATATCTTTTCAAAAAATTTCACCCTGCCATTGAAAAATCGACTTTGACATAAGTACTACTATGTATTCAGATGTATTTAGAATGTTATAGTCATGTAATACAATAAATTTTCAATCCAGCAATGACTCAAACCGTTGACCTTGATCTTGCTTGTTGCACAGAAGGAATCGAAGGTGCAATTTGTCTTTATTTTTGCATGATGAATAAATTTCCTCCATTGCTTTGATTGCGTGCTTTGTGCATTGATTACTTCTGGGTATCTGTAGTATGGATGGCTATCGCTTCCAGTGATTTTTCAAAGAGCTTAAAGCCTTTTTCTATGGATTCAGTATTTCAGCCAAGTTATTAAAGTCGTTTTCGTTGTACAGTTGGTCTGTAAACTAATGGTCTGCCCAGCCATACGATATAAATCGACATACTCTCTGCAGAACTGTCCTTTTTGAAGGAATTAAAATGAAGGCCAGGATAGCTAATATAGCTCTGGAGTTCCACCTCGCATTGCTGATGTTGGGTATTTTCTGAAACTTGATCAATGGAAAATGTTCCTTTTCCTCAAAAAATTGGAACACTCGAGTGAGATGAAACAAAAATTTCATGTCATCTCTCCAGCCTGATGTTTCGAGAATTACTTCTGTTCCGTTATCAAACTGTGTTTTCAGTTGTTTGTACTCCTTCAACAGTTGAGGTATAAATGGATATTCGATGTTTGGCGATTGTGTTTTACTTCCAAGTTCTTCATCCATCACCAAAAGGATGATTCTATCTAATACATGGTGTTGACAACTGATAAACTGAGGTTTGTTGATGCGTTTTTCTGTGAACATTCGTTGCAATATTACAACAACACCATTCTTTTTTCCAGTGTTAACTCTGGTGGTATCTGCAACAATCATCTGTATTGAATTCCATAGGTGAAATTCATCGAGGACTTTAGAAATTCCTTCAGCAATAGTTAAAGCCCTGCCATCTACCAAGCCAAGGACATTCAATTTGATTTCTCTTCTTTCATTTTTAAGGACGACCACTTGATAATCCATTCTGTCGATGTGCTTGCCATCAAAGTGTAAGGACCAACTTTCCATATGCAACTTTTCAATCATTTCTTCCTTCAGCTTGATTGCCTCTTTGATTGTTGACTTGTAAATAGCTGATTGACATAGAGTTGGAATGTCAATGCCTTCACGAGCCAATTGCTTGCATATATTAGCAGCTTTGTTTGTTGATACTCTTGAGGTTACCATGTTGACTGCAATTTTGCTTTTATGATGTTTTATTCTTGGTGTAGAAGTTGTCTCATCATCGTCTTCATTGTTTTCATATTCACAGTCGTCAGCCTCAGAGTCAGAATCACTAAAACCAGGATAGTAAGATGATGAGTTGGATGACTCATTAGAAAGTTTTTGTCTTTAAGAGGGATGAATCGTTTTTTTACTGGCCGCTTGGCCTGTAAAGTATCTCACTGTTCCTTTGCTTTCCACTTGGAGATGGTCTCGCTTGTCCTCGGAAGATAACCATGTTCCATCCACTTTAGTAATATCAAAAATTTCATCAAGGGGTTCGTAGCTTCCCCGCTTGACACATTCATCATAACATTTCAGTATTTTATCAAGCTTTGCTCGTATAACTTGATCAGATACATGAGGAAAATTCAGTTTATTCTTCCACAATTTGGTGACTTCTTTGGAAATTTCCGCTATTCGCTCCTTTCTTCCTTTGATTTTTGGTCCAGGGAAATGGTGGCGTCCGATAATTTGCTTTTGGAGAGGCATTCTGCACTTTTATTCCAGTGAATATTCTTCCAAAGGACCATTCTTCTTCTTTTATGAGTCTTCAAATTTTACCAGATTATTGGTCCAGACATCCTTGTTCTTCTGAATGCTACTATTGCTAGGCTTGTACGACGCCATGTGTTGCTTCTGTAATAACTATAAAATTAGATGAGCAGCTATATATTGATTCTATATATTGAGCTATATATTGAGCTATAAATTGTTCTAAAGTCTTCTAAAATATTCTGTTTTCCAAAATGTTCTAAAGTTCTAAACACTTCTAATCTATACAAGTTTTAACTGATTTGCTGGAAAGCCACACGTATTAGTAGTAGCAGTAACAAGATTAAATAAATGACAAAACGTAATTTGAATTGCGGGAAGACCTTTTTTTACAAACGAGAGAACTTGAACATGTTTTCAATGTTTTCTAATAAAAGTTCATCGATTTATGACAGGAAATTATTTACGCGGTAGATACGTTCCAAGAAACTAACGCGCAAATCGAAACCGCGTAGATCGAGACTTCAAATTCATAAAAAATGAAAGATAGGTTCCAGAAAATGAAAATCTGTGTAAATCGAGACTTCGAGTTCATATAAAGTAAGGGGATAGGTTCCAGAAACTCGCGTAAAACGAGTCATAAAAAATACAATTTTATTTAGAAATAGATTTAAAAAATCGACATTTAAATTTTAAATTGTAAAATTTATAACATGTTCATAATTAAAAGGTATATTAAAAGGAATAATTGTAATTTAATTATTCCGCCTCCTAACTACTATATTTTAATTCAACCAATTTTTTATTTTTGGTTGGCTCGAAATCGCTACATATGCATTTGAGAAACACTTGCCAGCAAATATGTTTGATTTCATTAAAAATTTTTTTATTTTTTATGACCACGTAAAAGTGAAACCGCGTAAAATGAGTAACGCGTAATTCGAGTTTCTTTTAATGTATTAATATTTAATTTTAGTCAATCGGCGATTTCTAAATAAAATAGCTGATGCAATGGAATTTTGGAGTGTTATTCAGTTTTTACTTTTAAGGAATAGAGAAAAGAAAGACGTTATTCATGAACTTCACATCGCAAATGAGTGCTGATGAGTTTGTTTAGGGATGTTAACAGAGTCTTAAAGGCAACATCAACTGAGATCAATGAACACATGGACATACGACGTAAGCCACGAAAGTGGAAGTTTTATTTGCTCCATAACAACTCTTCAATTCACACATCTTATCGAACACAGGAAGCATTATCAAAATGTGGATTTGTGCAGTTGGATCATCAACCATACAGCTCAGATCTTACACCTAGTGATTTTTGGTTGTTCAATCATTCGAAGATTTAAGAGATAACATATCTAAACAAAGCATGATTTTTAGGAAAACGGAAAAATTTCTTTTGGAAAAGAAACAAGAATTCTTCGAAATTACTTTCAAATCAATTTTGGAATATTGGAGAAAGTACTATACACATGGATAATGGATAATTTTGTTTCACTAACTTTATGATTTCTATGCGAGTCTAAGGACATTTTAGCCTTACTACGTATTTGTTATACAAATTTTTAATTAGTCAGCACAGCCCTGGTAATGCTAACTAAACAAAATCAAAATAGGCACTGAAATTTATTAGATCGGGCAACTCACGATCCATAGATACTTTTGTGGAGTGCTTTATCAAATTAAATAAAATTCGGAGTTATAATTTAATAGAAACAGTTATTATAAGCAAAAAAACCTGCAAAGCTAATTGCTTTCCATTATATTTTCGACGGAAATAATTAGATTTTTCCATATGATTTCGAAATCTTGTTTTATTAATGAGAGAACGAGGTTTGACAGATCTGAAAATGCAAAATAGATATTTTAATATAATTATAAGAACTTCTTTCGATTTTTAACTCTGATTTCTTTTCAATTGACATAAAATTTATTAAAAAATTGATTATTAATCAGTAAAGATATCGATGTTTTTTTTATATTCACAAATTTTCGTCACAGCCTTTTTCAAGTGATTTTGAAATTACTTGAAAAAGGCTGTGCCGAAAAATTGTGAATATAAAAAAAACATCAATATCTTTACTGATTCATACACAATTTTTTAATAAATATAATTGTAATATAAATAAATATTATCATTTCAATATTCTATTAAAATATCATATTTATTCAATAATTTTCATAGTAATGTTTGTAAGATTAAATCAAATGATATATAAGGTACACAATAATTAACCTTTATTAAATACACACTCGATAAAGACTGAGCCAAAATATCGTGTACATTATATATAATTTTTATCTAGTCTTACAAATGTTAATAAAGAAAATTATTGAATTCTTAAAAAAAATCAAAGGTAAAATCAAAAGATAAATATAATCTTATTATGTGACTGTAATTAGTAAAATATAGAAATAGCTAGAGAAAATAGTAAACCTGTTGCTGAAAAGCTGAAAATATAAGTTATTGAGAACATGTTGTTCGTAAGAAAAAAAGACGAGATGCGATAAGAACAATCTTAGAAAATAAGTAAATTGTCCAAGTAGAAAAAAAATATAAAAAAATACAAAAGCATAATGAAAGAAAGAACAATAGAATGTCTAAAGAAGTGCTCATGGTGCTTACGTTAAATCTATAAATATTATTGTATGATTTTATATAATTGAAAATATTTGTATAAACATTAAATGTTTTTTTAAAATACAATTTTTGATAAATATTTTTCTAAATGTAACATTCACATTTTAATAATAGTTTCAGAAAACTCCGTAACTGATCGTAACTAACAGTTCAAAAATAAAGTAACACTTTTAATAATACAAGAACTGAAACTTATTGTTTTTTATTATTGTTTTTCTGTCGAATTTATTTTCATTTGATGTGTTGGAACATCTTTTTTAAATAAAAGTATGGGTTGTCGATACTATTTAGAAGATTATTTTCGTCAAAAAAATGCTCAATCCTAAATAATTAATATTGACAAATGAGAGAGCAGCTACTAACAACGGGTAAAGTTATTTTTGAAGCCTTAAGGCAGGCATATTTACAAATCAGACACGATCCGCTAATTATTCAAAGAGTGTTATGCTAATATTTATTTTATATAACCTTATCACTATTTTCCTTTGATTTTTTGATCCATTTATCTGAGAAATTACATACATAGAAATTAAAATTCTTAAGTAAAATTTTTTATTTTATTCTTCTTTAAGTATAAGTTGAATAATTTATGGTTTTTAGTGACAAGGTATATTTTTCAGACTTTTATTTCAGAATTAAATATTTGGTATTTTAGAGACCATTTTAGGTATGTTGTTGTCCAGTTGTAGTGATTTCTGGTAAAATGGCTTGGCTGGCTAAGTCTATATCTACCAATCAAATTAAAACGAAATACCATATTTATAATTAAATATAATATCTATTAAATTATATAATTCTCTAAGTATGTTTGTCCATACACAATATTTATTATGGTTTTCATAATATAATTCAACCAATATAATTCTCCATAATACAATATTTTTTATGGATTTCATCATATGGATTTTTTATAATGTCTCCATAAAAATATTTTTTATGAAATTTAAAAATTTTATACTACGAAATCTTAATTAATATTTGATTGTAATAACGTATTTTGAAAATTCATATTTTCACCGATTACTTGCTGTAAGTACAATTAAAATTAGAATTAGAAGTGTTATGCCGAGAGAATTATGTATTTGGATTGAAAAAAATATGATATCTAAACAAAATTTAGCTCATTACAAAAATAAATAAAATGATTAAAAAATTCTTTATATTGACAATTTTTCGGTAGTTTTTTAAGGTGTTAATTTGCCGTAACTTTGTTGTTATACCTAAGAATTTTATTTTATTAATAAATTGTTAAACAAAAAACAATCTTTTGAAAATTGTTTAATTTATTTACAAATTTTAATAAATAATACAGGCAGAACTTACATTTTATCCAGACTCTTTTCATTATGAATGGAATATTCTGTATTTTCAGTTTTGTCTGCACCAATATCATGGAAATTAAATTTTGGCATAAATTTAACTTTAGATAAACTTCGAGAAGATGTATTCAAAACTTCGGTATCACTTAAAGATATAGAGGGATCAGTAACTAATAATACATCTGATTTCGAACTGCCGGTTTCTTCGTATTCGACAGCAGGCGCCAATGATTTTTCGAATCTAGCCATTATAATGTATTATATGAAAAGCAGCCATTTATATAGAACTAACAGGATAAATGAAATATATGCAAAGAAAGCAATAATGATATAATAAAGCAATAATATATGCCTTGCACTTTTTGAAGGAAATGTTCGCATAAGGTCAATGGCATACCCGATGTTCCGCAAAGTGGTTTTACGCGACTCTAACCTGCTACCATATTTGTACTGTCTTATAATTATATGCATCGGGTAAGTCAGATCAGTATATAATATTATAGTAATCGAAATTTAAAATATGCGTAGTTCATTCATATACATAATTTTTGCAAATCACGATTCAGAGTCGTGATTCGTGCACAAATGGTTGATTAATAAATTATGGAGTAAAAATTTAAATATTTGTCAGTCTCATTTATTAATTAAAAACCAAACAGCATCAAGATAAATATCGGCTAATATTATATCGCTTTCCATTAGAATATTTCCTATAACTGTTACAGAGCTTTTGACAATTCCTTAATATCGCATGATTAATTCACAATAGAGAAGCTGCCGGCACCTATTGTTATTTTGGTGGGCTTTAAAAACCTTAATGGCAGTCATGCTTCTGTTCAATATAAAAAATGGAAAATTAGTAACTCTATTATGAAGACTTAACGAAATTTTATCGTATATTTCAACGCGGAATTTTGGTTTTCTATATAAACAGTCTTAAAATATATATATATATATATATATATATATATATATATATATATATATATATATATATATATATATAAGAAACACAAACTTATTTGTGAGTTGAATTTTAATGCTGCATGGAATGACATCATTTAATATAGATATTGATATATTTGAATATTTACGCAGACTACAAAAAATTCTACGTGTGCCATCATTAATTTGTACTATTAATTTTACTTTACAATTTAGCACACAGATAAGCTTGAGCTTTTACAATATATGTTTATTGATTTCCCTTGATACACCAAACACCACTGAGATACCTTTTCTATAGTGGTGGTTGGTGTGTAGAGCAATTGCTGACTCAGAAATTTAATGAATTTCATTTACTGAGTTGCTCATCATGAATTTATTTTGGAAATTTATTTTAGCCATTTTAGAAATGGCTTTCAAGTAAGATTTTTTAATTTTAAGTAAATTTTAAGGCTTGAATTTTGATCCATATTAGATATGAGATCATTATTCAGGTTCTTAAATATTACTTTTAGCCAACAGTATAATTATAAATTATTTTTAATTAATTTTCAGGGTTTTTTAAGGAATTTTATGACATTTATTTTTAAGTATTTTGCTATTATTTCAATATAATGTAAATCAGATATATTTTTAATTATAATTAAATAAATAAATCAATAATTAAAAATATGTATTTTTCTAAAAATTGTCGAAAATAAACTTATTATAGAAACGTATCTCAGCGGTGCATTTCAATGAATCGAAAGTTTGTATGTTTTTTATTATATGTTGTGTTTGTGTGCGGTATTTAATTTTTCTATCACTTTTTAGATTTCTATAGTGTAAAATGTATCTCATTGCACTATAAATGAGAACATCAGCGTGAAATCAAAGTAAGTATGCATTTTTCTATAATGTAAGATCATTGATTTTTTTCTTATATTATAGGAAACGTATCTCAGCGGTGTTTGGTGTATTATAAATATTATCATTCCATGAAACCAGGTGTAACAGTTCACATAACCTTCATTTATACGCATATATCCATATTTTACCAGAAATTAAAAAGTAAATTAACAAAATCAAAATTATTACCGGTCATTTATTGATTTCTGAAATAAAATGATTATTAGTAATTATTAACAAATAATTAAGTTTACGTGGCTATTATTTTCCAAACAATGATTTTTTTTTGTTTGAATTCAATAAAACCTTTATTTATTTTAAATATTTTACTGTAGAAAAATCAATAAATTAATACCGTCGGATTAATAGGGAAATCTTCATTTATGTCAAAGGAATTTCTGTGAATTTCTGTTATTTTCTTATCAATATTGCAAAAGGTTTCATTTAAATTCTTATGGAAACTCGAAGTTTTATTTCTATTTAACAAACTTTCTTCATAGTGATAATTATTAATATGTTCAGAACTAGACGCATCATTTTTATCACTCATATTAATGTCTAATAGCTCATCCCATCCATTTTCATCAATGCTTTTTATAGCTAGGAAATGCTTGGCATTCTAAAAATAATTATTCTGGAATGATTTTTTTTTCAACGTACGTTTCCTGTTTGAAAATGTACTTGTCCTAGGAGATCTGGTGGTAATATTGGCATAATATGCAAATCTATTGGAAAATATTGAAAATTTTAATAAATATTTATTTTATATTTCCGATAACGGAAATTATACAAAAGAAAAGACTAGTTATTGCATTTAAAATATCGGCATAGTTGAAAATAGAAGTATTCAAAATATTCTAACATATACCCAATGTCTATACCAGGGGTGGGGAACTTTTTTATTTCCATAGGCCACATTGAAATTTGTCGCCTCTAAATGGGCCCGCAGTCACAAAGTATTTTAACATTAATTAATTTCATTTTAAATCTTTTGTTTATAATCAGTTTCCAGATTTGAAAAATGCAGCTGTACGAAATATTCAGGAAATTGTTATTATTTCTGAATCGAAAAGTCATCATTTCTCAAGTGAGTGCTCAATAATCTTATTTATTTGACTACATAGGTTTGTATTTATGGGTGTGAATTAGGAATCGCAATACCGGTATTATATTTATTAAAACCAGTATTTAGGTATCGGTATATCAAATTAATCACATAATACATTCATGAAAGCTTTTAAAAATACTTTTACACATACATGAATAAAAGATAAAAGTATTACAAAATTTCTCGAAAAACGAAAATATAGCTTTATTTATCACATAAAGAATAGTGAAAAAAATTCTGTATGGTTTTATTTCTTGCGTGAAAAAAAGGCCAATCGGGAAAATGTAAGCAATGTAAACACATAATTATAAATCAAGGAGGAAGTACAAGTGGATTACGTACTCATCTAAAGACAATGCATAAAATTAATTTGTCTAAAAGAGACATATCTGGTTCCAGTGTTTCTAATACTGAAAACGTAACAGCCGGTTGTTCTCAAATAAGTACACCAGCATCAACTAGCGGGAAAATAACTAGCTATTTCGTTAATAACAACGAAACTTTGTCGGTAGTTTTAGCTCGTATGACAGCTGGCGATGGAATGCCTTTCAATATTTTTATTACATCGGAAGACATCAGAAAAGGTTTAATTGCAAGGGGGTTTTCAAATATAACACAATCAAGTAACTCTATAAAAAATTATTATGGAGTACAGCAAGGAGATCCGCAGCCAGATGATTAAGGAATTTTCCTGTAGAATATTTCGTGGTAAAAGCTTCAGCTTAACATTTGATGAGTGGACGTCCATAAAAAACAGATGATATATAAATATAAATGTCCATTCTGCTTGCAAAATCCATACGATGAAACTCGGGGGATGCTTGTACAGTACGGTATATATACAGTTCAGTAGTTACAAGTATTTTAGTTGTAAATCCTCAAAATTCAAGGTTTTTATATATAAATTAAGATTTATTTCGATAAGACTCCGGAGGCCGCACATGAAGCTCCGGGAGGCCGCAGGTTCCCCACCCCTGGTCTATACTAATAAATATAAATCAATCAGCAACTAAAAGAAAACACATTAATAGTGTCGGATTAAGCGGCAGCGTAGAGCTAGAAGTTTTAAAATGTATTTTCATTAGGGTTCGAAGAAAATTACGTTTTTTTGTATATATCAAGTAATTATACTTTGAGTGTTTCACCAAAGACTCTGTTATTAAACATAATATTGTTGGGTTCCAGGGTCGTCTTACTCTGACTCCAAGCGTGTTTTTAACTTAGCCACAAATAACAATCGACAACAGAAGCTTTTATTGATAATCACAAATAATTTTCACTACACAATGACACAATCGGTTCAACAATCTGGTCGACGATTATATAGTGCTTATTACGACACTCTGTGACGAATAGCACTCGTGTATAACACCGGGTTTGAAGGATCACTAGCTACCGATTGGTTCTAACAACGGGGAATTTGAGCTGGATGTATTCTTGCTGTGACTTGGATTCTACTCGCTAAACTTTTCCTTTAGCACTCTCTGATCAATAATTAGCTTTAGTTTCTCATTGAATTTTATTCGACAACTTTCTTCAAATATCTCAATAATTTTTTCTCGTCTGGTTCCAATCAACTCTTCTCCGACAATTATTCTTTTATATGACTATATTCTTTTATATAACAATTCGTCTCGGTAAATTTCCAAAATTCGCTTTCCACAATTTCTGTTATAACTTCTTGTTATTATTTTCGTCTTCACAATTTCTGTTAGAATTTCTAGTCTCCTCCTTCTGTCTCAGTTTATCTTTTATATAGATCATCAATTTGTGGTACTTGGGCTTATCTTTCTGTTTTTCCCAATCTGCCTATGGGACACATAATTTTGTCTCCCGCTATTTCTGACAACTGTCGAGATAATTTTTAATTTCTCTTTTATTTATCCGCATATTTTATTCCAATCCGCTGTCTCTGACAGGCTGTTGAGATATGTATTTTCTGTTTTGTTTTTTGGAATCTGAAACTTCTTTTCCCCTATTTGTGGATGGGGTGTTTTAATTTCTTGTTCGCTTTCTTTTGTTTGATTCCTTTTACTCATTTCTTTTACTTCCGTTTTCTTCTACGAGCTTCCATAAATCGTCCAGTTTGTCACGACGATTTACCCCCAAGTAATTTTATTTATTTATCAATTATTTATTATTTAGGTTTCCTCAACAATTTTATAGTGATCCGGTCATAGGTTTTCAAGAATATCGATAAATATACTGATTTATAGTTTTCAAGCTCTTTTTAATGAATACAATGGTAAAAAATCAGTGGTGAAATTGGAAAAAAGTTCTTATAATATTGATTATTTTCTTATATTATAAATAGTTTTTATAAAATATAAAGTGGTGTAAATTAATATTTTAAATGATAAATAATTGCTGACAAATTATGAAGTAATATATTGGTTAGCACATCAAAATGTATTATAGACGTCATTATTCCTTACAAACAAGTATACGCTTCAAAATAGATTTAAATTATTGATTATTTTCTTATTTTATAAATAGTTTTTATAAAATATAAAGTGGTGTAAATTAATATTTTGAATAAAAAATAATTGCTGACAAATTATGAGTAATATATTAGCTTGTATTATATATGTTATTATTCTATGCAAACAGGGGTAGAAAATGACAATTATTTAGTAAAATATCTATAGATTTACATTATCAATTTACCTGCAGTTGGCTTTTTATATTTCCAGTCGTGCTCTTTCCCAGCCTGATTTATTACTGTATTATTGCCGTTATAAATGTTATCGTTATCTGCGATATTTATCTGCTTTTCTTTCGCAATATGTTTCTCACTATTCTTGGAAATATCGGCTTTATAACCTTTAAATTAATTGTTAGATTTACCTGAGACAATTCTTAGTTTACTTGGAGTTTTATCAAGAGTTTGTGGGAATCTCCCTCCTGTCACGTTGCGATGTAAATATTCGGCACTATCTAATATGCTGTTAATGCAAGATCATTTGTCCTATCATACCTGCAGTTCTCGCGTATCCGTTATATAAAGCGATATCAGAATTTGATAAAATATTCAATGTAGAATCCTCAGCATTGATATTTCCATTGATATTTTCAGAACTAAAAAATTTTCTTCTCATTTAAATCCATTAGTGTATTTGCATCGGGGTTTTCCAAATTTAAAACCATATCATTAGTAATTATTGGGAATTTTGGATTGTTTTCAACTTTGGATTGTTTATCATTTCTCGTAAAAGATATATTTTCCCATTTTGTTTTAATAATCTTTTCCGGTGGTACAAAAAAGTCAAAATGACTAAAATTATTTTTAATTTTAATAGCGTTTATTGGTGGAGATATTCTATGGAAATTGATTGGTTGCTTATTAATTTGAAAGTCGACATTAAGTTTTTCAACTTGTAATAATGGGAATTTGATTGGATTAGTATAATGTTTATCTGGGATAGAATTACGTCTAGGGAAAACATCAAAATTAGAAAGTGGCTCTTCTGTATTTAACATGATAAAATTCTTATGATTTATTAAATGATTTTTAGAACTAAGGCCGAGACTTTGTGGAAATACTTGTAGTATTTCATTCATTAATTCATTTGATTTATGCAAATCTGATGGTTCTGTGATTATATCGGTAGCTGTAACTTCAGTTAAATCTTCGTGCGCGTTTGAATTTCCGATTTTTGTAAAATGAAAACTATTTAACGACAATTTTGGGAACATTTTTGATATCATAAAATCAAATTTTTGATGTTTGATGTTATTTAGAATGTTGTCTTTAGATTTAATGTTAGAATTTGAAGATATGCTATTATTGTTTTTCTAAAAATTAAATGCTCAAATCCAATTCCTCATATACAATTACTTCAAAACTCTTGTCTGAATCATCTAACACAAATACTTCATTTAATCTTTCATTGAAATGATGAAAATTATTCATATAATATAAGCATTCTTTAACTAGAAACTATAAATAGTTTATTCAAATTTCATTATTAGGATATTAAAAGAAATATAACTTGAAATTTTAATTAAAAACTAGTTTCACTTGAGAAATAATTTTAAATATTAAATAAAATGGTTTAAAAAATGTAAAGTAATAGAAATCAAATTTAAAAATCAAGTCTGTTGTTAATATAAACTATAATTTTAATAGATAAAACAAAGTTAAACTAATTAGAGAATATAAATTAATTATTTATAAATGCAATCACAATCGAAATTTTAAAATCCAAGTCTGTCACGTTTATCAACATATTTTTAATTAACCCAATGACGTCGGCGAAATAGCACTTAACAAATAAAATTCTCGAAAACAACCAAATTTTTTATGAAATTTAGAGTGGGTTGTTTTTTCGCTGTCATGTTAAAAATTGTAATGTTCTATGCATCTAATTAAATCTTTTCATTCATACGATTATTATGTTTTCAGATTTTGACAGTGTTATTTATTGAAATCATTTTATCGAAATTTTGATAAGATTGATAAGATGAAGGTCGATAAAAGTGGAGATATATTAAGTATTAATAGAATTTATTTGAAATTATTTTACCACAAATTATCAATTACATAAAAATATTTAGTAAATTTGTTGAATTTTAAAAGAAACATATCGTGGAGGAATATAATTGAATATTAAATATTAAAAATTTAAGGTTTTAATGGTGATTCTAACTAATTTCTTAATAAGTTGCCGTATTTTAAGAGATTTGTTTTTGAGTTATTTTGAATAAAAATTATTTTTAATGATAAGTTGATAATTAGAGTTTTTTCACTAATCAAGTGATATAATAAAATATTTAATTTTGATGATGACTTTGTAATGATATTGAATTTGACAAAATGATTTTGCAATTACAAAGTTTTCCATGAAATTCAAGTATTTAACCATGATTTAATATTAGTTCATTGAATGTGTTAAAATATTATTGTACTTTGCTTTAATTATCAAATAAGACCAAACTCAAAAATTTTTATTAAAAGTCAAAAAGGTTTGATACAATATTGTTAATTTAATTTTTATTTGATCTGTTTTCATCTCAACACTTGCTATCCGTACATTCCCCTTGGAATTTTGTGTGTCATTTTCTTCAGTATTATTGTTAAATTGGTGTTTTATATGTTTTGATTTTAATTACTTAATGCTGAGTTGCAGGTTGTGTACCGACACATTTTAGTCACGACATAGTTTTTTTGGGTCTAGAAATCAGTTCTAGCCCAACACAGAATTTTAATTAAAAAATAATATTTTCAGGCATGAACATGAAGTTTTCATCTATAAGCCGATACAAGTTTTAGAAGAAATTTGATAGTCTATCCAACCCATATATATGATAGTTTTATAATAATGACAATTTCATAAATTCAATTTCCTACATTAGATCAGATTAGAATTAGATTTATATTTAAAAGGAGTAAAAATTACGTCCTCGACTTACCCAATTTTGGGAAAGCACAAAAGTGCAATGAATGTTGGTGAATAGACAAGCCAATTTCTTTCCTCCTTCATACTACCTTTTCCATAAGATTTTGTGTACCAAGAAATTAGAAAAGATGATGTTTCTGTCTCAGCAGGCTCAGCACAGGAACTCGAATGCGTAGATGGGTGTTGATCATCAAATACATGCTCATTTTTAGCAGAAACTTCAGTTGATTGAACTACTGGCAGTTTAGACTGTTTAGTTTATAAATGATGTTAACTTAATATATTTGCTAGCATCTGCCTTGAGACTGGTTTCCTTTGCCAATTTACGCCTAGATAATCCACTTAATTTGGTAATTGCTTTGCTTTTATTAGTATCACCAGCTGACTCAGCCATGGCTATAATTTAAATTTTATTTTAATTCAATATTGAATATTATTTTAATATTTCAATAGTAACGCAATAATTTGTTTGTCAAAAAAGTCCAAATTGACAATAATTATTATGGTTAAATTTATGTACAAACACTATACAAGCTTAAAAACTTCAAACAGTCGCTCTTCACTGGAGCTATGTAATATTATTAATATGATGCAGCATAACAGCTGGAGTTGCTTAAATCCAGTTGAACTTTGTACACAGACAAAGCTGTAATAAGAGAAAAAATTCATAAAATTATTTTTTAAGGGGGCGCCAATTAGGATTCAACAGGGCGTGGAGGGGCGACTTGCCCCCCCCCCACGCCTATAGCTAAATCCGCTACTGATTTTGCGTGTTATTTATTGAAATCATTTTATCGAAATTTTGATAAGATTGATAAGATGAAGGTCGATAAAAGTGGAGATATATTAAGTATTAATTGAATTTATTTAAAATTATTTTACCACAAATTATCAATTGCATAAAAATATTTAGTAAATTTGTTGAATTTTAAAAGAAACATTCGTGGAGGAATATAATTGAATATTAAATATTAAAAATTTAAGGTTTTAATGGTGATTCTAAGATATATTTAACTAATTTCTTAATAGGTTGCAGTATTTTAAGAGATTTGTTTTTGAGTTATTTTGAATAAAAATTATTTTTAATGATAAGTTGATAATTAGAGTTTTTTCACTAATCAAGTGATATAATAAAATATTTAATTTTGATGATGACTTTGTAATGATATTGAATTTGACTAAATGATTTTTCAATTACAAAGTTTTCCATGAAATTCAAGTATTTAACCATGATTCAATATTAGTTCATTGAATGTGTTAAAATATTATTGTACTTTGCTTTAATTATCAAATAAGACCAAACTTAAAATATTTTATTAAAAGTCAAAAAGGTTTGATACAATATTGTTAATTTAATTTTTATTTGATCTGTTTCCATCTCAACACTTGCTATCCGTACATTCCCATTGGAATACATCAATTTTTTTCAAATTTTTATTTAATTCTGAGTTTCTATAAGTTTTTGCCTTAAATTTATTTGCATATTTGACTTTTTGCATATTCAAATCTTTTTGCACTACTTTAGACGAACCCCGACAAATGTTTGTTGAAATAAAACGGGTGATGAATGTCAGTTTAGATTGTATTAAAATCATTTGGTGGGATTTTTAGATATCTAGGAGACGGATTTAGAATAGCGGTTCTTAAACTAGGGGTCGTGACCCCAAGTGGTATCGTTAGAATTTTTCATGCGGTCTCTAGAAATTCCCAATTTAAAACAACTACACTAAAATTTCTATCTATATATAAGTCTTAAATTAACAAACTTTGTAAGGTTTTTGAACTAATTTTTCAAGGTTTTAGAATTGGATGATTTTTTTAAATTTTCTAATGTTTTCCCTAGTCTTTTTGTGACATTCCACAATCCACAAAACAATTATACATATACATTTTCGTGGTTTACCATTTAGCAATCTTGTGTAATTTACACATAGATGGCGGTAGATATACGTTTTCTAATGACATTTATTATTTATTAAATCCAAAATCAATCATTTTAACATTAAAAATTTTCAAAATCTTATGGGAGCACTGCTTGGGCCTCTGTAGTGATGGTGCCACGGCAATGACATGTTTATTAAATGGGCTTTTCGTATGAACTAAGCAACTGCAAGGTTTTTCAAAAATAACATTTACTCATTTTATGATTCATCGTGAGGTATGAGTGAGTAAAAAACTTCCTCCTGATTTATATCATGTTTAAAAGAAGTTGTATGTGCTATTAACTTTATAAAATGCCACGCACTTTATAGTAGTCTTTTTCCCAAATCTGTAAGGATATGAGATTAGATTATAAAAATCTCCTTATGCACGCTGAAGTTAGATGGCTATCAAGAGGCAAAAGTTTGAAAAGAATTTTTATACTATGAGAGGAACACCCATGGCAGCTCTTTTTTGTGACGAAAGCAGTATGTTAAAATTATGTTATTTGACCGATATTTTTAACAAACTGAACGAGTTGAATTTATCCTTGCAAGGCAAAAACAGAAATATTATTAATTTGTACGATATAAACTAAGGGATTCGTTCAGAAACTTAATGTGTCGAAACTAAATTTGGAAAAAATATCAGATTGACATGTTTCAGTATACAATGGATTATATTGACGAAAATGAAATAACTGATATAAAAAATCTAATTGTATCTCATCTTTCAGATCTTGAAACTCAGTTTCGAAAATACTTTTCTTCTGAATTCAATATTTCACAACACCTTTGGATAATTCAACCTTTTAATATAAAACTTAAATATATAGAACACCTGGACATAAAAACATAAAAAGAATTAGCTGATTACATTTTCAATTATTTTTCAATTACATTTTTGAATGAAAGTTTTTATGAAATATTTTTCAATGTTAATTTTAGATGCAAATCTTTGTGAATAAATCAATGACCACATGAAATTATTGGTTAAATATGTAAATAAAAGTTATATTTGGTTGTTAAGTAAATTATAGTGTAAAATGTTAAATTAAGTAATACAAGGATAAATATGTAAATTAAGGTTCAAATTTTTTAATGAAGTAATCAATGGGCTAAAATTTTAAATTAAAGTAATAATTTTTAAATAAGTAAATTATAGTAATTTAATAAGTAAATTAAAGTAAGATTTTTAAATTTATTAACAAAAGATTGAATAATCCCAAACTTTTTCAGAAATGTAATTTTTTAATGGAATAATTTTTAAAGATAATTTTTAATAGAAATTTTTATAAAAGAATATTCAAAAAAAAATTTTTAGATTGAAATTTTTATGAAACAATTTTTAAAGTTGTTGGGCTAGAACTGCATTCTAGACCCAAATTTTGTAAATTTGACAAAATGTGGTAGTACATAACAGTAAGTTTACGTAAATAGAAAATATATAACATCAAGTAAACATTAATAATTAAGAGGAAAATAACAGAAAATAAAAACATTCAAATTAAGAATTGAAATAAAACAAATGCAAGAAGTATCACACGAAAATCGACTTAAACAACAGAAAAGCACAACAATAATAATAATAATAAATTCCGTGCGCGCGTCATTGTCTTAGTTCTAAAAAGGAAGAGTTCCTTTGTTCTAAATATAAATAATGATTCAAAAATGATGCGTTGTCTTTATTTTAAAAATAGATGAGTCATCGATGAGTCATTGTCTTTGTTTAAAAAATAATAGATGTCTTTTGTATTAAGCCTCTTTTTTAATGCAACCTTTCGAGCTTGTTGTTCTTTTAATTGACTTATAGACATTGGGTCTTCCAATACCAATTGCATAATTTTTCGTTTCTCCATTTGTTAATGAAATTCTGCTTCCGATTGCCTCATCATAGATTTATCTTCATTCGCTATTTTATTCAAGTTAACTTTCTTACTAACAAGAAATCTTCTCTTTCATTTGGTCGGTGAAATATGTACTCAACACCTTAATTTCTGCTAACATCTTGTCTTTCTCGTAATAGAATAGTTAATCTTTTTTAGTTCCTCGCTATCGAATTGATCAATATTCAAATTAATCTTACAAAACTAGTAAATAAAAATATAGAAAAAATAGAGAAAAATTTAGACAAATTAATACAAAAAAATGAAGAAAAATTTTAAAAAATCTGATAAAATATAAATAAATAATAAGAATATTAAAAATGATAAAAATTCCTCAGAAAACTTTAATTATAAAAAAATATTTTATTATTAAAAATAATTTTAAAAATATATAGATAAAAATTGATGAAAATCAAATCCGAAATTTTAGAAAAAGGTATAAAAATTTTAAAAAAAAAGAATGGAATAAGTTTTAAGAATTCAATATCTATTAAAAAATTAAAAATTTAAATATCGAGTTTAAAATAATTTTAAATCAGCATATTGATTTAAATATTAAAAATGGAAATTTAAAAATCTTGAAAAACGCTCGATTATTATAGAATATATAAACGGAAACCAGAAATTAAATAATGAAAAATTGAAAAGTAATGAAATTAATTTATTAAAAAATTTAATTCTAGAAAATTATAAAATCAAAATAAATTGCTTAAGATTTTTCTGATTTTGTTTTGATTATTTCGTTGGTTTATCGAATTACACCGATACATGAGTTCTGAACACAGACCAACTGGATTTGGAGACTTATTAGTGAACATGCTACCATAGTCTTATCTACATGTTTAAGGATCTTATGTTTGAATTCTCTGAAGCCCTAAGAATAATATGAAGCTCAGGTTAAGCTTTATTAATTAAATAAAATATTTATTTAAACCATTTCGAGGTTCCAAATTTATTTATTGTTTCCAAAACTATTGTGGAAAATTGCTAATTAAATTTATACTATATACATAATATATTATCATATATAACTAAATATACTTCAATTATAAATTAAATAAACCAAATTATTTTTATTTTTTAACCAGTAAAATAAATGTTAGTTAATCTTGGTAGAAATAATAGTAATCAATTTGATTAACTTCATTTTAATATTTTCTTTAATATTTAAAATACTTTTTAATTTTCTTAATAAATTTTGTTACTTCTTTTCTAATTTAGTATATTTTCGGGTTTTACTTATATTATAATTTATTTTATATCATTTTTAAAAATTTTTTATTTAAAATTTAAATATATTTTTTATTAATATGGAAAACTATTTATTGACTTTTCAACTATCCAATTTTCTTTCAGTTGTGTTATTATTTGTACAATTTTGAATTAAAAGGCAATAGTAATATGTTCCGATTTATAAAATAAATTTAGTTATTATATAGTAATTAAATTTTGTGTAAATATCAAATAATTAATTATTTAGTTAATTAATATAAAATTAATTAATTTTAAAATTTAATTAATAACTTACTTTAATGATAAATACGGGATTATTTTCTTTTGAAATAGAAATAAATTATTAGACATTGTTTTTTGTTGACAATTTCAAAGGAATATTTGATAAAAATGAAAGAGGACAACGTTGTACAATGACAAATTAAATAATTTAGAGATGAAGAGGATATTTTTGAAACATACAAAAGAAAAATTTATTAAAATAAAATTCAAATTCAGCACCTCAATTATTGATGGTTATTCTGACCATGAAATTATTTTATATTTGATACATTAAATTTTATTATCTATATTAGAGTGTAAATTGTAGAGAATTATTTATATTTATTTATTATAGTTGGTATTTATAAATTATAAGCAAAATTTCTATTTAATTTTTTTATATATTTAATACATTAAAATAATATATAAAATATATTCTATAAGAAACAATTTACACTATCAATTACGGCTGTATGGGTTTCATAATTCAACAGGAAAACCAAATTTTCAAAATTAGAAGCTTGATGATTGCAGATAAATTTATTATTTAATATTTTAAAAAAATAATAAAAACTTAAACTAAAAATTTTGTTTTATTTTTTTAAAATATTTTACTTTAACAATTTAACAATTAAACGACAAAATTATATTAAAATTTTTTAAATTTTTTCATAGCTAATTTATCCAATCAAATTAATTAAAATTAATATATATTGCCTAATGCTCATCAATTATCATAATAATTAATAATTTATTCATCAAAATCTTTTCAATGTCAAACAATTCAAACAACAGCAATAACTCATCAAATAAAGCCTTAGATGAATCGGATATTTCCATTTTCAACAATTATTCCAATTCACAATACCGAGACAGCGTGAAAGCAAGTGAAGAACGGATGAAATTATTACTGGAGAAAATCAAAGCTAAAGTTGGAATTCCAGAGTCAGATTGTGGTCTTGCTCCTCCTGAATTTTGGGATTTACCCACAGACAAACAAAAAAATGAAGCATTGATGGTTGGAAGGTGCACCAAAATTATCAATGCCGATAGCACTAATTCAAAATATATGATCAACGTTGAAGGTCTTGGTAAATACATTGTCAATTTAAATGAAGATCTTTCTCCTACTGATATTAATGAAGGAATGAGAGTTGGGATCAGTAAAAAAGATTATAAAATTACTTTACCTTTGCCACCTAAAATTGATCCGACTGTATCATTGATGGAAGTTGAAGAAAAGCCAGATGTAACATATGCTGATATCGGTGGGTATTCAGAACAAATTCAAAGGCTGAGAGAAGTCGTTGAACTACCAATTCTTAAGCCAGAAATATTCATCAATTTAGGAATAGATCCACCTAAAGGTATTTTATTGTATGGATTACCTGGAACGGGTAAAACTCTCTGTGCTCGAGCAGTAGCTAACCGGACTGATGCTTGCTTTATCAGAGTAATTGCATCGCAACTAGTACAAAAATATATTGGTGAAGGTGCAAGACTAATTCGTGAAATATTTGAATTAGCCAAATCAAAGAAAGCTTGCATTATTTTCTTTGACGAAGTAGACGCCATTGGAGGTGCTCGGTCAGATAATGAAGCAGGAGGAGATAATGAAGTTCAACGAACAATGCTTGAACTGATCAATCAACTTGACGGATTCGATTCCCGTGGAGCGATCAAAGTCATTATGGCAACCAACCGACCAGATACATTGGATCCAGCACTATTACGTCCAGGTCGACTTGATAGAAAAGTCGAATTTGGATTACCAGATCTTGAAGGAATAATAAAAATATTCAAAATTCAAACGAGATCAATGTCAGTTGAAAGCAAAATCCGTTATGATTTATTGGCGAGATTGTGCCCAAAAAGTACAGGAGCAGAAATTAAAAGTGTTTGCACTGAAGCTGGCATGTTTGCAATTCGAGCAAGGCGAAAGGTGGCTACTGAAATTGACTTTTTGAAAGCAATAGGAAAAGTAATTAAAGATTGCGCTAAATTCAGCTCAACTTCAAGATATTTGCAATACAATTAATTGTTTCTAATATATTTTATATTTTGTAATTTATTTTCTAAAATAATTAATTATTATAATGAATTATTGAATATAATTTTAAGTACCATATTAACATTATTTAAATTAAATAAAAATATATTTCGATGTGTAAAGTTTAGAAAATCTAAATTAAACATATCATTAAGTTTGAATGTAAGGACAGTTTTGAATTTGCATCATGTATAGGACAATTTAATAAAAATAATGTTAATGAGTTTGATGTATGTAGTTTATTTACTAATGTCCTGTTGAAAGAAACAATTGATTTATGTTGTGAATTATGGAATGAAAATATTAATGCGCACAATATGTGTGATGGAAGTGCATCAAGGAAGTTTTTAGAGTTTGCAACTTCCAAAATTGATGGAGTGGCTATGGGTTCACCCTTAGCACCAACAATGGCGTCAATATTTTTTGGCATGTTTAGAAAAGAAAATTGCTTCTTTTCAATATGAAAAACCATATAAGGAATATAAGGAACATGTGAAACCTTTTTTGCATTACATGAATGGATTGCATAAGACCATTGTATTCACATGTGAAACTGAGAAGGATTCATCCATAGCAATTAATTACGTAAAGATGGACAATATGAGACAGAAATTTATAGAAAACAAACAGATACTGGCCAGAGAGTTTTTGTGAATATAAAGAATATAAAGAATATAAAATATTGGTCTATCGATCATGGTGCTTATCTTCCACTTTTAAAAATTCAGTAAAATGTGTAGATAAATTAATTGAATTACTGGTAAAGAATAGCTATTCAAAACGGTTTTTATTGTTAACGTTGAAAGAGACTGTTGATAAATGTATGAATGATGCTAAGGATCGTAGTATGAATGAATGTAAATTGACTGATATGTCGAATGATGTAGTGAATATGAGTATTGATACTAACAAACAAGATGAGCCAAAATATTACGATGGTATTGCCGTATTCTGAAGGATATAAAGATTTCAAAAGAATAGATAAACAGCTGGGTAAATTGAATTATGGAATTGTTTCAAAATCGTGCAAAGTACGTAGTATGTTTGTTAGTAAATCTCAAACGCAGGTTGGATTGTGTTCGGATCTCGCTTATCAATTCACATGTAATGGGTCTAATGCCACATACATTGGAGAGACTTCTCGTCATCTCTGTACTCGAGTTGAAGAACACTGTTGACCGAAGGGATTGTCCAATATTAAGGATTGTTAAGAGGTTCTTATTATATTTGTGTGTGTGTGTGTTATATTTATTTTATGTATTATATTTGTGTTGATGAGTGCGTGTGTCTGTTAAAAAATTTGATGAACCCGACAGAGTCTCTGTTAAAAATTGTGGCGGGACAATCGGGGTGCGTGTGTATCTGCGTGCTTACGAAACCCAATTAAAAAATGAATAATAAATCAACAATAACAGATACAAACAATAACAACTTTTATTAATGAAATAAATAAAATAATACGCACTTATATGGACTTCGTTTCGTATATAATTCTATTCTCAGGATAGTTAGGTTTCTTTTAGTCTCGAGTATAATTTATTTCTCAAGGTATTTTAGTTTATTTTAGATCTGAATATAGATTGATCCGAAGGATATTTTGTTTTCAGATATAAGTTAATCCGAAGGGTATTTTGGTTTTTTAGTTTCGGATTTAGGCAAATTCGAAGTATATTTTGTTTTCGGATATCTATAAGGTCGATAAAAGTGGAGATATATTAAGTATTAATTGAATTTATTTAAAATTATTTTACCACAAATTATCAATTGCAAATTATCAACAACAAAATGAAAATAAACATAAGACGAATAAAACCCTATCACCAGAACGAATACCCACAAAACAATACACCAGAAAACAAAACACAAACACAAACGAAAACATAACCAATTCACAAAAACATCACATTTTACCACAAAAACTCAATCATTATATAAAAATTATACTGTATTTATTAATAAATTTAGAATACATAAAATTATAATATTATATAAAATTATACTATATAATAATGTTAATGTTTAAATATGCTTAAATAACTAAATTGTTTAAATATTTTTAAATAACTAAATTTAAATTATTTAAATAAACTTTTCATATAACTTTATTTCTTTCGTTTTAGTATCCATAAAGTAAGTAAATAAAGAATTTACTACAATATTTTAATTATTTTACTTAGTAATGAAGAAAATGAATTATATAATTATGAAGAAGATGAACCAGACAAAATGGTGAAACACTAAAGGACTTATGTTCTGGATTTAGAGATTTCTTATTAAAACATGAATTATTGGATTATGAGGAAGATGAACCAGACAAAATGGTGAAACACTAAAGGAGTTATAGTTCCGGATTTCTTAAATGAATTAGCTGATTGTGGGTGTCCTTCAACATGAATGTTTACTTATCAGACTTAAATTATGTAAACTTTCTTTCAACGAATGTCAAGAAAAATGGGAAAAATCGACGTTTTAGCAATTAAGTAAAGTAGTCGTCATACCTGAAGAATATTATTATTAATGTAAGACATGAATTAATTCTTTAAAATATATATATTATATTTAGGTATCTGTGTTTTATGGTTGGAATTGATAAGAAATGATATTGAAAAAGTATACCACAAATAACAGTTTCCTAATAGTCAGACAGAATTTAATTTTTGACGATAAAATGTTAGATAACATCTGTAAGTTAATTGTTTTGAAATCAATACAAATTTTAGCAATGAGAGTTGACGCCGCATCAGAAAATAAGAAATACGTCCAATTTGCAAGATGTATTCCATGAAATCACTACCAAATGGCCCGATGGAGACTGATAATTTTGAGATAGATTACCAGCAGAAGAGCGAGAAACCCTTTGTAAATTAAATATAGTAGGGTTGGGTGGGTCCCCTTTATCCCTTAATTAATATATATTTACAAGCTGATCGTCGTGGTGGGCGGTTGTAATCCAACTAGTGGGAGGCCTCTGTATATATATTGTTGTTAGAAAAAAACATTAATTAATTTGGTTATAGTGCCAATGACGCATGTATTTTGTAATGTATTTTTATACGTTTCGAATGTGCTGGTAGTTGACTACCCATGCTAGGCGTAATGTTCCGTACGGAAAGCTATAATGCCCAGGTTCTTCTGACCCCACTTGGGGAAGGCACAGACGACCCTTGTGGACGCGAACAAATATCCACCGTGTCTTTCAGGCACATATATTTGGTCACTGCTCATTAGGCCTGGCAATACTAAATGCATAAACTTTGCCTTGTTCTCTCTTGTCTTGATTTTTATCGTTTAAATATTACTAAAAATAGTATGTGTGATAAGTTTTATTTACTAACCTTAATAAACCATAACATGCTTTAAGATCGAAAACCCTTGCGACATATTGAGAGTGAGTAGTACCCTTGTGACCATTACCCATATAAGCAATACCCTTAGGGGGACAGAATATTTTGTCGGATAAACTCTGACTATATACACCCATGTTAAACAAGGTATGTGTATATAGAATGTGTGTAAAATTGTAAATTATCGCTCCTAATTGACAATTTCCTGTAAAGGCAAACACAGAATACTGCAAACATATAATAATTCTCTACCCCATAACTTAGTGTGTAAAAATTATTTTAGGTTTTTGACTAATTATAATAATAATAATAATAAAGTTTAATGGGTTGATAATAATATTGATAATAATAATTGTTAATGGGTTGTGTGTGTGTTTAAAAATATTTTATGTTTTTGACTAATATTTCCAATAATAATAATAATAAGGAGATTGACAAGGACTATCGTATAGTCGAAAATTCTTTCATTAAATACATTATTTGCAACAAAAGGCTTAAATTATCATTTTATTGTTTTAAATAATAAATGCTGCTACCAAGCAATCATCATTTTATACTACTACTAATAATAATAATAATAATAATCATAATAATAATATTAATAATAATAATATTGATTAAAACTTTGAAAATAATTCTTTGAAAATAAAACTTTGAACAATATTTGATCGTGAAAATATTGAAATTTAGAAAATTATGAAAATATTGATAATTATTAAAAAATACAAATGATGAAAATGTTGAAAATCATGAAATTGACGTAGAAATTAAGTTTTATGAATATGTAAGTAAATAATAATAATGAAACTTCTAAAAAAAATAATAATTAGAACTTTGCAAATAATAATAATACTTTGAACTTTGAAAATAATAATAATTTTGAAAATAACATCTTCCACGCGGGCGTTAATATCTTTCCAAATAATAATGATAAATTAAATTATTATCGATAATTAAAACAGCGGATCGAAAATGTTACTAAAAATAGATGTTTTTTGTTACTTAAAAATAGAATGACCTTGATGAGTCATCGAATGAGTCATCGTTCTAAAATAATGATGAGTCATTGTCATCGCTCTTAAAATATGATGAGTCATCGTACGAGTCATCGTTCTAAAATAATGATGAGTCATCGTTCTAAAAATATAATGAGTCATCGGATGAGTCATTGTTCTAAAAATATGATTAGTCATCGTATGAGTAATCGTTCTAAAATAATGATGAGTCATCGTTCTAAAAATATGATGAGCCAGGGTATAAGTCATCGTTCTAAAAATATGATGAGTCATCGGATGAGTCATCGTTTTAAAAATATGATGATTCATAGGATGAGTCATCGTTCTAAAATGTGTGATTCAGTGGAGTCCTGGTCTGGGTGGCCCCAATCCACCTACTAAGGGTATTTTGGTTTTCTTTAGTTTCGGATTTAGGCAAATCCGATGTATATTTTGCTTTCGGATATCTTTTGCTTTCTTTTATTTCTGCTATTTATTAGGATCTTCGTCTTTTTTCGTTTTTAGTCTTGTAGGTTTTATTTTAAAGCTGTTTCTATCGTTATTTTTTGGTTTTTTTTAGTTGTATATTTTCATGGAGTTATTGATTTTTTTTCATTTTGTCAATTTTTATATAGCGATAATTTACCATAGTAAATTATCGCTATATAGTATATTTTATTCCTTTGCCATTACGGCTTACCCTCAATAAAATAACAAGGTGTCGCGAAACCTTGTTTAAAAATAAATAAAATGTATGTACATTACACAACTTCCCCCTTTAAAACCGGAGGTTAACATGGATCAATAAAAAGTAACATAAAAAATTACATTCAACAACCTTTTTTTTAGTATGTTTTATATGTTTTTATGTATTTTGTTTCTGTTTCTTTGTATCTACAAACTGGATAAAACGAAATATTTACAATTTACTCTATATTTACAACGAAATTAGTAAAAAACTAAACAATTGGCATTGTTAGTGCGTGTGATTTTTTGTGTTGGTGTTTTAACTAAAGCAATCGCTGTATCGTTTTTTGTATAGGGGTGTGATTATTGTATCTTTGTAAATTGTTTGATTGAGTTTTTGTGGTAAAATGTGATGTTTTTGTGAATTGGTTATGTTTTCGTTTGTGTTTGTGTTTTGTTTTCTGGTGTATTGTTTTGTGGGTTTTCGTTCTGGTGATAAAGTTTTATTCGTCTTATGTTTATTTTCATTTTGTTGTTGAAAATTTGCAATTGATAATTTGTGGTAAAATAATTTTAAATAAATTCAATTAATACTTAATATATCTCCACTTTTATCGACCTTATAGATATCCGAAAACAAAATATACTTCGAATTTGCCTAAATCCGAAACTAAAAAACCAAAATACCCTTCGGATTAACTTATATCTGAAAACAAAATATCCTTCGGATCAATCTATATTCAGATCTAAAATAAACTAAAATACCCTGAGAAATAAATTATACTCGAGACTAAAGGAAACCTAACTATCCTGAGAATAGAATTATATACGAAACGAAGTCCATATAAGTGCGTATTATTTTATTTATTTCATTAATAAAAGTTGTTATTGTTTGTATCTGTTATTGTTGATTTATTATTCATTTTTTAATTGGGTTTCGTAAGCACGCAGATACACACGCACCCCGATTGTCCCGCCACAATTTTTAACAGAGACTCTGTCGGGTTCATCAAATTTTTTAACAGACACACGCACTCATCAACACAAATATAATACACAAAATAAATATAACACACACACACACAAATATAATAAGAACCTCTTAACAATCCTTAATATTGGACAATCCCTTCGGTCAACAGTGTTCTTCAACTCGAGTACAGAGATGACGAGAAGTCTCTCCAATGTATGTGGCATTAGACCCATTACATGTGAATTGATAAGCGAGATCCGAACACAATCCTACTTTGCACGATTTTGAAACAATTCCATAATTCAATTTACCCAGCTGTTTATCTATTCTTTTGAAATCTTTATATCCTTCAGAATACGGCAATACCATCGTATATTTTGGCTCATCTTGTTTGTTAGTATCAATACTCATATTCACTACATCATTCGACATATCAGTCAATTTACATTCATTCATACTACGATCCTTAGCATCATTCATACATTTATCAACAGTCTCTTTCAACGTTAACAATAAAAACCGTTTTGAATAGCTATTCTTTACCAGTAATTCAATTAATTTATCTACACATTTTACTGAATTTTTAAAAGTGGAAGATAAGCACCATGATCGATAGATCAATATTTTATATTCTTTATATTCTTTATATTCACAAAAACTCTCTGGCCAGTATCTGTTTGTTTTCTATAAATTTCTGTCTCATATTGTCCATCTTTACGTAATTAATTGCTATGGATGAATCCTTCTCAGTTTCACATGTGAATACAATGGTCTTATGCAATCCATTCATGTAATGCAAAAAAGGTTTCACATGTTCCTTATATTCCTTATATGGTTTTTCATATTGAAAAGAAGCAATTTTCTTTTCTAAACATGCCAAAAAATATTGACGCCATTGTTGGTGCTAAGGGTGAACCCATAGCCACTCCATCAATTTTGGAAGTTGCAAACTCTAAAAACTTCCTTGATGCACTTCCATCACACATATTGTGCGCATTAATATTTTCATTCCATAATTCACAACATAAATCAATTGTTTCTTTCAACAGGACATTAGTAAATAAACTACATACATCAAACTCATTAACATTATTTTTATTAAATTGTCCTATACATGATGCAAATTCAAAACTGTCCTTACATTCAAACTTAATGATATGTTTAATTTAGATTTTCTAAACTTTACACATCGAAATATATTTTTATTTAATTTAAATAATTTTAATATGGTACTTAAAATTATATTCAATAATTCATTATAATAATTAATTATTTTAGAAAATAAATTACAAAATATAAAATATATTAGAAACAATTAATTGTATTGCAAATATCTTGAAGTTGAGCTGAATTTAGCGCAATCTTTAATTACTTTTCCTATTGCTTTCAAAAAGTCAATTTCAGTAGCCACCTTTCGCCTTGCTCGAATTGCAAACATGCCAGCTTCAGTGCAAACACTTTTAATTTCTGCTCCTGTACTTTTTGGACACAATCTCGCCAATAAATCATAACGGATTTTGCTTTCAACTGACATTGATCTCGTTTGAATTTTGAATATTTTTATTATTCCTTCAAGATCTGGTAATCCAAATTCGACTTTTCTATCAAGTCGACCTGGACGTAATAGTGCTGGATCCAATGTATCTGGTCGGTTGGTTGCCATAATGACTTTGATCGCTCCACGGGAATCGAATCCATCAAGTTGATTGATCAGTTCAAGCATTGTTCGTTGAACTTCATTATCTCCTCCTGCTTCATTATCTGACCGAGCACCTCCAATGGCGTCTACTTCGTCAAAGAAAATAATGCAAGCTTTCTTTGATTTGGCTAATTCAAATATTTCACGAATTAGTCTTGCACCTTCACCAATATATTTTTGTACTAGTTGCGATGCAATTACTCTGATAAAGCAAGCATCAGTCCGGTTAGCTACTGCTCGAGCACAGAGAGTTTTACCCGTTCCAGGTAATCCATACAATAAAATACCTTTAGGTGGATCTATTCCTAAATTGATGAATATTTCTGGCTTAAGAATTGGTAGTTCAACGACTTCTCTCAGCCTTTGAATTTGTTCTGAATACCCACCGATATCAGCATATGTTACATCTGGCTTTTCTTCAACTTCCATCAATGATACAGTCGGATCAATTTTAGGTGGCAAAGGTAAAGTAATTTTATAATCTTTTTTACTGATCCCAACTCTCATTCCTTCATTAATATCAGTAGGAGAAAGATCTTCATTTAAATTGACAATGTATTTACCAAGACCTTCAACGTTGATCATATATTTTGAATTAGTGCTATCGGCATTGATAATTTTGGTGCACCTTCCAACCATCAATGCTTCATTTTTTTGTTTGTCTGTGGGTAAATCCCAAAATTCAGGAGGAGCAAGACCACAATCTGACTCTGGAATTCCAACTTTAGCTTTGATTTTCTCCAGTAATAATTTCATCCGTTCTTCACTTGCTTTCACGCTGTCTCGGTATTGTGAATTGGAATAATTGTTGAAAATGGAAATATCCGATTCATCTAAGGCTTTATTTGATGAGTTATTGCTGTTGTTTGAATTGTTTGACATTGAAAAGATTTTGATGAATAAATTATTAATTATTATGATAATTGATGAGCATTAGGCAATATATATTAATTTTAATTAATTTGATTGGATAAATTAGCTATGAAAAAATTTAAAAAATTTTAATATAATTTTGTCGTTTAATTGTTAAATTGTTAAAGTAAAATATTTTAAAAAAATAAAACAAAATTTTTAGTTTAAGTTTTTATTATTTTTTTAAAATATTAAATAATAAATTTATCTGCAATCATCAAGCTTCTAATTTTGAAAATTTGGTTTTCCTGTTGAATTATGAAACCCATACAGCCGTAATTGATAGTGTAAATTGTTTCTTATAGAATATATTTTATATATTATTTTAATGTATTAAATATATAATAAAATTAAATAGAAATTTTGCTTATAATTCATAAATACCAACTATAATAAATAAATATAAATAATTCTCTACAATTTACACTCTAATATAGATAATAAAATTTAATGTATCAAATATAAAATAATTTCATGGTCAGAATAACCATCAATAATTGAGGTGCTTAATTTGAATTTTATTTTAATAAATTTTTCTTTTGTATGTTTCAAAAATATCCTCTTCATCTCTAAATTATTTAATTTGTCATTGTACAACGTTGTCCTCTTTCATTTTTATTAAATATTCCTTTGAAATTGTCAAAAAAAAATAAGAAAAAAGAAAGAAAAGAAAGAAAATAATCCCGTATTTATCATTAAAGTAAGTTATTAATTAAATTTTAAAATTAATTAATTTTATATTAATTAACTAAATAATTAATTATTTGATATTTACACAAAATTTAATTACTATATAATAACTAAATTTATTTTATAAATCGGAACATATTACTATTGCCTTTTAATTCAAAATTGTACAAATAATAACACAACTGAAAGAAAATTGGATAGTTGAAAAGTCAATAAATAGTTTTCCATATTAATAAAAAATATATTTAAATTTTAAATAAAAAATTTTTAAAAATGATATAAAATAAATTATAATATAAGTAAAACCCGAAAATATACTAAATTAGAAAAGAAGTAACAAAATTTATTAAGAACTTAAAAAGTATTTTAAATATTAAAGAAAATATTAAAATGAAGTTAATCAAATTGATTACTATTATTTCTACCAAGATTAACTAACATTTATTTTACTGGTTAAAAAATAAAAATAATTTGGTTTATTTAATTTATAATTGAAGTATATTTAGTTATATATGATAATATATTATGTATATAGTATAAATTTAATTAGCAATTTTCCACAATAGTTTTGGAAACAATAAATAAATTTGGAAACTCGAAATGGTTTAAATAAATATTTTATTTAATTAATAAAGCTTAACCTGAGCTTCATATTATTCTTAGGGCTTCAGAGAATTCAAACATAAGATCCTTAAACATGTAGATAAGACTATGGTAGCATGTTCACTAATAAGTCTCCAAATCCAGTTGGTCTGTGTTCAGAACTCATGTATCGGTGTAATTCGATAAACCAACGAAATAATCAAAACAAAATCAGAAAAATCTTAAGCAATTTATTTTGATTTTATAATTTTCTAGAATTAAATTTTTTAATAAATTAATTTCATTACTTTTCAATTTTTCATTATTTAATTTCTGGTTTCCGTTTATATATTCTATAATAATCGAGCGTTTTTCAAGATTTTTAAATTTCCATTTTTAATATTTAAATCAATATGCTGATTTAAAATTATTTTAAACTCGATTTTTAAATTTTTAATTTTTTAATAGATATTGAATTCTTAAAACTTATTCCATTCTTTTTTTTTTAAATTTTTATACCTCTTTCTAAAATTTCGGATTTGATTTTCATCAATTTTTATCTATATATTTTTAAAATTATTTTTAATAATAAAATATTTTTTTATAATTAAAGTTTTCTGAGGAATTTTTATCATTTTTAATATTCTTATTATTTATTTATATTTTATCAGATTTTTTAAAATTTTTCTTCATTTTTTTCTATTAATTTGTCTAAATTTTTCTTTATTTTTTCTATATTTTTATTTACTAGTTTTGTAAGATTAATTTGAATATTGATCAATTCGATAGCGAGGAACTAAAAAAGATTAATATTCTATTACGAGAAAGACAAGATGTTAGCAGAAATTAAGGTGTTGAGTACATATTTCACCGACCAAATGAAAGAGAAGATTTCTTGTTAGTAAGAAAGTAAACTTGAATAAAATAGCGAATGAAGATAAATCTATGATGAGGCAATCGGAAGCAGAATTTCATGAACAAATGGAGAAACGAAAAATTATGCAATTGGTATTGGAAAACCCAATGTCTATAAGTCAATTAAAAGAACAACAAGCTCGAAAGGTTGCATTAAAAAAGAGGCTTTATACAAAAGACATCTATTATTTTTTAAACAAAGACAATGACTCATCGGTGACTAATCTATTTTTTAAATAAAGGCAACGCATCATTTTTGACTCATTATTTATTTTTAGAACAAAGACTATGACGCGCGCACGGAATTTATTATTATTATTGTTGTGCTTTTCTGTTGTTTAAGTCGATTTTCGTGTGATACTTCTTGCATTAGTTTTATTTCAATTCTTAATTTAAATGTTTTTATTTTCTGTTATTTTCCTCTTAATTATTAATGTTTACTTGATGTTATATATTTTCTATTTACGTAAACTTACTGCTAGGTGTACATGTTATGTACTACCACATTTTGTCACATTTACAAAATTTGGGTCTAGAATGCAGTTCTAGCCCAACAACTTTAAAAATTGTTTCATAAAAATTTCAATCTAAAATTTTTTTTGAATATTCTTTTATAAAAATTTCTATTAAAAATTATTCCATTAAGAAATTACATTTCTGAAAAAGTTTGGGGTTATTCAATCTTTTGTTAATAAATTTAAAAATCTTACTTTAATTTACTTATTAAATTACTTTAATTTAAAATTTTAGCCCATTGATTAATTAATTAAAAAATTTGAACCTTAATTTACTTGATTATCCTTAATTTACATATTTATCCTTGTATTACTTAATTTAACATTTTACACAATAATTTACTTAACAACCAAATATAACTTTTATTTAAATATTTAACCAATAATTTCGTGTGGTCATTGATTTATTCACAAAGATTTGCATCTAAAATTAACATTGACAAATATTTTATAAATTTTCCATTTAAATTTTTCTTTAAAAATTATTCCTTTAAAATTTTCAGATGGTCATACTGCAGAGGGCTACTAACTACCTACTACGTTAATTGTGGTTCGATTTCTTAAAGCGCTGGTCTCAATGTATTTTCAATATTGCGCAATTGAGAGCAATATTTTGATTTAATATATAATAAGGATGAAAATGCATTTTCGCACAAATATGTGGTGAAAAATGGAAAAATAATTTGTGTAGTGAGCCGTTACACGGCCTTAACAATATCTATATACCTATTATACTATATTATATTATATTATACGATATTATATTATATATATAAATGCGCGGTCACCAGCGACTAAGGACCAAACAGAACACAATAACAGTCAATCAAAATTCGTGCGATCAGCTAATACTTCTAATTATCAATCAGGCTCTATTAATCAATCTCAGAAGAGTAAAGCAAATTCGATGCCATGTTATCATTATCAAGATAAACTGTATTCGGCTCCCAATAGTTTTAGTGTTGGCTCTCATAGACCAACACCCTCATCCATTACAATTCGCGAAATACGGAACAAATCCTAACAATAATATAAAAACCTAAATTTGTTTATTTTGCATTTATTTATTAGTAATTGACTATTTGAAATTCTTACGCGAACTTTATAAAATCGTTAAGCTTTTTAAATTATATATTTTAAAAATCTGTTTATTTTTTATCGAATGATATAATTTTGTATTTTTTGTAATTTTGTATACTTATATGTAGAAATTTTGTAAAAGATTTCCTGGCTTGTTTATATATTCAAATTAAAAATTTTGGAATTTAAAATAAAACTTGCAGTGGATTAATTCAATTTATTATTTACGTTTAATTAAGCCATGAATAAAATTGGGAAAATTGCATTGAAGAATTCATCATTATTTTTGTGTGATAGGCAAGAAAAGTTTGCGGATTCAATAACCTATTTTAATGAAAGTGTTCCTGTTTCTAATCGAATGTCAAAAGCCGCTAAATTACCGGGTACCACATTGGTGTCAGAATATACACCGTACGTCCCAAAGTCCTTCAAGGACGCAACTCACGTTTATCTTCGTAATATTACGGATTCAGGTCTCAAACCGAGATATTCGGGGCCTTACAAAGTGATCGACATTAAGGATAACAATGCTCACATCGTTATTAACGGTGTTACCCAAAATATAAATTTGTGCCGACTTAAACCGGCTTTTATGATTTCTGATGACGTGGACGAAGACAAACTTCACTCTGATTTAGAGAAAGTCTCAGTCGAACCCATTTCAACTACGTCGAACGAAAACCCTTCAGTAGAACCTGCCACGGACTCAAACGAAATCGCGCGTACCTTGATCACAAACTACCAACGCGATGAAAATTTAGCTACAGAGAATACACATTCAGCAACAACAAATCCACTTAATCTTCGCTCAATTGTTTCGAAACCCGACAAGCAGCGAACCGCGAAAAATGTGAAACATAGTGATAAGATTTGGGTGCGCCAAATTGGGGAAGACATTTCCAAACCTCCAAGACTTGCCAGAGTCTATTCCAATGAAAATTTGACACATCTGATGCTGAAATTCACTTAACTCTATTCCATGTGATCAATTAATTCATCAATCGCCGATTTCCTTTTTAGACACTATCTACCTTTGATAAATTGTCACTACTTTTCGACTTACATCTTGTTTCTAGTAGATCTTTCATCAATCTCTATTCTTGAGTCCCTGTGCGCTCCGCGACTTCCCGTGGGGCTGATGTAGTGAGCCGTTACACGGCCTTAACAATATCTATATACCTATTATACTATATTATATTATATTATACGATATTATATTATATATATAAATGCGCGGTCACCAGCGACTAAGGACCAAACAGAACACAATAACAGTCAATCAAAATTCGTGCGATCAGCTAATACTTCTACTTATCAATCAGGCTCTATTAATCAATCTCAGAAGAGTAAAGCAAATTCGATGCCATGTTATCATTATCAAGATAAACTGTATTCGGCTCCCAATAGTTTTAGTGTTGGCTCTCATAGACCAACACCCTCATCCATTACAATTCGCGAAATACGGAACAAATCCTAACAATAATATAAAAACCTAAATTTGTTTATTTTGCATTTATTTATTAGTAATTGACTATTTGAAATTCTTACGCGAACTTTATAAAATCGTTAAGCTTTTTAAATTATATATTTTAAAAATCTGTTTATTTTTTATCGAATGATATAATTTTGTATTTTTTGTAATTTTGTATACTTATATGTAGAAATTTTGTAAAAGATTTCCTGGCTTGTTTATATATTCAAATTAAAAATTTTGGAATTTAAAATAAAACTTGCAGTGGATTAATTCAATTTATTATTTACGTTTAATTAAGCCATGAATAAAATTGGGAAAATTGCATTGAAGAATTCATCATTATTTTTGTGTGATAGGCAAGAAAAGTTTGCGGATTCAATAACCTATTTTAATGAAAGTGTTCCTGTTTCTAATCGAATGTCAAAAGCCGCTAAATTACCGGGTACCACAATTTGAACTGCCATTTCAGACAAACATGGATACTCTCTTTTAATTGACAACCAAAAATTTTCAGATATTTGATTTTTAAATAGTGTTTTCAAACTATTATTGCAGGATAGTTCAGCTAATTCTTCTTATGTTTTTATGTCCAGGTGTTGTATATATTTAAGTTTTATATTAAAAGGTTGAATTATCCAAAGGTGTTGTGAAATATTGAATTCAGAAGAAAAGAATTTTCCAAACTCAGTTTCAAGGTCTGAAAGATGAGATACAATTAGATTTTTTATATCAGTTATATTCAATTCATTTTCGTAAATAAAATCCATTGTATACTGAAACATGTCGATCTGATATTTTTTTCCAAATTTAGTTTCGACACATTAAGCTTCTGAACGAATCCCTTAGTTTATATCGTACAAATTAATAATATTTCTATTTTTGCCTTGCAAGGATAAATTCAACTCGTTCAGTTTGTTAAAAATATCAGTCAAATAACATAATTTTAACATAAAGCTTTCGTCATAAAAAAGAGCTGCCATAGTTGTTCCTATCATAGTATAAAAATTCTTTTCAAACTTTTGCCTCTTGATAGCCATCTAACTTCAGCGTACATAAGGAGTTTTTATAATCTAATCTCATATCCTTACAGGTTTGGGAAAAAAAACTACTATTAAGTGCGCGGCATTTTATAAAGTTAATAGCACATACAACTTCTTTTAAATATGATATAAATCAGGAGAAAGTTTTTTACTCACTCATACCTCACGATGAATCATAAAATGAGTAAATGTTATTTTTGAACAACCTGGCAGTTGCTTAGTTCATACGAAAAGCCCATTTAATAAACATGTCATTGCCGTGGCACCATCACTACAGAGGCCCAAGCAGTGCTCCAATAACTTTTTGAAAATTTTTAATGCTAAAATGATTGATTTTGGATTTAATAAATAATAAATGTCATTAGAAAACGTATATCTACCGCCATCTATGTGTAAATTACACAAGATTGCTAAATGGTAAACCACGAAAATGTATATGTATAATTGTTTTGTGGATTGTGGAATGTCACAAAAAGACTAGTGAAGACATTAGAAAATTTAAAAAAATCATCCAATTCTAAAACCTTCAAATATTAATTCAAAAACCTTACAAAGTTTGTTAATTTAAGATTTATAAATAGATAGAAATTTTAGTGTAGTTGTTTAAAATTGGGAATTTCTAGCGACCGCATGAAAAATTCTAACAATCCCACTTGGGGTCACGACCCCTAGTTTAAGAACCGCTATTCTAAATCCGTTTTATACAAAAGACATCTATTATTTTTTAAACAAAGACAATGACTCATCGGTGACTAATCTATTTTTTAAATAAAGGCAACGCATCATTTTTGACTCATTATTTATTTTTAGAACAAAGGTAATGACTCATATTTTTTAGAACAAAGACTATGACGCGCACACGGAATTTATTATTATTATTGTTGTGCTTTTCTGTTGTTTAAGTCGATTTTCGTGTGATACTTCTTGCATTTGTTTTATTTCAATTCTTAATTTAAATGTATTTATTTTCTGTTATTTTCCTCTTAATTATTAATGTTTACTTGATGTTATATATTTTCTATTTACGTAAACTTACTGTCAGGTGTACATGTTATGTACTATCACATTTTGTCAAATTTACAAAATTTGGGTCTAGAATGCAGTTCTAGCCCAACAACTTTAAAAATTGTTTCATAAAAATTTCAATCTAAAATTTTTTTTGAATATTCTTTTATAAAAATTTCCATTAAATATTATCTTTAAAAATTATTCCATTAAAAAATTACATTTCTGAAAAAGTTTGGGGTTATTCAATCTTTTGTTAATAAATTTAAAAATCTTACTTTAATTTACTTATTAAATTACTATAATTTACTTATTTAAAAATATTACTTTAATTTAAAATTTTAGCCCATTGATTACTTCATTAAAAAATTTGAACCTTAATTTACATATTTATCCTTGTATTACTTAATTTAACATTTTACACAATAATTTACTTAACAACCAAATATAACTTTTATTTACATATTTAACCAATAATTTCATGTGGTCATTGATTTATTCACAAAGATTTGCATCTAAAATTAACATTGAAAAATATTTCATAAAATCTTTCATTTAAAAATGTAATTGAAAAATATTTCATAAATTTTCCATTTAAATTTTTCTTTAAAAATTATTCCTTTAAAATTTTCGGATGGTCGTACTGCAGAGGGCTACTAACTACCTACTGCGTTAATTGTGGTTCGATTTCCTAAAGCGCTGGACTCAATATATTTTCAATATTGGGCAATTGAGAGCAATATTTAGATTTAATATATAATAAGGATGAAAATGCATTTTCGCACAAATATGTAGTGAAAAATTGCAAAATAATTTGAACGCCATTTCAGACAAACATGGACACTCTCTTTTAATTGACAACCAAATATTTCAGATATTTGATTTTTAAATAGTGTTTTCAAACTTTTATTGCAGGATAGTTCAGCTAATTCTTTTTATGTTTTTATGTCCAGGTGTTGTATATATTTAAGTTTTATATTAAAAGGTTGAATTATCCAATGGTGTTGTGAAATATTGAATTCAGAAGAAAAGAATTTTCCAAACTCAGTTTCAAGATCTGAAAGATGAGATACAATTAGATTTTTTTGTAGCTATTCTAAACCCGTCTTCTAGATATCTAAAAATCCCACCAAATGATTTTAATACAATCTAAACTGACATTCATCACCCGTTTTATTTCAACAAACATTTGTCGGGGTTCGTCTAAAGTAGTGCAAAAAAATTTGAATATGCAAAAAGTCAAATATGCAAATAGATTTAAGGCAAAAACTTATAAAAACTCAGAATTATATAAAAATTAGAAAAAATTTGATGTATTCCAAGGGGAATGTACGGATAGCAAGTGTTGAGATGAAAACAGATCAAATAAAAATTAAATTAACAATATTGTATCAAACCTTTTTGACTTTTAATAAAATTTTTTGAGTTTGGTCTTATTTGATAATTAAAGCAAAGTACAATAATATTTTAACACATTCAATGAACTAATATTAAATCATGGTTAAATACTTGAATTTCATGGAAAACTTTGTAATTGCAAAATCATTTTGTCAAATTCAATATCATTACAAAGTCATCATCAAAATTAAATATTTTATTATATCACTTGATTAGTGAAAAAACTCTAATTATCAACTTATCATTAAAAATAATTTTTATTCAAAATAACTCAAAAACAAATCTCTTAAAATACTGCAACCTATTAAGAAATTAGTTAAATATATCTTAGAATTACCATTAAAACCTTAAATTTTTAATATTTAATATTCAATTATATTCCTCCACGAATGTTTCTTTTAAAATTCAACAAATTTACTAAATATTTTTATGCAATTGATAATTTGTGGTAAAATAATTTTAAATAAATTCAATTAATACTTAATATATCTCCACTTTTATCGACCTTCATCTTATCAATCTTATCAAAATTTCGATAAAATGATTTCAATAAATAACACGCAAAATCAGTAGCGGATTTAGCTATAGGCGTGGGGGGGGGGTCAAGTCGCCCCTCCACGCCCTGTTGAATCCTTATTGGCGCCCCCTTAAAAAATAATTTTATGAATTTTTTCTCTTATTACAGTTTTGTCTGTGTACAAAGTTCAACTGGATTTAAGCAACTCCAGCTGTTATGCTGCATCATATTAATAATATTACATAGCTCCAGTGAAGAGCGACTGTTTGAAGTTTTTAAGCTTGTATAGTGTTTGTACATAAATTTAACCATAATAATTATTGTCAATTTGGACTTTTTTGACAAACAAATTATTGCGTTACTATTGAAATATTAAAATAATATTCAATATTGAATTAAAATAAAATTTAAATTATAGCCATGGCTGAGTCAGCTGGTGATACTAATAAAAGCAAAGCAATTACCAAATTAAGTGGATTATCTAGGCGTAAATTGGCAAAGGAAACCAGTCTCAAGGCAGATGCTAGCAAATATATTAAGTTAACATCATTTATAACTAAACAGTCTGAACTGCCAGTAGTTCAATCAACTGAAGTTTCTGCTAAAAATGAGCATGTATTTGATGATCAACACCCATCTACGCATTCGAGTTCCTGTGCTGAGCCTGCTGAGACAGAAACATCATCTTTTCTAATTTCTTGGTACACAAAATCTTATGGAAAAGGTAGTATGAAGGAGGAAAGAAATTGGCTTGTCTATTCACCAACATTCATTGCACTTTTGTGCTTTCCCAAAATTGGGTAAGTCGAGGACGTAATTTTTACTCCCTTTTAAATATAAATCTAATTCTAATCTGATCTAATGTAGGAAATTGAATTTTATGAAATTGTCATTATTATAAAACTATCATATATATGGGTTGGATAGACTATCAAATTTCTTCTAAAACTTGTATCGGCTTATAGATGAAAACTTCATGTTCATGCCTGAAAATATTATTTTTTAATTAAAATTCTGTGTTGAGCTAGAACTGATTTCTAGACCCAAAAAAACTATGTCGTGACTAAAATGTGTCGGTACACAACCTGCAACTCAGCATTAAGTAATTAAAATCAAAACATATAAAACACCAATTTAACAATAATACTGAAGAAAATGACACACAAAATTAAAACATCCAAATAAAAATAAAACGAAACCCAAGAAGTATTGCACAAAATCTTACTCATATACAACAGAAAAACATACGAACAACCGAAAACAAATCAGAATAATGGCGATTTGAAAATTAAATAAAAACTTCATAAGAAACTTATTTGGAGAAAACTACAGCAAAATTCAATGATATAACCCAGAACAATCCATAAAAATGGCGAAATCCAGTATGGCCGCCAGAAAACTTAATAAAGGTAATAAAAAATAAAATATCTTAGTTAAAAAATAAAAGTTTTCAAGAAACTTTACATTAAACCATTTAAAAATTAAGAATTATATTAAAAGTACCATGGAATTTTCTGAAAATGCCCAAATCCATCATGGATGCAATTTTAGCAAAAAATTATTACAAAATAAAATTTTGAAAAACAAAACAAAATTTATTACGGAAAAATCTTTAAGAAATCTGATAAAAATTAAAATTAGAAAATTCTAGAATTAAAATAATTCGGATTTGTTTTACTGCACTAATACATTCACACAAACTCGCACACGAAAAATAAGGTAACGTGCGACCTAATTCAAACTTGCGAGTCACCTTTCATGGGTATGAGTGTAGATTTAGCCGCATGCATGTATGAACTAATGTGTGAAAGTGGAATGTCATTAGTCACGGCAACGATAATTTTCACACATAGGATAAATAAGTAGGAACACAAATATTTAGGCCGACGAAGCGGTACGTGTGTATGATAGCACATGTGGAGATATGGTTGTGAGAGAGGAAGTGAGAACCACGATGCTGTTAGATTGATGTCGACTTAAACAAAATCGATGACAGATTGGCTGCTTATACCGACGCACACATATGCATGCTGGTAGCGATCACTGCGTATACATAACCCAAACACCATCTACCGTATATACTCGCGTATAAGTCGAGTAAATTTTAAGAGGTTTTTAAGTTTCTAAATTGGAAACTTGCGTATAAGTCGAAGTGGCTATTTTTGACTTGAAAATTTGACGTAAATTTCTCAACTTATACGCGAGTATAAACGGTAGTTTAATTCTTATTTAGTTCACATCAATGCCAAGACGCAATAATCCGAAAAGGACCAAAATTTGAGCCTGGAACAATGGATTTCGACTGGAAGCCAGCCGATTATACGATGGGATTCAGCAAACTGATGTAACAATTGAAGATGAACGGCCGAGGGTTGTGCTCAAACGGGAGCCAATGCTAAATCTAGCTCGGATGGCACAGTTGCCAGCTGTGAACGATGTGAAGCAGGCGATCGCCCGGCTCAGGCGAGTCGAGCTAGAAATTGATGCTGGTGTCATCGAGGACACTGATGGGGAGCATCTGAGCGTCCACGACGAGGAATGGATACGGGATCTAGCAGAATTTCAGAATCGGAGCGTAGAAATCCCCTGCTCGGTCACTTGGACCTATGAACGACCATCCGTGAAGCACGGGCGACACTGCAAGTGATTCTTAAACGGAAGATTCGATGAGCTTCAGTAACGAAATTTTATATTATAAATAAAATATTAGTGGCTGGTAAATTGTATTCTCTGATCTTTTGTGACGCAATTAAGTATTTGAAATGAAATATCGGTTGTTGTTAAATTATTAAGCCAATTTTCGAATGTCTGCGGAGCGTACAGTGTGTGTATTTTTCCTAAATTGGGGTTGAGATATAAATTACCGACAGAATAAAACATGGGTTACACTCAAGTCATTTTCATGTCGACCTAAATATCTTCGATTTTAAATGAATTACCTTTTATTCCTATTTATCATTCAGTGATACAGTTAATGGAGAATCTGCGTGCAGACAAGGAGGCAGCGCTTAAACAGAACAAGAATTGCGCGGTCGGATCGATAAATTCAGCCCCACGGAAATGAACAAGCGCATGAGGTTGATACAGCAACTGCAACTTCAGCCTGCTCAAGATCAGATGGAGATGGAAGCACTTCGGTTACGAGTCCGGCAGCTAGAAACTCAAGAAAACCAATCCATAATCGATCGAGCTGTGGTCAATCAAGCCTTCTACTTTATACTTTTCATTATGAAATTAAATTCATTAACAAAACCGAAAACCTCCAAAAAGTTTATTAGTTTTTAAAATCTACAATTAAAAACAAGTACGAATTCCATTTCCATAACTAAATATTAAAGACCTAGACATTTACAAACACAATCACACTTGATCCAAATCTCGTGTAGTTACAAAAGAAATAAGCATATATAGTATCAGAATTGATAACCTAATGTCTATGGTTTTTACAAGGAAATGTTTTATCCAAGTCAATATTATCTTGATAGGTAATTTAAACAATTAATAAGTTTCTGTGATATCTTATTATAAATTTTTTATTTCGAAACAAAAATCCAAATTTAAAAAAAGCTTTTAATTTTTTCCTAAAGCTTTGTTTTTTATTATCGTTTAAGTTCTTTATTTTTTTGGTCACTTTTTATTTGTTGTTGTAACAAAAGATGAAATATTTTTTATAATTTTATTTTTTCAAAACCCCCACATGAATTTTGAAAATTCATTCTTATGATTAATAAACTACAAATCTTATATATTTTAATATAAATTTATTAACTCAAAAAGATCTTATTTTCCCTACAGGATTTTCAATAAATCTTTTTTTGAGTTTTGGTTACATCTTATTCTGATTTTGTTTTAATATTTCAAATTAATCTCAAATAAGATTATTTCTAAAGTAATTTAATTGAAAATTTTGTTTCAAAGTAATTAATTTAAATAAATTATTGATAATTATATCTAACAATATTTGTGTAAAATTTCAATAAAAAATATTTATAAAACACAATTTAACTATAATTTTTGAAATAATTAAAAGCTTTCTTTTCAGTTTGCTTAACATTTAAATATTATAATATTTGATTTTAGATTTTAACACAATGGGAATATTTTCTAATTATGTGCTATTTAATAATCAATCGTACAAAGAAAATCTAATTGAATGCCAGAAAAATAAAACTTTATTTGTAGATCCAACTTTTCCTCCCAACAGGGAAACTTTATCCTCCGAGAATCTTATAAATGATGTTGACGATATTATTTGGAAAAGGCCATCTGTAAATCCATTAATAAATTTAATATTTATCATATTTCAGGAAATATGTCCCAATCCAAGATTGATTGTATCTGACAATCCAACTTATATATGCCAAGGTGAATTACAAAATTATTGGCTTCTTTCGTGTTTATCCATTATTGGGTACCGTAAAGAGTGTCTTAGAAAGGTTATTTTATTTACTACTGCAGAATTAATGTAATTATATGAAATTAACAAAACCTTTTCAATTATTTAATTGAATTAAAAGAAAACAATTCTTATGGTTTGGCAAGTTAAAAGAATTCTTAATCTGTAACTGAAAATTTGTTCATTTAATCCATTGGTTGGCAACAAATTTTTTATCGCTTCCAAAATTTCATTGGTTCATCTAAACTTGCAAAAATTGTTTGTGTGCGCATTATAATTTGAATAATCATTTTTATAATCATAAATCCTTTAGCGCAGTGATCTAAATTTATAACAATTAAATATTTATCGTGAACCATATTGCTTTAATTAACAGTGTTCAAAATAGAATATCTTTATTTATTATTAAATATAATTTTACAAACCTATTCGATCTCTTTCTCTTAATTTGACACGTGCAAATGATCGCGCCTGGTTCCAGTTATTGTTGGTGTTGATGCGGAACTCGAGGTTACTGTGAGTTATTTTCAGATCAAGGAGTTGAATAAATGTTTCGCAATTGGTTTTGATTTTCACTTTTGTCAAAAATTCAATTTCATAGATGAACAGACACGAGTAAAATATTTTACTATAGAGATAAAAATAGAAAGCTTCATTAAAAAATTAAAATATATTATAAACTGAAGAAGAAATATAATGGTGAATTTATCAATGCTTTTAGCGGTGATATTTTTTAATCAAGTTTTTTAATAAATATTTCTTTAATAACACACATTAAAAACAAAGAACAAACACGCGCCCTGACTATCTCAATATATGTATTAAAGGGCTCTCTGTCGGGCCAGACAAGCCTCTTTATACACGGTCTCATATAAAATATTGGTAAGTGAAAATCAAAATTAATTGACGAAAACAAAAAAGGCGAGAACCTCACAATTTCAAAAGTAAATAAATTATTTAAGAGACCTAAAAATAGACTTTCAGTATCAGAGAGAAGATCATTCCAATACAGAACCACTATTGTACCTGTTGACCGGGCAGTCCCCTCTCCAATTCAGGACCTTGCAACAGGCGCGCACTTAATAATAAATGCATCCCTTGTAAAGTTATTATCCAATCAAATCATGCATAAATTGGAATATTGAAAATTAAGTTATTGGTAATTATTATGGCAACCCAAATGCTAGAAATGCTAGAAATATGATGGAAAGACCGTTGATAATGCATAAGAAATCATAGAAAAAGCTGATATTGATAAAGAACTGATTAAAATTAAAAACCTAATTGAAATTATAGACTATTATAGACTGAATATGAATGCTTATTAAATATTGATTTCTATGTTGATCCGTGCAATATTTAAGATTACATAAAAAAGACTTTTTTAAACAATGAAATTAGATTGATTTGTTAACTAAACAATCCAACTCTCTCACCAAGCATTTATTGTGTGGGGAAAAGTTTTCCTATGTTATAGAAATGCTAGAATCAGATAGAAATTTCAAAAGTGAAAATTTATGCAACAATTTCTATTTTTATATAAACAAGATCCGGGAAGGTATGAATGAGAATGAGTTTCCAGGACAATTTTATAAAACGCTATAAATGTTATAAATGTCATTTTTCATTTCTTTTATAATAAAAAACTATAAAATGCTATTTTTTAATATTTTTGCCATAATTATTGCCCTGGTAATTATTATAGAAAGTTCAGATTTTGAATGAAAAAGTGATTTGATGGAAAATTGGAAGATTATTGATAGCTTTTAGACAAAAAATAAAATTAGAAAAACTTTAACAGGCAGAGTTTATGAAAATTGTCGAGATATTACCGGAAATTTCTTCTAAAAAATTATAGGCCAAACACCGGTGGCGGCACAAAATGGTACTAGGATTATAGGATTAAATGGCATGGACAAAATGAATAACAAAATAAACGAACTAGACTGATAGATAAAAATGCATAAAAAAACCAATAAAAATGCATTTTAATAAATACCATGTCACTTTAGATAGACTAATTGTTATTAGAAAATTAGCTCAATTGAAAGTTTAAAATGTTATAAGTTATAAGTTATCTTTAATATTCCTTTAATGTACCATTTTGTCCATACCATTTTGTCCGTACCATTTTGTCCATACCATTTTGTCCGCAGCATTTAGTCCTCATACCATTTTGTCCATACCATTTTGTCCGCAGCATTTAGTCCTCATACCACTTTTTCCGCACCATTTAGTCCTCATACCATTTTGTCCGCACCATTTTGTCCTCATACTATTTTGTCCTCATACCATTTTGTCCGCAGCATTTAGTCCTCATACCATTTTGTCCATACCATTTTGTCCGCAGCATTTAGTCCTCATACCACTTTTTCCGCACCATTTAGTCCTCATACCATTTTGTCCGCACCATTTTGTCCTCATACTATTTTGTCCTCATACCATTTTGTCCGCACCATTTAGTCCTCATACCATTTTGTCCGCACCATTTAGTCCTCATACCATTTTGTCCTCATACTATTTTGTCCTCATACCATTTTTTCCGCACCATTTTGTCCGCACCATTTTGTCCGCACCATTTTGTCCTCATACCATTTTGCCCGCACCATTTTGTCGCAGAACCCAAACACCTAAAAAAATTTAGGATTTTTAACAAAAGGCTTATACAGATGTCAGAAAAAACAATATTATTAAATTTAATAATAGAACTAAATAAAATATGGACGTTTTGCTTTACAGATATTTTAGTCTATAAAAGTCATAAAACAATTACAGGGAAAAAGTCATAAAGTAAATTTAGGCAATTTAAGAAACATTGAATGACTAAAGCAATTTATTATTTACAATTTAATAAATTAATTGTTATTGCAATGTTCAATTCCTTTTTTTACATTCTTACTCATGAAGATTTGATTAAACAATATAAGAGGAAAACAAGTTTTTGAATTAATAAATTTTATTTATTTGTGGATTTGTTTAATACAAAAAGCAACGTTCATATTTGCGTGGATAGATAAGAAAAAAGTTGGTCTAAAGCTATCCATTTGCAGAATTTTCTGAATTCATCCCAAACAAAGTTTTATTTTCTGGAATTGAATACGTCGCTAAAGATGAAAACCTAAGATACAGAGAAAGACTACTTAAAGATTACTTAATAAATAAATTTACTACTATTGATATGTTATGTTACATTATCATATCTGAAGGAGTAACTGAGTTTTACTTAATCTTTTATGGTAGTAAATTGAAAAAATACATTGTTGAAATGTGATATTACTCTACCTGTCAAATTAATGCAATATCAAATGGTATTTAAAGTATCGAAAATTTATGATTACTAAAAAGGTTTCTGGAGGATTTATGTTTATGCTCATACAGTAAAATCTTTTTACACGGTCTTTTTTACACGATTTTGCAGAAAATCATGTAAATAATTAAAAATATTTTTTGGAATTCGTGTTAAATCAAAAATAACGTGCAAAAAAATTTGAAATTTCTTCTTGACGAACCGTGTTATTTCAAAATCGTGTACAAAAGACCGTGTAAAAAAAGATTTTACTGTATGTTTACAAGTATACAATAAAAATGTCTTAAATATAAAATGTAATTAAAATTAAAGTATTGCCAACGGCCATTCGGGGGTACATTAAAAGTCAAAGGATTTCTGGGACAATGTTGTTAGAAAGTGAATATATAACAAGCAAAGTGAGAGAAAATTATATTTGTACTGAATGTGAGTATTCAAGAATATATAGGAACATGTAGACAAGCGTTGGCTAAAGTTTGTTTTTAGGGCAATATGATGAGATAGGGTAACATCAATTAACTAAACAGTTTCATCGTCATTAAAATCTTTTACATTTATATCTTTTGTTAAATTTTTTAATTCAGTTGCAGAAATAGAATTACCTTCATGATTATTTGTAAAATTTATAAATTTTACATTTTGTTTAAGTTTTGCAAAATCTACAGACCACCAAATAAATGTTCAACATTTTGATAATGGAATAACAAACACAAAGATATTAATTTTATTCAATTTTAAATAAAATTCAACATAAATATTTTTTCAATATTAATTTCAAAACTAATTTTAACAACATTTTTATTATGAATTTTTTTTTATTAATCATTATTGTTTAAATTTTTGAAATATGAAAATTGAAATTTTTCTTTAATTTTTTTTGATAATAAAAATTTAAAAAAAATTTCAATTTTTGAAGTTTAGACTGACCGAGTCGTGCATATTGGACGAAAAGTCGTCTAATCGACAAATTTGTTTGCATAAATTAGATTTTTTGTCTCAAATAGACGAAAACCTTAATAGGTAATGTTGAATGCAACATTTAATTTAACGTCTTTGTTGAGATAAATTTTTTAAAATTAATGTATTTTTAATCAAAATATTACATGTTTCTCACGCATTATTAAGTTACAACATTTAAATGTCGTGTTTTAAACTTTTTTTCTAAATTATTTATAATTGTAATCGAAATTGTTTAAACTATTATGAATTGTAATGCATAAATATAAAGTATAAAATATGATTAATTTAAGTTATACACAATTTAAATGATTAATCACATATTCGTGTATGAAAATTTAGATAATATTTTAAAGTGAAATTTATGTGAATAGAATAAAGGTGCCTATTTTCGAAATGTCTTGAAACGAATAGACCATATGACAAGATAAAATTATTAAACTTTACGCCATTTCCCATTAAACTTGGGTTCATAAGGCACCTTATATTGTTTCACACAATTATTAAAAACTTTGAAAAATTAAACTTTGAAAACTTTTTTATTAAAAACTTATTTTATATTTTTTTGTATTTTTAATTGATACTTAAAAATTTAATGATTCGTAAAATTTAATTAAGAAATTAAACTTATTTACCATTTTATCATAATCGATGCCAAATTAAATGACGAGTTAATTTTATTTAAATAATATTCAAGGGTTTCCATGATAAAAAACTATATTGTAAAATAAAAAAACTGTTTTATAAAATATAAATACTATTATATATAGACTTAATATATTTAATTCCACCTATAAAATTATTACGCATTTCAGAAACATAAATTTAATTTAGTAAACATTTTTATCAAAAATTAAAATAAGTTTAATCATAAAATATCCTTTATAATTCGCTCCAATAATAACTGCGAGTTTTTAAATATATAAATTGATAATTATTTTTTGGATTTTATTAACCACAAAAAAACAATAACACTATTTTATAGAATCTCTTTTTTATTTATTTATATAAACATAATATTTTTAATATCAAAAAATTAAAAAAACTTATTGTTAATTTGTCATGTAACCTCAACTTGTACGATAAAAAGAATTTAATGATGTGGGTATTAAAGTGTATTTATTTTTTTATATCAATTATATATTATAATCCATGTTTTTCCAATTTAGTTTTTTATTTTATAATATAGTTTTTTTATTTTACAAAATAGTTTTTTATTTTACAATATAGTTTTTTTTATCATAGAAACCCTGTAAATTAACAACAAATAGATTGATATCGTAAAAGTTTGCACCGTGCTTTTAAAGTATTTTATTATTACTGGGTTTTCCCTATTCTACATAATTCATCTGATTTTGGTAACATTGTTTTTTTATAATTCTTAAATTAATTTTTTAACTAAAATTTCTTTGAATCAATTTAATTTGTTTCAATTAAAATGGAAATTATCTGCGCAAACACCCAGAAAAGATTGGTTGTGAAAAACCATCAAAATTTTCATTTTCGAACGCTATAAATAATTACCAATCTAAATAATTACATCTGTTGGAGTTGTCTAAATTACTGTAAAATAAAATTTAAATGCGCAGAAATTTGTGTGCAAAATAGTTAAAAGCACAATTTATCAATATTCAAAATATAATAAATATAATATAATATATAATATAAATATAATATAATATAATTGATATAAAAAAATTATTTAAGAATTAATAATTTTCGGGTGAAACTAATATGAGGGGATGGTAAATGATGAAACTAACACGATTATAGTAATATAAAATCCATTGGAGGTTTCTTGATAAATTTGTTAGAGAAATACAAACTAATTAATTAATTATAAAAAATTAATTAATTAAATTAGGAGCAAACTCCCTTAGTTTGACCGGTAAAATGTGAGTTTACCAAGCAAAAAAAATAAAATAATTTAATTTAATCAATATTTTCCGGCTCCTCGTTAAGACAAAACCTAAATATCAATTGTGACGAGGGGAGTTTGCTATAAAGGGAACTTTCAACTCAGTCGAGGTTTGCATGTATATTTTTACAATGCATTTAAAACAAATCGAAAACTCCAAGTTTTGACTTAACATAAAGTTGTTATTTATAATTTGGTACGAGTAATCTTACAAAATCATATTAAAATCAAAATAATTAAAGCTGTAAATGTAAAGTAAAATGTTGTGTATCATTTTCAAGTAATGAAAAATATGGATGGTTTTAATATTTCGCAATATAATATATTAGTAATTATTTTCATTTTATGTAATTAGTACATCAATTTCATCGGAAGAAAACAAAGTTTGTATGTTGTGAAAGCGAAACGTGATGTCATTTCCGTTTGACGGAACTATGATGATTTGAGGGGGTTTGTTTTAAGTTTTAGACTTTTTGACTAGATTTTTGTTGAAATAGTTTCTGGGTTTTGGTTTTCTTTCTGTGAGGTTATTTAAAGGAGTGGGTGAAAGATAAATTGTAGTGTTAAGCTTGTTACAATTGTTATGTGATAATATAGTCGCAATAACCGACGGAACATTTATTTCAACGGAGGTTAATTGCTTCGTTTTTTCTGTTGATCGTCCAGAACCTATTATCTTTTTGATCTGGTAGAATTTTGGTTTCTGTAGTGGGTGTCAACGAAAATGGTAGATTTAAATTGACAGTTAAAATATGAACCTCAAAAAATTTGAGTTAGCGTTTATGGAGATGAATTCGAGTGATTTAGCATTGAATCATCGTGTATTGCCACGGAGAATGGTAAAAATTTAGTAAAAGAATATAATATAGATCTAGAAATTCTCAATCAGAACTAAGTAGACAGTGACAAATTAATTGAAAAATCAATGAGGATTTTTATTCCACTAAATTCATAGAACTTTTAGAAATTTCTAATCTAAATACATAATTTCCTATGTAACAATACATGTCTGTAACGCTATTTAACGGTCTAAAATAAATATTAATTAATTATTAGTTATTAATTTTTTTATATAAACGTTTCGGCATGTTTAAATATAAATAGATTTTTAGAAGAGTATTGTGTTTAGATTTATACATTGCCTAAGACATCAAATAACTAAAAGGCCTGCATTTTGACGGGTTATATCAAGTAATAGAGTAATTAATAAACTTTTCATTTTTGAGAAATGTTTGAATATTATAAATTCTATTAATATCTATCACTTTTAAGATTATTCCTAATTATGACAACCAAGAATGGAATATTCAGAAATCAGAACAATATGCAGGAATTTTTGTTTTCAACTTTTGGAGATATGGAGAGTGGATTGAAGTAAATAAAAATATGAAATGCCCTTTTTTATAATGAATAGGTAATTATTGATGACAATCTTCCAACGCGATATGGAAAATTATTTTCAATTCATTCTCCGCTTGAAAATGAATTCTGGGCTCCATTAGTCGAAAAGGCTTATGCTAAGTAATTTATATAATTCAAATAAATATTATAAAAAATGTTATTATGGGCATTTTTGATTGACTCATGACAAGTCCACCCATTACCAAAAGAAATGGTGTTCATGAAAAATAAACCCAAAAATAATAATAATAATTTAGTGAAGGGTCCTCTAAGAGAAAGTTATAATGAAATAATTAAGTAATTGAAATTAATTAATTCGTTAATGGGGAACTTGAGCAAACGGAAAGTCAAAATAATTATTGATAAAACTCCCCAAATGAGAAGCATGAAGGTTTGGCAGATTTGTTTGTTTTGAAGGCAATTAGAGCTAAATTTCGGAAATAACTGCCTGACATCAATTAAATAATCATGTTAGAATAGAGTATAAAAAAGAGCAGCAGATAGACTAGTTGCCAGTTGGTTGAAGAAATCAAAAATAAAGTTAGTGGGTAAATAAAGAGGATCAAAATGATAAAATAGGCGAGGAGGAAAAACAAATTGTGTAAATTGTATTAAATTTTTTCTGTGTTGGGTCTTAGTCATTTGATTTATAAAAGGAACATAAAGAGTTAGAGAATAACCGATTTAGAAATTTATATATATATATATATATATATATATATATATTAGGGTGGGTCGAATGTTAATAAATTTTGAGTTCAAGAAAGGAAACATGGTTAAAAAGTTGTATTTTGGTATAGAAAAATCGAATCAAACCATTTTACTTAGATTTATGGACATTTACTGCTCCCAACTTTTCTCCGAAAATGCAGTTCAACATAAGTGTGAAAACAATGTAATTTGGCTAGTGTCGGAATGTGTTTTGCGCCTTTGTCCATATTTAGATGTAGCTTTCTTAAGAGCTTATAAGTATATTATTTACTCTCTTGGGCTGAGATAGTATATTCTGTGTCCTCATCCCGCATTGAAATATATCCTGACAACGTCAGTGATTAGGAAGGGCCAAATTTGAATTATCCTTTTCAAAGACAAAAATCAACTTTCGAAATTATTTTTTATTAAAAACATCCAGCCAAAAGTTTAGAAATGTATTAGCGAGGGCATAAAAAGAAGTCACATGAAATCAGCTTTGCTTTGCACCTTGGGCAATTCCTTCCTTGATTTTTTACACAGTAGTACCATACCATGTCTGGACTTGTGACCAAACACTTTGCAACTGGCAGAAGAAACATCTTTGATGGCTCTTTCAACGGCTTGAGAATGACAGGGAAATTGTTCTAATGTAATTTTCTTATTCATCTTCAATTCATGATCCAATATATGAGATAAAAGAGGGGGAGGCGTCAAATTACATTTTGTCCAGTCAATCATGTCAGCATATGATGTAGCAGACGACTGAAGAAAGACAGTATTCTTGTCCATAGTGCGAATCACTTCGGAAGGGAGAAAATTTTGTCTTGCAGTTATGATTTTTTCTGTTGCAAACTTTCTGATTTCTTCATCATCATCACCAACAGCAGCTAGGAGTATATTTTCTGGATGTGAGAAGTAATTGTTGTTCTGAATGACAGGAAAAATGATTTCTTGGTCTGATGGATCCAAATCCTGCAGAAGTTGGAGCATATAAAAAATATTTCTTGCACCATCTTGGCATGACGAGTGAATCTTTATATAAAACCATGACGGTCCATAGAAATTGACAATAAATTTCACTATTCGCATGAGAGGTTCAGATGGAGCAGTTTCGGACATATATAGTCGCAGAATTCTATTAGCTTTCGTTAGCCAGCGACTGTGATTCAAATTTCCTGGTTGTGCCATTTGTAGAAAAGGGACATCCTTGTTGTTGTGGTACCCTTTCTGGACTGCCAAGCATACTCTGAGGAAATACAATTGATCAGTGTTCAATTCTTTCTTGACATTTTCACTAATATCTACGACCTTTCCAGGAAGGGACATAAAGGCTACTACGGGCTTGTCTTTTGGATCAAAATCAAGAACGCTTCCTATTTCACCACATGACGTTTTTGGACCTTTTGTTTCTCCACCATCGACGACTGAAAAATACTTCCTGAATGGCAATTCATTTGCATGCAACAAGCATATCAGCCATTGTAGAGGTCGCCCTAGGCTTTTTTCGAGTCTTCTGATTATTCCATTATTTTTTCCGGTGTTTGTATTGGTTCCATCGCACACAATTGCTTGAAGGGTCAGTGAGGACTGCGTGCTAACGATGATTGACATGATTTCTTTGCCAATATCCACAGCTTTACTACTTTGAGGTACAACATGATCGATATATGTATCCCCTGGAAAGGCGACAATCACATAATGCTCCTCTTTTAGGATCCTTCTATGAAGTAAGGTGGAATCTTGTTTCCCGTCGAAACCGAGGCAAATCAAGTTTTTCGCTTCTGCTGAATGCTGTTCAATTTCTCTCTCCCTCCAGTACTTTCTCTGACGCCGTAATTTTGCGGGATCGATGATTGTTTGAGAGGATAACAGTTCCATATCTTTCAGAAAAGCGTTTACTAGCAAAACACGTGTATCTGTTGCTCACACCACATCTGTCAACAGCTTTACTTAATTCAGGATAATGTCTTCTATTTTGAAATTCATCACATTCTTCTACGCTTGACTCTGAGCTTTCTGTTGAATTGTCTAACTTATCTTTACTTTCATCACTAGCGGCTTCACTCTCCGTGTCACTTCTTGAGGTCGGATGTAGATCGTTAACTTCAGTGTCCATTATTTCATTTTTCATTTGTTTTCCTTTTCCTGTAGGGCTGCTTTTCGTTTGTTTTCTCTTCAATTTTGAGGTTTCCTGTCTGTCCGTATTTCCGATTTTCATGTTTCTGGTAGTTTGTTGGTCAATCCAGAACTCCCACTCTAAGGTAGGAATTTTCAAGGCCAATCGGCATGTACACTGACCTCTTCCACGAGCACCATCATTAAAACATTTGCAGCAACATATGTCAAACAATTTGGAAAACGAGCTTAACTTATCTTGGAATTTGGCAGATGACCTCTTGCATACTGGATACTTCTCTAATTCACGCACTTTTGATATTAGTCGCTTGACACGAACCACAATACTACTGAACTCAACAGTTGGGATACTTGCCTTCATATAAATTTCCTTCACCTTATTTGCGAGAAGAGTTGCTTGTTCGTTAAAGCCAGTATGAAATTGCGTACATTTCTCATTGTAACAGTAATCACGAAACACATCTTCACAAGTAGGTAATTGGTTTCTGGGTAGTTCACAAGTTTGACCAAACAGACAATGACGTGATTTACTTCTTGTTTTGCGAAATTGCTTATTTCTCTGTCCCTTCATAACTGCTCTTCTGTACTCAGCTCTGGCAAAATAAAAGTGAATCATCAAGTTAACTTTTTTAATTATGTCCAGCAAACACTTGACATCCAATCGAAACAAATTAAATTATCTGAGTTTAGACTGACTAGTAGTATCCATGTTGATTATGTGTTGACTGTAGTGTGTGTGTTAGTATTGTTCAGAAGAAATTGTCTTTGTGAGTGCTTGTGTGAAGGTGCTTCCGTGAATTAACCTCTCTATACATGCACGCGTTAGCTTGGACTTGTGAATAGAACATGTCAAAAATGGTCTTTCTGCAAGCGTGTGACTGCTTGCAGGATGAATTTACAATGGCACATGTGCGAGCATTTTTACTGGGATAGTACTAATACATACAAACAAAAGTTGGGACCTGTAAACCCTTTTAAACAGCAGTCTTTTGCAGGGATATTTCATTTTCTAGCATAAGCACAACTTTTTAGGCATGTTTGGAGAAAAAAAAAAATTTTCGACCCACCCTAATATATATATATATAAATTTATCTTTTTATTTATGTATCGATGTACAGTTTGTAGAGAATTTCAATCTTTTGTCATTTCAAATTCTGTCATAACTATAAGCAATGCGCTTTTAGGTAAAGGCATTGCTCTACTTAACGAAAAGTCACTTTAATTAATAAAAAGAGAAGTGATTGACCTATTAACAAAATAAAAGAAATTCATTTTGTTTTAACCAAAATAAATAGATAGATTGGGAGTCGTTTTATTCAATCCCTCAATCCTTATACAACATAAAATGTATAGTAAACGTTGTTAACTCCGATAACCTATACTTCATATACAGTATTTTAGCATAATGAGGTTAGTAGACATCGTATAAATTTTACTTTCACTTATAATCCTTTAGATCTTGACTTTATTCCTTGCGATTTTCCAATGAGACTTTGTAATATTCCCAGATTTGAGGCTAAAAACCCTGTGTTTACGATTAATATTCTTGCTTTTGATGAAGACAACTTAATTAATAATTTCGCTAATCCTGAGGTTTTAAAACATCCATATGTAGACTTCATTCATTAGTCGAAAATCTTAAGGGAAACCAATTAATTTTATTTTATTGAAAGTGGTGACCTTGTTACTAAACTTGATGAAAAAGATGAATGAATGAATCTTTTGAATTTTCATTGCATATCTTTTAATTTGTTGAGAAGTATTTCATGTCAAAGTTGAAATTTTTTGGCTTTTTCATCTGTTTAAATTAGTTGTGTTATTTTATTGAGAAATTATTTTTATGCTTTTTATTCATAAAAAGTTTTATGATTGAAAATTCATTTCAAAATTAAAAATTAATAAGACCGTTTCATTATAACAAAAAATAAAATACATTATTTAAACAAAAATTTAAATAAAATTAACTCCCTCTCAATCGTGTTTCTCTGGAATCTTTGGCTTGGTGGACAGTGCTCATGTTCCACTACTCACCATCGTATTTATATCAAATTTAATAGTCCCCGGATTAAATTAACGTGTAATGTACAATATTGTCATTTATTCTCAACAAATCTGTTAAAATTCACTAGATCAAATTCACTTGAAAAAGGCAGTGCCGAAAATTCGTGAGTATCAACAAACATCGATATATTACTGATTTATAGTTTTTAAACTCTCTTTTTAATAAATTCAATTGAAAAAATAATTAGTGGTGAAATTGGAAGAAATAAAAGTTCTTATAATAAATCTGTTATTTTTACAATAATAAAATTTTGAATAGCTCACTAAAGATTTATAATTAAAAGGCATCTTATATAAATGTTTTTTAGTTGAAGTATTTTGATAACACGTGAAATTTTTAATCGGAAGATTTGATTTTTCTCGCATTTTCAATTGTAAATTTTTAAAAGCTTTTATTCAAAGTTGTATTTAAAATATTTTGTGCAGATTTAATTATTTTTCTTTAGACTTGTTGGATGTTATGAGGCACTTTTAAAAGGATCTGAGGAAGAAACGCTTATTGACTTTACTGGAGGAGTTCCAGAACAAGTACTTCAAAACAGTTTATTTTAAGTTTCTGTAAAGATAAATATTTATTTAAAACTTTAAATGTTTAAAAAGTTTGTTTTTAACATGCATTTTTACAAATTGAGCACTAACTAAAAATAGAACATGAAAACCTACGCACGTTTTTATTTAAAGCAATAGACTTAATAGACTCATTGTTTTTTTGTTGATATAATTCATTACCACACGTTTTATTAAATTATTTTGTTAATTAGAATATTATGTAAATAAATTATTAATTTATACCAAAATTTTCAAATAATAATAATAATAATAATAATAATAATAATAATAATAATAATAATAATAATAATAATAATAATAATAGGGCAAAACAAAAAAATTATTTTCAATGAAACTTTATTGGTAAAGTACTACTTGATAAAACTGCTTCTTATTAAGTTCGATATAGCAGTACCCAAGAATTTACCGCTCACTGATTCTGTTCATTTATCTAGGGAAGTTTAATTTTAAAGCCACTGAAAGTCATAGTTTTGTAGATGGAAAGCTGGCAGTACTATATGCATATGTCAACGAATTCTGTCACTTTTATTAGCAAGACTGCTGAAATCATTGATAGAGATTCTACATTTTAGAAAAATTGATTAGATACTTTTTTTTCAAATTTCACCACTGATTTCTTTCCCATTGTATTTATTAAGAAAGCTTGACTATGAATCAGTAAATATATCGATATTTTTGATATTCACTTGAAAAAGGCAGTGCCGAAAATTCGTGAATATCGAAAACATCGATGTATTTACTGATTTATAGTCAAGCTTTCTTAATAGAACATTTTAATTTTTTCATCCATATTGAAAATCTGATATTGTTGACTCAATTTTGTAAATATTGTTTTTGTTATTTTTATACTTTGAGATTAATTAATTTTATGAATGGATGAATTTTAATGTTTAATTTCAATTTTAATATTCTAGATTTTTGATCTTTCTTTGAATACCGAATTAGACAAATTTTTGGAAATTTTTGATTTGTTGAAAACAGCACATGAAGACGATGCTTTGCTAGGAGGATTAGTTGAGGTAATTTTATTTGTAAACTCAAGTTTCTAGAAATAGTTTCATATTTATGAAAAATATGTATGAAAAACTTTATGAATCGAATATTGTTGGGCACAAAATAAAACGGAAGCATAGTAAAAATCAATAAAAAACACCAAAATAACAAAAGCGCAAATATATATAAAACCACGTAATGTTTTAGTTTTCCTTTTCTATTGAACTGTTTCTGGTTGAAATAGCTTTCCTTTAAATCAGTGTTCTAAAAACATTTTCGATGGCGACATCCCTGACAAATAATTTCGATGTAAAATTTTGCATCAAATTTTATGAAAGTTTAATGCCGTTTAACTTGCGGGTTTGAGAAAAAAAATTAACAAAAATTATTTTTATTTTACATATTTTTAATTATTTTTTCCTTCTCAAACTTCTATGTGATGGATGTGCTTGATGTTCCGAGCAAGCAACATCGAAACGAGTCAAGAGCGATGACAAAATAACTTGCATTTCTTCATCAACTGTCTGCAATCTTTCACGTTTCTTTGATTTGATCTCAACCAGTGCCGAAAATCCAAGTTCACATAAGTATGATGTAGAAAACGGAAGCAATAATTTCAACGCTTTGATGCTCAACTCATGATAATCCTTGCCTAGAGAAATCCAAAACTCTTCCAGTGCTTTTTGTTCAAAATTAATTTTGTTGACCATGTCTTTTTCAAATCAATAAGCTGTTTTTGGATTCAAAATCCACTGATAAATCCTGCGGGGAAATAATTGTCGAGTGCTTTCAAAAGCATTTCCATGGTTTGGAGAGCAAGCTCAGAAATTTCATCCTTATTAGCGAATTTATCAACGGTGGGGAGAAAATCAAAGCTTTTTTCCTTGATTTTTCTGATGAACAAGTGGAGTTTTTCTTTGAATGAAAGAAGCTTTGATGTTGCCGTCATAATATTTTCAGCTGATCCCTGAAGACTCTTATTAAGAACAGTTTTTCTTCTCGAGCTAATTTCCCTAATTTTTTCAAACTATTTAGTAACTGTTTTTGCTTAATCTTTTCCATTAAATTCCAGTTTAATTTATTTGCTTCCTAGCAGTCGCTTTTTGCTTCTCCTTTTTCTAGTAAACTGAAAATATTTATTTATTTTAAAAAAATTACATTATACAATTACAAAATATTTATCAAATTGTTTTTGTGAAAGTATTTTCATAAATAAATATTATTTTATCTTAAATCTAAATATAGCAGTTTTAAATCACCATATTTAGAATAATTAAAATTTTTTTTTAATTTAATTATTATTTTCAGTAATTTTAATTGCTAATTAATTTTTATTTGTTGTTTAAGGCCAAAAGCTTATTCCTAACAATTTTAAGATTTTTGAATTTCTAATTTACATTTCATTTATATATTTAACTATCTTGCAAACTGCTCCTTTTAAACGAACTGAATAACTCAGTCAGGGTGAGTACTGACTTAACCAAGCATAGCGGAACAATTAATCGAAAAATAGAATGGTTTGTGAAATCCAGGGGGGGAGGCTAAGTGCCCCCTGCCCCCTTGCGGACTGCCCATGCATCTTCATAAAACTCCATTTTCAAAGTATCAAATTTTATACTAACGTCTTTTAATCCATTTTTGAAAAAATATTTCATGCATGAAGAGGTTAATCAAATATATTAATACATTTAAATGCATAATTTTAATTTGTAAATGTAAAAAATTCACTCCTTAAAGTTAAAATTCTTTTTTTGCTTTGAATTGATTGTTTAATCTTTAGGTTATAGGTTTATTTCCTTATTTTTATTTAATTCCCTTGAGTGAGAGTAGAATTAGATTTCTTCATTATTAATAAAAATTAGTTCATCACTTGCGTTTATATACGATGCGTTATTTACCAGTATGCTAAATAGGGATTGCAAAAATAACCAAAAAAAACAATACCGGTATTCCAAAAAATAATAATTCTCAAAATAAAACACAACAACTATTAAGAAAACGAAACAAAAATTCTTTAATTTAAAAAAAAGTAATTCATTTACATTAAAAATTAATAATAATAACATTTTCTTCTTCATATTGAATATCTAAATTTTGTTGGTCTTCTAAATTTTTACATTTATAAAGTATTTTTGATGACGGCTAATTGTATGCCATGTGCGAAACAAAGTTGCTGTTTTGCATTTATTAATCTTCCTACTTTAATCATAACAGACGCTCCATCTGTCGTTATACAAACAATGTTTTTATTTAAAGAAAGGCCATTATCTACTAGCTTTTTATAAATTTTCTCCTGTGCTGCTCTCGACATGTATAAATTTGATAAATTTTTCATATATAACGATAGCCGAGACTGGTAATGTTCCATCCGAAACATATCTGATGCTAAGTGACATTTGCTCTTGATGACTGACATCTGGAATATAAACCAAAATCACAGTAAAATATTTTCCATATTTTATTCTATCAATAATTTTATTTTTGAATTTATTGCCTATTAAGTTTATTATTTTATTTTGTATTGTTTTGCTCAAATAACTTTGGTGTATTTGTTTTGTGGCGATTCTTTGTATACGATCCTGCATTACTGGGTCAAATTTTCCAAGTAATTCAAGTATTCCTATGAAAATTTCTATTTCGTACATCGCCTAGGTCTTCAATGGATCCTCTAAACGCGATGTTTCGCTCAGCTAAAAACTCAACTACAGCAAATAATCTTTCAAATATCTTATACAAACGAAATTTTTATTGGTTCAACAACTTCTGTTGAACATTATCAATTGTTTGGTCACCAGAAGGTCTTTTTTGAAGCTCTTTATATTTTAACATAGCTTTTAAATGATTTTTTGATTTTTCATGTGTGGTTAATCTATTATATATATTTGTCCAGTTATTAAATCATACAGTGGCTAGTGCAATTGAGGCACCCAATACTGAATAGCCACAATAAAAACAAAATATTCAGAATATGATTCAGAATAAATTATCCAAAGACGGCTTATTATTTCACCATTCGTAAGCTTTCTATTAAGATGAACTTTTGAAAAGTGTATTCCATCCTCTTGGCGGAGAAGCTCATTTAAGATAATTTTTGTAGGACCTTTTTTTATCTAAATAATCTCTATTTTGTTGAGTAATATTTGGTTCTTTCGGTTCCGATTAGTGTAATTGTCTTTCTGGTTTATTGTTTACCTGTTCTTCTTCATATTTATCATCATTTTCTTCTTCATTTTTGCCATTTTCTTCTTAACGTTTGTCAGTACTTTCTTCTTCAACTTTGTTTTTATCTTTGTTTTTTATCTATTTTTAAAAATTTGTTCAGTTTTTCACTTTCGATTTTCCGTTTTCCACTTAATTTACTTTTTAGACTATCACTTTTGTATTTTCTTCGCACATCTCTTTCTAGTTTCAGTGAATTCGACATTTAATGAAAATATTTTAGTGCATTTTTTTAAAAATATAATTTCTTGTTAATAAATAGTATGTAATACAATTAATACATACCTTTAATATAAAAATTAGTAATTATAGTCACAAAATACGACACTAATAATTAAAACGATTAGAAGAATAGAGAACTGCAAATGCAATAAACAATTGATATTTGATAGTAGCTACATATACTTAATAGCGAGCGCAGCGCAACAATGACTAATGCCGAAAAAGGAATGTGAGTGCGCCGAGTAAGACGCATATAGAATAGAGAGAGAAGATAGTTCTATCCGATTAATTAAACGTTAGTCAAAAATGACACTTTCGGGTATCCGTTTTCAATATTATAATGTATATATACACACATATATATATATATATATATATATAGTAAACACAATTATAAAATATAATAAACACAATAATAAATCTCATCCATCATTGTGAACTTAAAATAAATATATTTTTAATTATTTGAATAATTTATCTTTTATCGTCAGAAGTTATTTGCTTTAAATTTTGAAAAAGAACTTTTTGTTAATTTTGGTGGTGGGTCCAATCGCCTTAAATTCGGGCCTGGTGACCGTTTCTATTTCTTATCATTTATCACATCATTCATGTATCAAATTGTAAAAGAATATAAAAATCAAAAGTTACTAAAATATTTTTGAAAATTAAGCAACAAATTTATTGGAGATTTGTTATTTTATCGTTATAATATGAAAGAGTCAAATAAATTCTAATAAATTTTCTGGCAGAAAATGCTTCAATTCTGTGAATAGTGAAATCAATATGATTTGTGAACAATTGTTATTGTGCGTGGTTTTACAACTTGTTTTTACTATATTATAATCAATAAATTCATGTTACAGATCAAATAAATGTTTTTTTTGAACGAGTTTGGTGGGTTTATATCTCCTTAGAGTTCTTTCATGTGTTTCTCTCACTCTTTAAGTTCTAAAATCTCATATGACAAATCTTGCAAATTAGTTTACATATGTTATTAATAACGAAAGTTAATAGAAAAGTGTAAAAGTACAAGTGAAATTATTTGTATCAAACATTGTGGATATAAGAGAAGAACTGTAAGGTTGTTTTTATTTACTTAGTAACATAACGATGATGATTTGGTTAGCAAAACTTGGATTGTTGTAAATGTTTACTATACTTATTAACGAGTTCAAGAAATACCTCCTTATATAAACTATCTTCACTTTCATTGTGTCAAAACTGCAATTTTCTTTTCTCTTGCTTTTGTTTCTTTATTTCAGCAATAAACTTCTAAAAGGACAAGTAGCGATTGTTAACTTCTTTACATGATACGTTTCTGCGGTGGGTTTAATAGTACTTACGTTTATGAGATTAACCGTCTTTTTCCAGTATTTTTCAAATCGTCGAAACCACAAATTAATTACTATTTCTAACTTCAATCCAAACCTACGATAAAGCGATATAATCTATCTATGATCATATTAATGTCAATTACAGAGAATGTATGATCACAAAATAACGCACTCTATTTATCCGATGCCGTAGCTGAAGGGAACCAATTCTTAATGTTTATTCTAAGAAAATTGGTTTTCTAGCTGCAAATAATCGATGAGGTCTTTTAAGACGTAGAATTCAATTTTGATGTTTATTTTATTTACAGCTACATTCACCAATTCTCTCCTATGTACATTGTTGAATACGTCACTTCAGCCATACACAATTAAATTGTGATAATTTTATTTACTTTTTGAAAAGTTTAGGAGGTACCTAGCTACACCACTGCTTATTATTAATATCTATGTAGGTATTATTTTATGGGAAAGTATACAATTTTTTATAACGAATTGCGCTAATGGGGTGCTATAATATTGACTAGCAATGGGTGCCGAAATTCATAATTACTGCACTGCCCAAAGGTACTTTTATATGTAATGTGAAATAAATTATTTAAATTATAAGTTTGACATGAAGTGTTCTAATTAGTTAAATCTTTATTTCATAGTTTGATTTTATTATTGAAGTAATGTAAAATAGTGCAAAAATAAATTTTGAAAAGTGAATCATTTGAAGTTTGATTTCAAAATTAGTTAAAACAGCCGAAAATGCAAAAATTTATTAAAATTTATTTTGCATTTAGTATTGTGGAGATGAAAACGATCGGCTGGACTGTGGATTATTGCCCAACCATTATTACAATATCACTGGAATCAAAGAAATGAATATAAAAAATTCATCTTTGGTAACTATTTTTAATAAAGAAAAACTGATGATGACTAGATTATGTCATCCGTCTTGGGACAAACAATGGAATGGAGCATTTACAGAGGGGTATTTTTTCTATTTCCTTTGTTTTAAGGTATTTCGAATTAGTGCATGTCGCCAATTTTTGAAATATTAAATACAAATTTAATATTTCGAACATGTTAAACTATTTTGAGTAATAATGCTAAAAAATATTTAACTTTTTAACTAATTAGTGTTCTTGAAAACTCGTTTATGTGTGCTTAATTAATTTCATGTGATGACGCGAATTAACACGTTAAAAATACAAAAAGTTGTAAACTTTTCAAATTGATTTTGGCTCAACATTAAAATTTATTGGTGACAATATACAAAAATTATTATTTTTAAATGATACATATATAGGACATAAACAGTTAAAAGCTTAAATTCGTTTCACTCAAGCATTATTGGAAATATATTATTGATATTTTAGAGCGATTTTCAAACATAATTGTATAGATATTACATATTTCTAAATGATAATAGTATTATTGGGGTTAATCCAGAATGGTGTAAGAAAAATGTAAATACACAGAGAATTGTGTGTAAAATCGATTAAAAGGGCAAAATTTATTAATATTCAAAATTAATAAATAATGCTCAAAAATTAATTAAAAATTGGAAAATTTTAAATAGACATACTTAAGGCGAAACAGATATGTGAGAATTGAGTATAATGAGATAAATACGAATAAATTAATATAAAATCATTGGGGTCCACAGAAAAATATATTCAAAATATAGAAATTATTTAAGAAAAATAAATATATGTAATTAGTTTGTAGAAGCCCGAGTGATAAATGAAAAAATGATGAGATAAGTTTTTCCTCAAAATCAAATTAGCTGAGAATATGTAAGAGGCGTTTGATTAATTATTTATTTTTGAAAATTTGTAAGAGAAACTTGTATAAAAAGCAGGGACATCGGTAAGTGGTTGCTAGTGTGGACGAAGATAGAATAGAGGAAAATTTAAAGAAGAGTCGATACAGTAATAAAGCTAATCGATAAATTTCATCTAAGAACTTCGGGAAACCTACCTTTTAAAAGATTTTAAAAGTGCAGATTAAATCTAAAATGTAATTGACGATATTGTAAAATTATTTTGAAATTTAATAAGTTATTCTGCGCTAGTCTTATCTGAAACAAAAGGCACGAGAAGTAAAAGTCATTATTCGAACAAATAACAGATTATTTTAATTTTCAACTACAAAGGAAATTTATTTAATTAACAAATTTAATCTCTTTATATTTGTGAGATAAAACAAGACAAAACTGTTTTAAAAATGTTCAATATTTGTTTGGAAATTGCAAAACAAACATACAATATTAAAAACTAAGATAAATGAAATACATTAAATTTGGTCATTTGAAAAAATATTAATTAATTTAATTAATCTATACGAATAAAATTTATTTAAGTTATTTCGTTATTTTACTTTAAAATTTTTAATTTAATTTATAAATAGTTATGTAAAGTTTTGTTTGAATAATATTCGTTTTAGTGTTTTTTGAAAAATATATCTTATTGAATTATCATTGATTTATTTTATGAATTTAGAAGTTGAGGACATCATAACTGGCGACCACGCCAAGGAAATCAATGCGATAGGAAAAAAGAAAGGAACCAAGAATATGTTAGATTCCTTGTCAAAACAAGCACGTGAGATGCTAAATTTTAATGTCAGAAAGTTTGACGGAAAAGTTGGATCTGAAGCCGAACTTTGGCTAAAGGATATTATGGAATGGCTGAGAATAGAAGATCAAAGTCTAGTAGACGCATTGGATCTTTTGTTGACAGATGCGGCATCGATGTTATGGGAAGCGGCGAAAATAGCGAAGATGACCGATGAAATGGCAAAAGAGTGGTTTATAGAAACTTTTACAGTAAGGAAAACCATTACTAACAAGATTGTAGAACTAGCTCAAATTCAGCAAGAGAGAGATGAAAGATTCCAAGTCTTCGAAATACGAGTAAGAAGTTTAGTTAAAAGTGTATTTAGCTCTGGAATGTCTGATGAACAGATTGTTCGAGACATTATCTCAAACAGAGCGAAAGACGATAGAGTAAAAGAAATATTCTTATCAGGGAAAGTGACAAGTTTTGAAGATGCCAGGGATATGGCAAAAATTCAGGAGAAGATCGAGATGACGAATGACAATAAATTCAATATTGATGCCATAAGAAGAGACTCCTACGCATCAGTGATGAAAAATGGTAAATTCGAGGGTAGACGAGACCAAAGAACATTTGTGAAGACAACTGCACATCAACGCGACGAACACCGAGAGATTAATCATGAGAGGAATAGACCTGGTAATGGTCGGTTGTACCAATTGTAAATGAAGACAAGAATGAAAATGAGCGGTATAGAGGACGATATGAGACAGGAGAACCAGAGAGAAGAATACCTACAGTATCGCTTAAAGATATTGCAAGAAGGTTATTTAATGACAGCAAAGGAAGAGATTCGCCTCATCCAGTGAAACTGACACCAGGTCAGTGTTTTTGTTGTGGAGAAAAAGGGCACCGGCGTTTTGAATGTCCTATGAAAGACAAATGTCTAATCTGTGGAAAAGAAGGTCATGGATTCAGAGATTGTTTTTTGCTTAAAAATAGAAATGGATATCAGAAGAGAGTGGCATGTATTTACGAAGAAGATCACGAAAGAAATAATGGTGATTTTACAGAAGATTTATACAGTAATTACGAAGAAACGATAAAAAAATCAATGGATAAACCAAAAAACAAGGACGATCCCATTGCTTTCATTTCGTCAGTGGGGTCGACACAATAATCAGTAGAAAGAAGCGAAATGAAGACATGATGCAGAAGATGTATGAGACGACAGACAGAAGAAAGTGGAGTAAGATTGTAATAAACATGACGGCGATTGACATGCTTTGGGACTCTGGAGCGTCAGTATCAGTTATGAGTGAAAAAAGTTGGACAAAGATCGGGAAACCGAGGTTGAAGCAGAGCACAATTTCTCTTTGTGGAGTATTTTCGACGGGAATGGAAAGACCGTTAGGAGCAATGACGATAAAAGCTGATTGGAATGGGAAAAAAAGAATTATTAATGTTATAGTTGTCAAAGATATACGTCCAGATTTCATTGGGGGTGTAGATACAATGGAGAGATTTGGTATTCAACTGGTAGAGGTAGACAATATTGAAGCGTCACAAGTAGGGAGGACATATGTGGACTCACAACGAGAAGAGAAAGCATTATTAATGCTTGGAGACAGGAAGAATGAACAGTTAGACATATTGCTTCGGAAGTTCAAAGGTATTTTTATGGCTTCAACTTTTGATCTCGGGTTTACGAAAGTTGTTCAGCATGAAATGAATATAGTAGGTGGGCCTGTAATGTTACAGCCAAGAAGACAACCAATGCATTTAGAACAAAAGCTTGACGAACTTGTCACAAACTTATTAGAAGCGAGAGTTATTAGAAAATGCAAAAGTGCATGGAACGCGCCACTAGTGATTGTGGCTAAGAAAGATGGATCAATAAGGATGTGTGTCGACTATAGAGGGTTGAATGCGATCACTGAAAAGATATCTTTTCCAATGCCAGATACACGATTTCTACTGGATTGTCTGGCAGATTCAAAATATTTCACATCCATCGATCTAGGTCAAGCATATTATCAAGTTGGAATGGCGAAGGAAATTCAAGAGGTCACGGCTTTCAGTACAAGGCAAGGACAGTTTTGTTTTAACCGACTTCCTTTTGGACTAGCAACAGCCCCTGCGACGTTTCAAAGAATGATGCACTCAATGTTGGATGGAATATTATTTAAAGGTGTTGTTGTCTACCTCGACGACATTCTTGTCTATGGAAAAGACATAGAGGAACACAATAACCGATTAGAGGAAGTATTCAGAAGAATTCAACTAGCGGGGTTGAGAATTAACCCAGAAAAATGTAATCTGTATAAAGAAGAATTGACATTCCTAGGGCACACTGTAAGTGCAAGTGGGATAAAAACGAACGACAAGAAGATTAAAGAGATTCAAGATGCAGAAATACCAGTATGCGCCAAACAATTAAGATCATTTTTAGGTATGACCAATTACTATAGGAAGTTTATAAAAGACTATGCGAAAATTGCGGAACCTCTACATGCAGCTACGTCCGGCTGTGAGAAAAAGATTAATTGGTCAGAAGATTGCAACAATAGTTTTGAATTACTTAAAACAAAGTTGTGTGAAGCTCCAATTCTAGATTACCCAAGAATGGATAGAAACTTTATTCTGGATACAGACGCTAGTTTTGGGGCCATCGGAGCAGTTTTATGTCAAGCTAAAGAAGATGGTACTGAAGTAGTAATTGCATATGGGTCGAGACACTTGACCGCACATGAAAAAGGTTATTGTGTGACTAGGAAGGAGTTACTTGCTATACACGAATATGTAATGTATTTTAAACAATATCTATACGGAAAGTCATTTGTAGTACGAACGGATCACAAGGCGTTGGTTTTCATGAGATACACAAAAAAACCGATAAGCCCGCAATTTCAAACCTGGCTAGCCAACCTTTCCGGATATGATTTCGATCTTCAATATAGGAAAGGAGAGGAACATGTAAATGCGGACGGAATATCAAGGATTAAAGGGATGCTATGTGCACAATGCCAGACTAGACATGAAGACGCAAAAGAAGGAAAAGCCAGAGTAAGACATATCAGCTCATTACAGAAGACTGAGTCGATGACTAAACTCTTAGAAAAGCAACAAGATGATGTAGATTTCATTCACATGACAAGAGTGTTACAGGGAGAAGAGAAAAAAGATGACTTGAATAAAAAGAAATTTCCTTTCAATTTGCATAACAACATAAAATTAGAAGATGGGTTTTTATTATTAGAGAAGAATGGTAAAGATGTCATCCTGGTGCCGATAGACTACTCAAATACGTTAGTTAAAGGAATACATACTGAAATGTGTCACATTGGAGTAAAGAAATTAATTAGCTATATGAGCAACATATTTTTTTGGCCAAACATGCAAGAAACTATACAAAACTGTTTGAGAGTATGTGAGATATGCTGCAGAAGGAAAATAGTGCAGGAGAAGACAAAGGAACGATTGTTGCCGATAATAAGTTCAGAATTTTTAGAACAGCTGGTCATTGATATAGCACACATGAAGAATGGTGGAGTGTACAAGTATATGCTAGTTATCATTGATCGTTTTAGCAAAATGGTCAGTCTGACCGCACTGGAGAGACAAGACGAGAGATCGATTTTCAAAGCCATATTGGAGAAGTGGATATACCGTTTCGGAAAACCGCGAAATTGTCTGTCAGACAGAGGGAAGAACTTCGATAGTGGTTTTATGAAAAAAAATCTAGGAAGACTGGGTATTACGCAACAGTTCAGTTCACCATATCAGCATCAATCTAACGGTTTAGTTGAGAGAACAATACGGACAGTCAGAGACTTGCTGGCGACATCATTAGCAGGTGGACTAGGAGAGCGAAATTGGGCGGAGTTACTTCCTCGAGTAGAATTTTGTATCAACGTGACACAACAGAGCGCGACGGGATTTTCTCCATTTGAAATTGTTTTTGGGAGGAAGATTAACCTTCATTCAACATTGCCTCAGACGACATTGGATACAGTTGAGATACATAGATTGGTAAGAGAGAACAGTGAGAAAGCAGCTAAACGAATGAAAGAGATGGAAACAGAGAAGAGAACGAATCGATGTTTCACGGTGGGGGAGAAAGTATTAGTTCGGAAAGAACCACAAAATCGCGACAAAGATGGACTACAGTATGAAGGTCCGTTTGTCATATCAAAGTTTTTGTCAGAACACCAGGTGGAATTGAGTGACGGGACGACAAAGAAACTCAGACGAATTGAATGGCTTAAGAGATGGGCAGTTCCTTAAAGAAGGGGAGAGTTATGTAAAGTTTTGTTTGAATAATATTCGTTTTAGTGTTTTTTGAAAAATATATCTTATTGAATTATCATTGATTTATTTTATGAATTTAGAAGTTGAGGACATCATAACTTAAATAATTTAATATTTACTTTTATTAAAACTTAATTAATTATTTTGACATGCTTTTTAAACATGAACTTTTATGAAAACTTGATTTAAATAAATTGATTATTAATAAACAATAATATTTTTTTAATATATTGAAAATAATTAATAACAATTTAAAAATTCACTACTTATTTGTCAAATAAATACTTGAATATCCACTATCGAACACAACGAATAATTTCATCGAGAATTTGGAAGCTTTTAATTGGACCAAAAGATTCCTATAATCCCTTGGTTCTATTCTAATTTAAAACTTTTTTTCTAAATGATAATAGTATTATTGGGGTTAATCCAGAATGGTGTAAGAAAAATGTAAATACACAGAGAATTGTGTGTAAAATCGATTAAAAGGGCAAAATTTATTAATATTCAAAATTAATAAATAATGCTCAAAAATTAATTAAAAATTGGAAAATTTTAAATAGACATACTTAAGGCGAAACAGATATGTGAGAATTGAGTATAATGAGATAAATACGAATAAATTAATATAAAATCATTGGGGTCCACAGAAAAATATATTCAAAATATAGAAATTATTTAAGAAAAATAAATATATGTAATTAGTTTGTAGAAGCCCGAGTGATAAATGAAAAAATGATGAGATAAGTTTTTCCTCAAAATCAAATTAGCTGAGAATATGTAAGAGGCGTTTGATTAATTATTTTATTTTTGAAAATTTGTAAGAGAAACTTGTATAAAAAGCAGGGACATCGGTAAGTGGTTGCTAGTGTGGACGAAGATAGAATAGAGGAAAATTTAAAGAAGAGTCGATACAGTAATAAAGCTAATCGATAAATTTCATCTAAGAACTTCGGGAAACCTACCTTTTAAAAAGATTTTAAAAGTGCAGATTAAATCTAAAATGTAGTTGACGATATTGTAAAATTATTTTGAAATTTAATAAGTTATTCTGCGCTAGTCTTATCTGAAACAAAAGGCACGAGAAGTAAAAGTCATTATTCGAACAAATAACAGATTATTTTAATTTTCAACTACAAAGGAAATTTATTTAATTAACAAATTTAATCTCTTTATATTTGTGAGATAAAACAAGACAAAACTGTTTTAAAAATGTTCAATATTTGTTTGGAAATTGCAAAACAAACATACAATATTAAAAACTAAGATAAATGAAATACATTAAATTTGGTCATTTGAAAAAATATTAATTAATTTAATTAATCTATACGAATAAAATTTATTTAAGTTATTTCGTTATTTTACTTTAAAATTTTTAATTTAATTTATAAATAGTTATGTAAAGTTTTGTTTGAATAATATTCGTTTTAGTGTTTTTTGAAAAATATATCTTATTGAATTATCATTGATTTATTTTATGAATTTAGAAGTTGAGGACATCATAACTGGCGACCACGNAATATCCACTATCGAACACAACGAATAATTTCATCGAGAATTTGGAAGCTTTTAATTGGACCAAAAGATTCCTATAATCCCTTGGTTCTATTCTAATTTAAAACTTTTTTTAAAAATTTGGAAAATGATGATAGAATACTTGAAATCAGCACCGGCGGTAGAGTTTCAGATGATGTGTGAAAATTGCATATTACCGCCTTCGCATTTCATAATAAGAGTAAAAAAAACGATAAATGCATACATAACAAAACAATATAACTTTATTACTTTTAATTTAATTCATATTTATTATAAAAACATAAAAATCTTATGAAAATAACAAATTTCTGTACAATTTTGCCGCCTTTTGTATTTTTCCGCCGTGGCGCCTGCGTGAAAATCACGCATCGTACTCGCCTCACGCCGGGCCTGCTTGAAATTGTGGAAAATGTAGAAGAAATTTAACAAAAAACTTAATTTACTATCGAAATATTAAATTTAAAGTTACCCTAAGTTCTTGTCTATAAGCCGGACTCGTGCATAAACCGGTTTCTCTAAATCACATATATTAAAAAAATTTTTTTTTTATCTTAGATAAGCGGGACTCATGGATAAGCCGTAAAGTTTTTAAGTAATATTTTAATAAAATATCCAATAAATTATTAAAATATCTAATAAATTATTAACCCATCCAAAGATTTATTAAACCATCCAAAGATTTATTAAACCATCCAAAGATTTATTAAACTATCCAAAGATTTATTAAAAAAATAAGATGCGTGCATAGTTTTGCATATTTAAAAGCAATGAAATTTTTGAATTTAATTGAAATTAACATAACTATTGGTTAGAGAATATTTGGCGTAAACGCAAAAATTCATTTTTTTGCAATAAATCTGTTTTAATATATGATTCAGCTCGGCCACATATCACGCAAGATGTCAAAGATAATGTGGGAAAATATTCCCAGTTGGTCGTAATCCCCGGGGGCCTGACATCAAAATTACAACCCCTGGATCTAAGTGTTAATAAATCCTTTAAGTCAAAAATACGTGATAAATGGGAGAACTGGATGGTCAATGGATATCATTCGTTTACTAAGTCGGGACAAATTAAAAAGGCCTCATATTCAGAAGTATGTCGGTGGATCGACGAATGCTGGGATGAAATAACGGTGGATTGCATTAAAATGGATTTAAGGCTGCGAATATCTGTGAATATTCAAATGAAGAGGCAATAAGGGTCACTTGTAGCGAAGAAGAATTTGAAGAAGAATCCGAGAGCGAAATTGAATCAGAAATTCCAGCATCTTATAATGATATTCTTGAGTTTTTCAATACTGAATCAGGAGAAGAATTTGATGGCTTTGATTAATCGAGAATTTAAATTAAAAGGAAAATTATTAGTGGGCAAATATTTTTTTAAAAATGCATAACCTTTTCATTTAATATATTTTGTGTATAAGCCGTACTTATGTATAAGCCGATACTATTTTTATGAATGTCGGATTGATTTTTTTTTAGATAAGCCGCGGCTTATAGACAAGAACTTAGGGTAAATATTTTTAAACATAGAAAATTGATAGAAAAAAAAATATTCATGTTTTAGTAAATTTCCTTTTAAAGTTGTTTTAATATTTTTGGGTTTCGAAGTGAATTTTGTCAAATTTAAAAGTACACAGCGCATACCGCCCCCGAGGAGTATGTGAATGCGCAATCTATTGTAAAAAATGTATTGAAATTGTGAAAAATAAATTTTCTATTTAAATTCTTAATTTGAATTCGCATTAAAATACAGTTCATTATCGACATATTAATCGATAAAATTTTAAGATTTTTAAATTTTATAAAGATTATTGTAAAAAAACAAAATTAAAAACCTAAATTAAAAAAAATAATACTGAGTAAATATTTGGATTGATATTCATTTCATGTATGAAAAATTATCCTTAAATTTCACCATTGTTATAGTTTTAGTTGAATAATCACACCCATTGAATAAAATACATTCTTCTTCGGGTAAATCATTAATTAAAATGATAATATAATATTAAAGTTTTACCTCTAAAATAAAGAAATTTAGATCAGCTTCTGAACCAATCCACCAAAATAATAGCCTCTTTTATCGATTTAATATTTAAAATTCTCTTTAATTATGAAAATTCGTTCATAACAAAAGGAAATAAAACAAGGCTGAGTGTATCAACGAGAACTAATTCAGGAATTCTGCAACCAATGTTGAGAATTTTGAAAAATACTTCTGAATCGAGGGGAACGGGAAATTTGGAACTCACGATGGAGAAATTTTTATTCTATCCCCTTGATCTGAATTTATTTGAAATATTTCTGTACAAAAAATGAATTCGTATCGAGTCCCCTGGTGTCAAACAAATTTCCGTTAAATTTAAGAAATGTAAAAGAAACCATTGAAATTTTTTTTGTTCAAAATACTAAATAAGATATAAAAAGAGCTGAAAATTAGATTAAATTGTGAAAAATAAGTGAGACTTAAAAATAGTCAATCATAATAAATGGTAATTATCATTAAAAAATTTGCGAAAGTTATATTGAGGCAAATCTTATATAAATATAAATTTTTTTTGTTATGTTAATGAAATTTGTGATGAGATTTTAAAAAGTGCGAAATGTATATGAGAGTTCGTAAACTATTTGAGTGCGCAAACTATTAAAAAATAGCCAATTATCTTTTTTTTAAAAAAAAGACTCCTCCCTAGGATTATGCGCTCGCACACTCCTCGGGCGGTAGTTATGTTACATTAACAGATACCGAAGTTTGTCTCATATTTAGAAATTATTTGATATTTGTAAAATTTTAAATTTTTACTTTCAGGGGTAAAGAGTGGCAATTACTTACCTCTGCTGAGAAATCTAAAATGGGCCAAACTTATTTAAATGATGGAGAATTCTGGTATTATATTTTAATAATTATAAATGTTAACTCGTAATGGATTATGCAAATGATACATTGTACATTCCTTAAACCCATAATAATTTCAAATAGTGAATTTCTTAATAAAAATTTAAGAAATTTAATTTATTGTTTGTCAGTAATATATTTTAATATTTCCAATTTAAATAAGTTTTTATTTTTTTTTAAATTTCATTAGAATTTTTCTAAATTCTGGTTATTCGACATTAAGTTTGGCTCTGATATTTTAAGAAAACTCATAATACTTCATTGGTTGTGAAATGTAGCGTATTTTTATTGAATGTATGTTATTGAAACCAATTTACTGAAATGTTTTAGCATAGGCACCAGAATGACGAATAAATTTACTTATAAAATTTCATTGAAAAGCGAATTAAATTGGACTTATCAAAACTACAAATGTATCAGTTAAAATACGTAGAATTAGTCAAATACCTGTCATTATTTTGTTGTGAAGTCAATATCGTTGATGTTTTCTTCTTAGATTGTAAATTATTATATTAAATATACCATTATTTGTAGTAATTAATTATTATCTTTTGGATATATCAAATTACTTTACAAACCATCTACTCTTCAAAGATATTGAATTTAATTAATGGAAAGTTCAAGGGTGAAAGTATTGAAGATGTGTACAAAGAATTGATTTTTTAATGATGGATTGTTACACTCTGTCGGCTAACAAAGAATCCATGTGAGGTAAAAGAATAACAATTGTGAGGTGTTTTCAGCTGAGAATTAAATATTTCAATAATTTATTAAGATAATTTTAAATGATAAATAATTGACTATTTAAAATAACTTTTAAAAAAATTTTTAAATTGAATTTTTTTAATTGAAATTTTTAAATTAAAAAATTAAACAAGCTTTTTATTAGTAAGTCATTTTTAAATAAATATATTTTAAATATCGAAATTTTAATAAATGGTTTTTAAAATATTTTATTCAACGCTGAAAATTTGTTTGGAAATTATACAATATTTCATTAAATAAATATTTGGAATTATGACGTTAACTTTTGAACCGGATAATGCTAAACGGAAACGAAAATGCAGTCGTAATAGATTAGTATAAAGTTCAGAAACCGGTGCGTCCTATCTTAAAAGATTTTTAATTCATATAGCTAGATTAAAGAGAAATTATTTTCAATATGACACAAAGTGTATTTCAAATCCGTAAAAAGAGGTTTAAGATGTGGTCTTTATGTGCAAAAATACGATAAGACTTATGGAGGATACAACGTATCAACCTGATTGTGCTTCTATCAATTAGCTCTGTAAATTAGATGGTTTTTAAATGAGATATACCCCAACAGATGGATTGGAAAAGGTGGGCCATTTTCTTAGCCTCACATATTCTTTTTATCACATATAGTTACATAGCTACATGTATTTTTAATTGCACACGGACTTAATGGACATTGTATTAGCGTAATAATCTCTCTAAATGTGAATTCATCCATTCTCCTTTCTCTAGGTTCAAATATATAAATAATATTTTTGAAAAATTACACAGGAGAAATATTTTAAATTTTATTGTCATTTATTATTACAAAATATTTAACTAACCGTTTGCGGATGGTAGGCCAGCACTGTTGTTCCAGACGTTCTACAATGTATAATGGCCAGCTGTGCTGGCGAAACTTTAAAAAAATCATACCACGATATCGGGCATTCGTATACTAAAAAATTATGCTAAAATATATACTACTTATTAAAATTAATTCCGTCCGCAAGCGGTTAAGTCTATCTTTTCTTAGCTTACGTTTTATACAATAAAATAAAATGATATTATTTTAATATTTGTTTAGGATATTATTCCAAGATTTCGTTAAATATTTTAGTCGGGTACTTATAATTAGAATTCCAAATATGAATCCCATAAGTTTGAAAACCACGTGGTATGAAAGCAAAGGAAGTGAATTTTGGTATGGTTATGCCAAAGACAATGAAAAGGCAATTGAAGGATCAGGCGGTGGAGGACAATTTTATTTTGAAGTAAATCGCTCCACTGGTGATTGTGTTTTCATAAATGTTCTTCAAAAATGCAGGAAAGGAAGTGAATTACCGATGGCTTTATTACTTTTCAAAGTATTTATAACTTTTTGATTAAATTTAAAATAGTTTAGGTTGAGCGAAATCGTCAGACAATTTTATTCTCAACAAAATTAGCACAATTAATTGAAGAATATCATATTAATAACATAAGATCTATAGGACTTCGATATTTGTTGAAACCAGGATCGTATGTTATTAAAGTTTATCTAGAAAGCCCCCCTGCTAAAGGTGATCAAATATTTTATCACTTACGCGTTTACACAACGGAAATTAATAATGGCAGGTTAATTGTCATGGTCATTATCTTATTAGCAAATAATGCATTTTAGATTTTTAATTTCGGAATCCCTAAGAAAAGCTCCATTATTATGTCCTTGTTTTGAAATTGAAGCTTGCGTAATAACAAGATTGAGAGTAGTAAAGGCGTATCAACTTTCCAAAGATATTTCAAAAGGATGTAAGATTTAAATATTATTAGTATACAATTTTTGTTACTTTCTGTGAAATTTTTACTAATTTATTGTTTTAACAGCGAAAAAAACTTTTATTTTCAAATAATAGTGAAAGCAATGAATATTACATGAGCTGTTATAAATAAGTGGCTTAAGTCAAATTTTGATAAAAATGAGTTAAAGTTTGATTCAGGTAAACATATCAAGTCTTCTTTGTATTTTTATAATTAAAAAGTTAATGAAGTATAATATCCAATGATGAGCTGAAGACGTCTCAGTCCGGCTCACCCAAGCCGATTTTTCATTATTTTATGAATTTACGATCCCGTTGTAAAACTTATTCAAATAAATTCTTTATTCATTAAACGATACTTTATGCACCAATATTCAATTGCTTCATAATATAATAACTAATAAAATATTATTACGCAATAGAATACACTTTTTTCGTGCTGGTTAACCACACTCTCTTCTCCAATAATTGCATCGGGTCGAGCAACTAACCGCAAATTCATCGAGAAATATATAGGCGTTTGCATAATTACTTTGCATAATAATTATAATTAAAAAAACGGGAAGAATACATGCTAAGAAGATTCGAGCTCCAAGGACAAAGAAAATAACACCGGATGTCGAACAATTTATTAAAGAAAAAATTTCATTTGATTTTTCAGTGACATTAAATGATTTGAAATATTGTATTTCGATCGAAAAGAATATAAGCGTGCCAGAGGCAACAGTTTTTCATTCAATTTAAAACTTCAGTTTCACACTTAAAAGAGTAGTTCTGATACCAGAAGTACGGAATTCTGTGAGAGTTATCGAAGAGAACCAATCTTCTATTGAGTGAAGATGAGGTTATGTTTCTTGGTGAATTTGGATTTAGTGGCTCGACCAAATGCAATTATTGGAGGAGCGAGTGTGGTTCACCAGCACGAAAAAGTGTTAGAGCTATAAGAACAAAAAACCTTTCCATTTCAGTAGCGATTACTAAGACTGGAGCGATATATCATGAAGCGATATATATCATGCTTACAATGGAAACTCATATGCTCTGTTCCTGAGACAGTTGATTGAGAAAATGCAAATAATAATGGATAATTGTTCTATCCACAAAGTTACAGGAATCAGAGAATTGATTGAACAAAGCGGCCATCAGCTTTTACTACTTCCTCCATACAGCCCCCATCTTAATGCCATTGAAGAATTCTTTGCAAAATGGAAATTCCACATAAAAACAAGAAACTCGAATACGACTGAAGAGCTTGAGATTGCCATTTTAACTGGATGTTCTATTGTTTCTACTGAAGATTGTATTGGGTTTTTAGGGATGTGAGGTGGTATGCCTAAAAGCGGTAAGAAAAGAGCAGTTCTGATTATTTATGTATAAAACGAGGTTTAAAGAAAACTTTTCTTGTAAATACAGTTGTAATGTTTTTATCCAGCAAAAGTTGTCCGTTTAAAACAATAATTTTTTTTAATTTGAAATAGTAGTTTTTTAAGTGAAAAACCCTGTAATGATTGCATTACTAAAACTTTGCACCACTAACAACAAAAATGTCATTGTTTCACACTAAATTATCCTTTAAAAAAGTTCACTATGTGTAAATTTTGTTTTTTAGGCATTCATAGAAGTGAAGATTACCTTATGCGAGTAGTTTGTTAAAATATTTCGGCTCCAAATATATCTCCAAGAATTGAGCAAAAGAATTTAACTGTAAAATAATATTACAGGGTTTTCCTAAATGTTTCATCATCTTTATCAAAATGTTTAATCATTAAATTAAATAATTTTGTCATGAGATCAGAATTTTATAAGACCAATATTTGGGTCACAAAAGATTATAGCTATTGTAATAAAAAACATAATTTTTTAAAATGAAAAGTATAAAATAATATTTTTTTTAATGTAAAATTAAACTAAATACTGCTCGTTTTGAGCGTGTAATAAGTTGTGCTGTTACTCTAAATGGCCTGAAATAAAGTTGAAAAGTTTATTTATAATACATATTTATAATTATTTATAATTTCTACTTTTAGTTTAATTTTACATTTAAAAAAAATATTATTTTATATTTTTCATTTTAAAAAATTATGTTTTTTATTACGATAGCTATAATCTTTTGTGACCCAAATATTGGTCTTATAAAATTCTGATCTCATGACAAAATTATTTAATTTAATGATTAAACATTTTGACAAAATGATTAAACATTTTGATAAAGATGATGAAACATTTAAGAAAACCTTGTATATTGCAGGTTAACATTATTTTTAAATATTGTAAAATGCAAACCCCTTAAATATCTGGAGATGAAGAAATATGGACTTGCGCCACTTTCATTTATTAACTCAAATGTCACTGATAATAAAATATTTTTTATTTAATTACAGATCATAATGCTTATTGTGAAATTGAGTGCGAAGGAGAAAAATATTTAACATCAGTAATTAAAGATTCGCCTTGTCCTGAATGGGAAGAAGCCTTTTTATTTTATCGCATTAAACCGGATAAACCAATTACCATTCGAGTATTAAAATCCAATTCTTTGAAAAATATTTGAAATTTTATTTAGGTGTTTCACAAATGCAAATTCCTAGATGATTTTCTTGGATTAGTAGTTTACCATTTTGATACATCAAGCCTAAATAAGGAACCCGTGCTTATTAAATCACCTTTGAAATATAAAGACCCGAAGAAGGCGGGCAACATGCCAGGATATATTGAAGTTGCATTTTGGCATACTGATTCATTTGTGAATTTATAACCTTTCCTATATGGTATATTAACGAAATAACATATTTATTTGGTATTATGGTGATTTAATATAGTGATTGATTGAAATCATATTTTGACTTCAAAATTTGCTATGATTTTCAAAAATTTATTACTGGTAAGAGAAATAAGTAGCAAAACTGCTGAAACTAAATTTTGCATTTAAATTCTGAAACGAATGGTACTAAGAATTCTTAAAACCTTCGTTTCGACGAAAATTTAAACGCTTTGGTTTCAGTGCTTTAACGCACCATGATTTGAAATATCCTCGATCAATGTGCCCATGACGACCGTCATGTTGATGATGCAAACTGTCGGTGAAAAGTGAAAAGCTCATGCTGTAACATTACTCGTGTAAAGAAATTTTAATAATAGTAATTATAATATGGTGTAAATGATAAAAATATAACAACATTAAATATAGCCTTATAAATGTTAAAATCATGATGACAACGACTGTGGTATTATACAGGTAGTGAAATGATCATAATGATGAATTTGGTATTAGATAAATGATAATATTATTGTAATGCTAAACCTGGTGATGTGTGACTGATGAACATTATCGTGAAAAGAGGACCGCAGTGTCAAGCGAGATCAGAGCTAAGACCATAGAACGATATACATGATGAAACAGTAATAGTAATGGAAAATCTAACGTCGTGGTTCATCGAGCGTCTATGTGCCAGGCTGAGTATGTTGTATAACAACTGTTGAGTGCTGTAGTGGTGATCTGGCTTGGTATGGGTGATCGGCCTCGCTCTACCTATCATTCTGCTGTGCGTGTCCGAAACTAGCTATTCAAGCGAGACGCGGCTAGATTTCTTTGCTCATGAGTTGGAATTAGCAGGGTCGCGATACGATCTATTGCAGATGAATATTTTCATGCCTGATGGCTTCTCATTGGCAGTGCACAAATCATTGATAGTATCATATCAATCTTCAGATCTAGGTCCATTTGGAAGAGAGAATTTACTCGGCGAGATCTCGGAGTGAAGTCACCCCAGTTTCTATTATATGGAATATCTAAAATCACCCTGTCTTGTGACCGTGTGCCGATCTGACTCTGGATCTCATGCTTGCAGTTGATAATTTATTATTTTTGTTTTAATTATCTTACTTTTGGTTTTATTTTTTAATTTTGCTTTATTTGATGTTTCTAGAGTATTTCAAATTTTCTACTTGCGTTTTCTATGCGGTGTGGCCATATCAATTGTCTCATTACTTATGGAAGTAAAACAAGAAAGGTAGAAAAGATATGTAAAAAAATTCAAGATTGACTTCCTACCCAATAATTTCTTAACCCATACTCTTCGGTATAATTCTGTCCCATTCAATTGTTTTTCGTTCTTCCAGTATTGCCGCTATAATACTTTTACTTATTTGAAAAGGCCTTTCTTATCATATTGAGAATAATATGGATATTTCACTAGTATTATTCTGCAGAGTTCTTTAAAGGCCTTTTTGTCAAAATTCGTTTTTGATAAAAATCTATCTATTCTTGAATTTCGAACTTTGTTTTTTATTGTTCTCTGAGTTATATGACATGAGAACTTTGGAAAGTAATTAATAATCTCAAAAATCTATATATTTCCTTTTTAATTCATAGAAAAAAGACTTACAATATCTATCCTTATAATCTCCAAAGACCTATAACTATTAAAACTTTGCATGAGTGCTTGAATTTCTTCATTAATATCTTTGTTTTCTTGACATGACTGATATTTCTCAATCAGTCATTTACTCAATCTTTACCAAATATTACCTTTCTTTGTAGCTTTTAATGTTCTTTATATACCAATGTGTCGCAACTCTCGGTATAATTCTTAAATAACATTAATTCTTCGTCCTTCTAGAATTAATTTCACAACATCTGTTTCTCACTTTATAAGAAGTTCTTCTCTCACTTACATTTTGTTTAGCTGTTTCCATAGCTCTAAATTAATCTAGTCCTCTCATTTCTACTGTCATTTATCCATTTAATAATTTGTTCCACTTAAAATATACATCTGGGGTTAGTAATAAAACCAAAAACAAAATATATAAAAAGAAAGTATAACAAATATTGTTAAAATAATAATAAGCTCCAAACAACAAAGTACCAAATTAATTAAAGTTAATTAATCCGTAATGGGAAGTCCGAGCCCATGGGAAACCCTAGCGCTGAAGGGAACCCGAAGCGAATTGAGAACTGACTGATTAGATAGGATAACGAACTCACCCGAGGGCCTATCCGGTGTAAACAAATTAGAATGATTTAATAACCCTCAAAATATTTACACATGATTCCCTAAAGCTAATTATTTGCAAAAAAAATTAAAAGTTCTACTAGAATTTAATTGTAAAAAATCGCTGTGTATTAAAAAGTAGAAATAAAAATATCGAAACCAAAAAATTTGTTTAACTGAACTATTTGAGGAAGTTAGTCATGGGAAACTCCTCCTATAACAAGGAATGTTTCAAAAAAACACTCGCTCTTTTTAATCATTTATGAATTTTATGTCAATTTGAAGAAGAATATAAACAGTAATTGTTGATGTTTAATTTTGAATTTATTTATGTAATAATTGATAAATTGAATTTTTATTTGCAATTTTTTTGAGATTTTTTATTATTTCTTTTAATTTTGTTTTTAAGAAAAATTTCTTGAAAATTATTTATTCCATTACAGTTATCATCCAACGCCATAAAACTTGAATTTAATTCTTTTAATTATCGAATTATGTTCCCCATTCAAGTATCAGTTAAATCTGTAAATAGAAACTACAACTTATTTGGCATTAATTGATTGAGACGATTTGATTTTATAACTTGTCTTACTACCCTCAAATCATGAATTAAAATCAATAAGAAACCATAATTATTGGAAATTGAATAACGTTTCGTCCATAAACACCCTTACATCTCTATCATGAACAAAAGATTTATAAAAATTTCCGCGATGTTGCACTCAATAACATCCTAGGCGATGCTCTAGTGTATGTCGCCCAAAATTTTAAATTATTTTAACTCAATAACTCAATAAATAAATTGATATGTATACACTTTTAACATACCCACCATGAAAGTTACTGATATTTTTGAGTTATTCACAATGAAACTTTGATTTCAAAGAAATGGAAATATTATCGCGGAAGAAGATATCCCGAAATATGGTTATTTGGAGGAACCGAACGTGGCAAAAAAAAATGGTTTGGACAAATTGTTCTTGAGAGAAACCGAGAAAATCTAACTGCTTTGATTGAGAAGTTTATTAAACCGGGCAGTATTATTTACAGCGACAGGTGGCCCGCGTATTGGACAGAAACTTATAACCTGGAACATTTAAGAAATCAAAATTATATCCACTTATCTGTTAATCATAAACTCTGGTTCAAAGATCCAGTAACCGGTGTCCATACCAATAAAATGGAAGGATGGTGGGGAAATATTAAGGTTGACATGAGGAAAAGGCGAGGAATGAATGTTGAACAAAAGATTAATTTTCTTGATTTTCGATTGTGGCTTTCAAGACAAAATGTTGATGAAGAAGATATTTTGATTATATTCTGGCGCTTGGTTGCTTCGAAGTATAGTTTCGATGAATAAATTTTTAATAAACGTATTTACTTATATTTCATTTAAATATATTAATTTAATTTTAAATTAATTTAAAATTTTGGGCGACATACACTAGAGTGTCGCCACATCCTACTTATCACGTTACAGATAGGAAGTTTGATGAAAACTTTTGAAAGAAATTTNATTTTAATTTGTGTAATAGAAATTATATATACGCCCATGGTTAAGCCGAATGCACAATATGTAGTGGACAATGTTCCCTCTAAGCCATAAGCAGCAGTGCGCGCAAAGTCAGCTGCTCTGAGCAGCCTTTAAATACAAATGAGCGTCAAAATGGCACACGCAGATCTATTTGAGATTATTGTCAACACTGTATTCTATAACTGTAGCGACTATGTTGAAAACTAAGTAGATAACCGGTCTTCGCTGCTGGTGGTCCATTTACATCGACAATTTCCCTGTGCTTTTTACTAGGAACAACTGCCATGAAACGGTTGAATTAAATATACTGCGCTGGGGAGTTGGAGGTGCTGCGCGCGTGTACACGCGCGCAGCTTAGAGGGAACGTTGGTAGTGGAGTATATGTATCGAAAACAGTATCCTTTTGTTTTTGAAGAACTAATTCGCGATATAAGTTTGTTTTATCCTTTTAGTTAAATCGCCTGAATTGATGTATAGTTTACTATATTCATTAATATATGTATAATTGTGTAATTGTGTATTAATTATTTTAAAAAAATCCACTGGGGGGGGGGGGGGGGGGGGGAGTAGTTCAGTTTACCCGAAATTTCATTAACATAATGATTTTTAGTAATATTTTAATTATTCTAAAAAATCGTTAGCATAAATTGATGTAAACTCTTTATAGCATTAAAATATAAAAGGGAAGAATTTTTTAAAAAAATAGAAAATTTTCTTTCATATAATAAAATTTGCCAGTATCGTGAGTATCTAATAACTCTTCCTCTCCAAATTTGGAATAGATATATTCTAAAAATATATAATCAATAACTCAAGAAATTATAAAATTAACTTACCGCGAATAAAATTTTCCAAAATTTTACCCAGAACAAATTATTTTCAGAAGCTCCATGTGGTTCGAATTATCAATTTTAGCGGTCGAACTACATATCAATAAGTCGGTAAGAATCCCCTTTTTCTCCAACTTCCTTTGAATCTGCTTAACTTTCTATCTAAAAGGAAATATTCAAGGTTTAAATTGAAAAATTATAAAAATTTCAACCTTTTTTGATAAATTTTGAAGTTAACGGATTTCAAATTGAGAAATTTAAACAAACTGAAATTTCCATTTTAGGATTACATATAAATTTTGGGCGTTTCCCTTGGTAAATATAGTCTAAGAATTCTCAGGAATTTCCACAAAATTTTAAATATATCAATTTTTTCAGTAATTTTACAAAATTAGTTAAAATTTCACCAATTTAGGAATTTAAGAAATCTTAGTTTAGTATTTTAATAAAATTAGAAAACGATTAAGAAATTTTTTGAAGCAATTTTCAAATGTGAAGGTAGACTACGTATGGGAAGGGGTTAACAGGAGTAAACTATTATAATAGGATGAGAAACGTTGGAGGTAAGGTTATTTAAATGGGTTTGGGTAGGAATGGCGACATATTTATATTTGTACCTGTACAAAATTGATGGCTCGACTTATAAATTAATCATGTATTCTCGGTTTAGTGCCCAATAATCAGGAACGCCTGTGGAATTGTCTGGGGGTCACTGATTCCTGGATGGAAGAAACCTGGTTCCGTCCAGATCAAATGAAAAAAGCCCAAGGGGATGAAAAAGCTGAAACGAAAGTTCCATCTCCAGGACATAAAGCTCCGGAGGGTAAACTTGGCCAATTGGCGCCTAACTGAGAAGCTGGTCAAGTATTCCCTCGAAGAGGATCTGGCAAGCGAAACCTGTCCGATGTGGAACTACTTATGACTTACGAATCAGTCGACTCATGCATTTTGTTGAAATCAGTCTCCCTTCTCCACGTCCTCCTCCACAGAGCCAGTCACTAGTCGTGAAATACAAACCATCAACCAGATGGTGAGGGAGTTCTTTTGGAAACAGCCCCTGTGATACTTGCAAATTGATATGACATTTAGTAGTTTACCCAATTCTGTGTTCTGGTAGCAATTATATGTTTCGTTTCCACCATTGTGTTATTTTGTGTTGTATTTTAAATATTAGGTACTCACTGAGTTAAGTATAGATAAGACACCCCATAGAAAGGAAGAAATTAGTGTCTTCTATCGACAAATTGAATCCAGAGAATCCGGAGATGTAACAAGCCCATGTTGTTCTCAACTATATTTTAGGGTTCCACGCATATTGCACAGTACCAACGTCATTCATCGCGGGTGCCGGATGGTTATAGTATGTTTTTAATTGGAGTTTGTGGTGAATTTTAGTCGAGTGATGATAACAAAAGGAACGAGTTTGCTTTGCACCGGTAGCCAAGAGTAATGATGTAGGTCAACGCCCACTACCCACACTATTTATATTTTAAAACAAGTGTATAAATTGATGAGTTATTTTCATGTGATATTTTTTATTTTGAGCTTTAGTCATGACTCTTGATTCACAAGCGATTATGTTCCCTTTATCTTCTTGTATATGATACAGAATTACCACAATATTTTCGTTGGATGAATCTGTATCTAACACATTAAATATCTATCAGTGGTTGACAATATCAAAATTTGTGGTGATATTGAATATAATCTTAATTTGTTAAATACACATTCCCTAATATTTTACTCATTCCATTGATATTAAATTTCATTTTTTTAAACATAGAACACACTGGTTCTTATTTGTCTTTATCGAGAAAACGTTCTTATTTCCTTCTAATATACTTGCCTTGAAAATTGTAATATCTTATCAGGATCTGTATGTACTTCATCTTTGTTAATTTCCACACAAATATTTTATTTCTCCCTGCAAAAGTGGCATTTACAGTGCTAATTGTAATCCCGTTTCAAGCATTTTCTCAAGCACTCTTCAAAAACGTTCTTTATGCTACAGCACCGTTCTTCCAAGAACTAATATATCATCTAAATGTATAAATTAATTTATCCAATTTTTACCTCTAAGTACCACAATTATTCTTTGAAAAGTCCAAAATACATCTTATTCATACTGAATTCATATTGTTTTCTATATAGTAATATTAGATAGTATCGCTATTGGGTGTGAAATTTCATTAGCTGATGGTATTGAAAACATAGCTTATAAATTAATATTGATCTAATGGTCAAAGTTTTTAACGAAGGTCAAAACTTTTCCTCGCGAGCGATAGGCGTCTTCTTTCAACGTAATGAATCAGTGATACAATATAATTCTTGGAAGGATCACTCACTCTATTATACGTGATTAATATTAGTCAGATGAACACGAATAATTATATGGCTCAAGAAATTCGCATACCTTATGATTGTGGATAGCGACTAACAAGTTGCGTAACCAAGGGAATTTATGACCTAATAGCCATAAACACCAACAGAGCATTTGAGATTTTTACAATTTTAACTCCCTATTTATATCTATATATTTAATTTAACATTATTCCAAAAAATACCTGGCCTATAATTAAAAAACAACATGGAAAAATTGTATTTTTGACTAACAGCTTTAAATAAATGAAAATATAAGACTTCAGTAAAATATGTGAAATTACTGATTTTATTTATATTCGTGGAAAAATATAATTGTTAAACTTATACAACCAGAAATTCTCATTACTTAACATCCGTTTGTCACAAGTAAATGTTATTTATATACTACAAAATAAATATAAAAGCGAACAAAAATATTTGACAAAAGCAGTTAAATTTTTAAACAAGGGTATTTTCATTATCACATATTTTGACACTTATGCAGGATATTTTCTGCTGATCCAAAAATTTAATAATATCTTCAGTTATATTTGGTTTGGTTCGTCTCACTAAAATTAATATAAAATTAAAAGTAAAAGATTATAATAAATACCCAAATTTAATTAATAATATAAAAGTATTTTTTGTTCATTATATTGTTGGAAGTTTTCAATTTGTTTTGATGCAGCTAAAAGCCATAAACATGGACCAGTACCAAGTTCATACACAATCTACGGTAATGCATCAATTAACACAAAGCAACGAACAATAAATCACATTGAGGATAAGTGATAAACCACATGTATAATCAAAATGATGTAACTCACCAGTTTGTACAAGCATCAAAATAACTAAGAAAATTGTCAGTTCGAAAAATGAGAATAAAAAATAAAATATGAAATGATTAGTAATTGTATTCACACACGAAATGTAATTAAAACGTTACGGAACTATGGGCAAGTTATTATAACCTTTTCACGGTTTTACACACAAATTTGGGGGTGGAATAATAAAAATATTTGAAATAATGCACAAATTTGGTTGGAAAATAAGAAAAATATTTTTAAAAAATACACAAATTTGTGGGTGGAATAATAAAAATATTTAAAATAATGCACAAATTTTGGGGGGATAAGAAAATATTTTAAAAAAATACACAAATTTGGGGGATAAAATAAGAAAAATATTTGAAAAAATACACAAATTTGGGGGGAAAATAAGAAAAATATTTTAAAAATTCACAAATTTGGGGAAAAAATAAGAAAAATATTTTAAAAAATACACAAATTTGTGGGTGGAATAATAAAAACTTTTTAAAATTATGCACAAATTTTGGGGGGATAAGAAAAGAATAGACGAAATTTGGGGGGAAAATATTACGAAAATTAGTAGAAGATCTAAAAAGTGGACAACAAAATTCTGCTTCCACATACTTAATATTGTTTACCATAATAGTTATGTTTTATATAAAAAGTTTAGTTCAGCTTCTCAGAAAAAACTTACTTAAACTATCTAATTAAATTAATATATGATTTAGGGGGAAATAGAGTAGCCGAAATTTGCGAAGTAGAATTCAGAAATATAACTCACAATAATTTACCCACCCAGGAAGATCAAATTTCTACTGGTGAACACAAAACTATTGTACATATACCTATCAGAATCGACAAACGAAACCAATGTGTGTATGTGTGTATGCAAGATATATTGTTCTAAATGTTTAGTTCCTCTATGTTTGTTGGGTTGTTCCGAGGAGTATCATAATAGACACCGTGAATAAAAATTATCTAGTTGAATGTTTTTACAAAAAATTTGAATTTTATAGTGTTTTTTTGCATATATTGTGCAAAAAATTTTAAAATTAGCAATTTATTTGACAATATTGTTCGGATATTTAAAAATTTAATCCTCTATACTTTGTAATTAATTTTAATTTTTAGGACCCCATATTTTGAAAATAATTTTTAATTTGAAAACAAATAAAATTTATTTTAAATTAAATTAAAATTTTTAGCAAAAACCGTGAAAGGGTTAAGATTAGATGGAAAATAATTAATAAAAATCAAAAATATGTAAAATAAATAAAATTATTTATTTAAATAAACTTAATGCATAATGGGCACACATGGTGTCGTGCAAAAAATATAAATCGAGATAATTCTAAACCTGGGGTGGACAATTTGTTTAAACTTGCGATCGACTTTGGCATTATAAAATAAATACTGATCTACCAGGTAAAAAAAGAACGGGTAAATAAATAAATAAAGTTATAAAATAAAATAATTGATTTACATAAAGAACTTAACATGTTTTTATTATATACATTTTTTTGGAAGAAATTAAGAAATTTTAATTAAAAAAACATTAAATTAATATAAAAAAGTAAAAACAAAACAAACTTAATTAAATGTTGAATAATGAGAAAGTGAACAGAAATAGAAAGAATTAAAAACTATTATTTTAATGTGATACTTGTGTAATCATATCCTCTACCAATTTTTCAAATTCAGGAGTGTAATTTGACACTGACAGCTGTGTAAGTCTGTATTACAGGAATGATGTTTCGATTTGTTAGCTTTAAATAAGAAAAGCGGATCCAAATAAAAAAAATAAAATAAGTGTATCCAAAACATGAATGGATATATTATTCACAGCATTTTTTTATGTTTGAATACTTCTCTAAAATTTAATTCTGGCGCTCTGGATTTAAGAAATACATCGGCCTGCAATGTCAAAATTTCTTTTTGAATGACTTCTTTTTCAAAGTGGAAAATTTCAGCAACTTTTTCCACTATAGATTTTGAATTTAAATCAAATCTAAATGGAAACGAAAGATACTGACAATGTCTTCGACTTTTCTAAAATCACTGAATCTGACGTCAAAATCTTCCATAACAATTTCCATTTCTATTCTGTATTTTTCAATATTGTACGTAGAATTAGGACATTTTGTCAACTGATAATTCAGATTAGCAAAGTAGTCAAAATTGTGCTCTTGAAGATCAATAATGAACAATACTGACCATATCATATAACGTTTTATTTTTCCCCTGCATTTTTAAATTTAAAGTTCTTAATATACTTGTGAAATTCAAAAATTATGTTATGTTTTTATTGTAGAAATGGCATAAGTTTCAAATACTGAGATCGACTAAAAATACCTCGACGATCGACTTGTTGGCCATCCCTGTTCTAAACTATCGGCATTAAATGGATCATTACATTGTAATTATGAAAATTTACAGAATTTCTCTGTAAATAACTCATGAATTGTAAGGCAACGGAATTATGAACACCTCATTAGCAGAGTGGCAGACTTGGGTGAACTACAATAATTATTATACACATATGTATAGTAACTCGGAACAACTGAATCTGAGTGAATTTTGAAGTGTTTGTTTCCAATCCTATTTTAGCCAAAAAACATCTTTTATCAGGACGTTGCTGAACATAGTTGTCATAATTTTTGTTAATAAACTAATTTTGTTCTATCATAACTAGCATTGTTTTTGGTATTGTTGAAAAGGAATAGGTTTCTTGTCAATCTTCCAAGAAAAGTTTACGAGTATTAGTTCTAACATTTTTCAAGGGGAAATTGGCGCCATAAGGATGAAATGCTGCTTAAACTTTTGAATATATGTTATTTAAACAAAATTTTACTATTACGTAATAGCTCACCTGTCCATTGGTTCTTAATCACGATAAACATTATCAACTTTCGTGGTAAAGACAAGTAGCAAAGGATGTAGCGATGACAGTAATTAAAACCATTTTGCGTTTTAATGTCTTAGCAAAGTGAACCCAAACTAATATTGAGAAACCATTTATCATAATCTCTAATAAAAAAAATTTTCGAGTCAATTAATTTGAAAAAACCAGAAAATAATGAAATGATAAATATATAAGCTTTTCAATTACTGGCTCATTCAAAGATGGTTTTTTCAATTAACTAAGATTTTATGAAAATTTTAAAGTAATTTCGCAACCAGTTTCGTATAGATAATTCTTTTTATAACCTTACTTCAATTTGATCTTTAACTCAATGTTATCTCGTAGTTGAGTGATCACAATGTCCTCTGATATTAAATCAATTATCAACCCAATAAGTTATCTTCATTGACAAAAGATCAAGAAATTTAGTTGTAATCATATTCGTATCGAAACACTATCAATTAAACTATTAATGAAAAATGATTAAAATTAACCAGTGGGATATTTCTGACTTCTCTACTTTCAAATAGCATTAACTTGGAAAAAACGTAGATATGATATATTTTGATTTGATTAAATTCAGACCGTTCCATTAAAACTGCAAATCTATTTCATTTAGTTTCAGAACAAATTGGTAATATATAAACATGACCATGCTTTATTAAAACTATAAACTCTCAGATCATGCTATTTATTCATGCATAAGATATGATGAACTCACTAATTAAGAACTCAAAATAGTGGAAATATTTAATAAAATACTAAATTGATTTTAAAATAGAATTATGAAAATTAAAATTCCTACTAGATTTTCTCTCTCTAGTACCGGCTAATCTACGAGTAGTTCTGCGTTTATTAGAGGAAGTAGCTTGTTGTGCTAGATGGTCCAATAATTTGTCAGACTGATCTAATGCTAATTCTGAGGTAGCTGGAGTCATGTTCGAAATACCCGGACTAGAATTTGGATTATGCATTTGATGAGATGATGATGGTCTGGGGAATGTTCTATTAGAACCTGTTTAAATAACTTTATCAGTAAAAAAATAACATTCTATGTTTATAAATACAGTAGTCACTCGTATAACACGGTTAATTCGTACCGTGCTATATCAAAACTAAGATATAATATATATGTAATAATATAATTTAAACTTTGATATAAAATAAATCAACGTAATATTTAATTCTAGTCTACCGTGTTGTATCGAAACCTTGTTCGTGTTATATTGAAACCGTGTTATACGAAACGTTGAAATAATATAAATCAAGGTAATGTGTACCATGTTATATCGAAAGTTTCGATTCAAAACCAAGTCTTAAGGTGTAAAATTTTATTATAGCTGAAATTTCGTTTCAAATATACATATAAGTTAAAAACTAAGTTAACTTCAAGTATTTATTACAAAAAAATTAAGCATGAGAAAAAAAAATTAAAAATATAACAAAAAATATATTCAAAAAATCATAATTCTAATTATTATAGATTAAATAAAAACAGGTTCTTACGACCACAATATTAATTTTCATCATCACTCTCACTCTCATCAAAAACTACAGCTGATTTATTTCTTTTTTTCAAAGTTGGTTGAAACTCCTCTTCACTAGTTATTTCCTCCTCATTACAAAAACTATCTGATGTAGTTTCAATTAACTGCCTGTTTTGATCCCTTAATTCGGTCAGAATTTCTCTATAAGGAGCTAAAGAACTTTGCAATTCTCTTTTAAATTTTCCGCTACGTACTACAGAGGGATCTTTTTCAACGAAAACTGTTTCTAATTTTTGAGCTAAAGCTATTCCTATTCTATTTACTTTCCAAAATATTAAAAACAATGCAAGCAAAAACTTTATCAACTTCATTTACAAAGAACAAAGCGATACTGATTTTTCTGCTATTCGCCTTATTAAACGCAATTTAAAAAAATACAACAGAATATATACATAACATATTCAATTTTTTGAAAACGTTATGTTATAAATTTCAAGTCTTATACCGTGTAATATCGAAACCGTGTTACACGAGGGACTACTGTATACACATAACATTATATATATATAGCATCGGGACTAGATTATTTAGCGACCATGACAAACTGAAAAAATCATACGAACAAAAAAATTACAGATATTAAAACTATTAAAATTTTATTTTTCTTGCTTTGAGGCGGGAAAATTTATCAATTACACCGTCAAAACTTAGACTATTAGTAACATCAAATTCTATTGATAAAATACTTAAATTAGTTAATCTTTCTTGGCCTATTGCCGATCCTAAATAATTTTTGATTAATTTAATTTTGCTGAATACTCTCTCGCAAGAAGCAGATGTTACTGATAATGTTAGAAATATTCGTAATATTATATCAACATTTGGATATGATTCTTTAATATCCAAATTGTAAATAAATTGAAGAAGTTGCAATGTCGTTGGAAAATTTTGTTTAAAATGTTCTGCTGTGAGATATCTAAAACTAAAAATTTCAGAGAAAAATTCTTCAACATTTAAATCATTTCTATATTTTAACGCCAAATTTGTTGATGCATTTAGAAGGTCTTTAGAATCAGATTCAAAGAGATTTTTTATGACATAAAAATTTGAAGTCTTCATTTAAAAGTATGATTTCTGAATATCTAGAATTTAAATTTTCCTGTAATGTCTCAAATACCTTCAGCGCCGTACTATCGCAAGTGCAACAAGTGCAATCGCACTGGGCCCCCTATTTTTGAGGGGCCCCAAATATTACAGTTGCTCATTGTGAACGATCGTTTTCAAAATTAAAATTAATTGAAAATTATCTACGGTCTACTATGTCGCAGGAAAGACTTTCTGGATTAGCAATACTGTCAATTGAAAATGCAACAGCCAGAACAATTGATTACAATGACATAATTGATGAATTTGCCAGCAAAAGAGCTAGAAAAATTACTTTATAATTGCTATTATTTTTTTAAATACAATCAATAAAAAATTAATTCAAATTTAAAAAAAAAATTTTTTAGTTTCTGCACAGGGCCCCCAAAAGTTACAGCACGGCGCTGAATACCTTGTCGATTTCACGAAAAACACTTCTTTTTTAGATAATATGCAGACAGTATCTGCATTTTTATTTTTCGGATTTGGCTTTCTAAAGCGACTATAGTAGGTAGTTAGTAGCCCCCTGACGCAAACAATAATAAGTGATTAAATAGTGGAATATCGAGGAATATAAGTGATTAATTAATGGAATATCAAGAATCGGGGGACTATAAGTGAGGAGGATATATAATTAAAATTATTTCAAATATATGAATGATTAATTAAGTGATTCGATAAGGTACTGTCTGTAACCTTTGTGTAAATAAGTTTATCTACGATTGTACAATTATTTTATAATTTATTTTTGGCTTTTTAAAAACATTTTACCAAATTTATATTTGAAAAGTTAGTGTAAAGTATATAATTTAATTTTAATTGTATTTTTAAATTGCATATATTTTACTTTTTACTATCTAATTCCATCAATAAGTTTAAAAAGTCTATAACTGTTAATAAATTAATAATAAATTAATAACTGTTAATGTAAATAAGAAATTAACAGTTAATTACAGTTAATACTATATATCAACGGTGGGCAAATGCGGCTCTTTGATAATTGAATTTTTGATAATTGAATTTGAAAATTGAATTCGATTTTTTTATTTTGAAATTTTTTCAACTGAATTTTTAAAAAAACATTTTTTGTTGCAATTGTATTTTCATGGTTAGTTCATTCACAAAATAGGTGTAAACAGAATTAAAATTTATAGTGTCATTCGATGGCGGTATTTAGAATCAAAATTTAATATTTCCTTATTACATTCTACCTTGTTTGATTCTTTTTATAAGCAATATTTAAATAATACATGTCTCACTACACTATATACCAGGTGGTGAATTATTAGTTGTTTCGCGTCTGTGTGCGCTTTTTTCTTTGTTTTGGTTGTGTGCGCACACAGACGCGTAAAATGGAGAAAGTGGAAATTTTTAATCCGATCCTCGCGTCTGTGTGCGCTTTTCTTTTCTTTGTTTTTGGCTGTGTGCACACACAGACGCGAGCAAAAGGTATTTGAATTTGTGGTTATTTAGTGGTAATTTTATGTTAGTTTTAGATTTATCGATTTCGAATGGATTTAAGGTGGAATTGAAGTTTGTTGAAGGAGGTTGGAATTCGAACACTTTTTATGTGAATTTGAAATTTGAATAACATTTTTTACTGAGTTCTCTTCGATTTGTTTGGAATTTATGGAAGGTAACAAAGTTACAAATTATGAATCTAAATATAACGGGGGATTGATGGATCTCGATGATTTAATGGCAAGGTTGAATAGAACCCGCAGCAAAATGGAAATAGAAACTATTTGTAAAGACGATGTTATCAGATCTAGCAAAGCTCTTAAAATTCTGGATAATGGATTCTCTCTAATAGAAACTATTTGTAAAGACAATGTTATCAGATCTAGCAAATCTCTTAAAATTCTGGATAATGGATTCTCTCTAATCACATTATCTCGAGACCGACAATTAGTTCAATCTGTACCTGGTGAATTGAATATGGATCAAACAAATTTGTTGAAATGTGCTCAAGGTCAAAATGGCCGAATCGATATTGTTTTGTGTTCAGAAAGGAATAATATGAGATCAAATTTATGTGTAGCTACACAAAGACAGGTTCCAAATAAAATGATTGAGAAGAGTTCAGCTACAAGATTGTTTAATATTACTGAAAGTACTGGAGGTGTTATGACTGCTATGATCCCTGATTATCGATCTCAAGTATGTCGTGCACAAATGGAAGCAGCTCGATGTAGATATAAACATGTATATGAAAATAAAAGGTTTATGTGTTATTATGAAGTCGCGATTGAACACCAGGGGTGGGCAAGTGCGGCTCTTTGATGAGCCATGTGGCTCTCTAGGACCTCATGCGTGCCCACCCCTGCTATATATGATTGATGATTTAATTTTAATTGTATTTTTAAATTTAGTGTAAAGAATTTAATTTTAACTGAATTTTATAAAAATCATATATAAAAAAAAATATAAATTTTATAAGTAAAATTTTTTAATTCCCAAATAATGTAAATAAGAAATTAATTTATTACCAGTTATAGATTTTTTAACTTATTGATGGAGGGCACGCATGAGGTCCTAGAGAGCCACATGGCTCATCAAAGAGCCGCACTTGCCCACCCCTGGTATATAGTGTAGTGAGACATGTATTATTTAAATATTGCTTATAAAAAGAATCAAACAAGGTAGAATGTAATAAGGAAATATTAAATTTTGATTCTAAATACCGCCATCGAATGACACTATAAATTTTAATTCTGTTTACACCTATTTTGTGAATGAACTAACCATGAAAATACAATTGCAACAAAAAATGTTTTTTTAAAAATTCAGTTGAAAAAATTTCAAAATAAAAAAAATCGAATTCAATTTTCAAATTCAATTATCAAAAATTCAATTATCAATGAGCCGCAGTTTACTCAACGAAGAGCCGCATGCGGCTCGAAGAGCCGCATTTGCCCACCGTTGATATATACTATATATGATTGATGATTTAATTTTAATTGTATTTTTAAATTTAGTGTAAAGAATTTAATTTTAACTGAATTTTATAAAAGTCATATATTTAACTTATTTTAATTGAAAAGGGTAATAACTAATAATTAATATTTTGATAATTGTTTTCGAAATTGAAATATTTGTTGTAAAATAATAAATAGCTATTATTACAATATTAAAGGACTTAGTCAAAAATTTGAAAAAATGACCTAAAGTTACTTTATTTCTATTGTCTTATTCCAACGGTGGGCAAATGCGGCTCTTAGAGCCGCATGCGGCTCTTCGTTGAGTAAACTGCGGCTCATTGATAATTGAATTTTTGATAATTGAATTTGAAAATTGAATTCGATTTTTTTATTTTGAAATTTTTTCAACTGAATTTTTTAAAAAAAAATTTTTTGTTGCAATTGTATTTTCATAAATGTTAAAAATTAACGAAACATTGTTTTTCACATTTTACTGCTTTTTAAAATTATTTTGTAGTAGGCGGCGCTTTGTTATAACAACGAGAGAGAAGCAATGAAAATAAATTTAGTGAAATTTAGTGAATTTTGATTAGTTAGTATTTTTGTTTGTACAATATTGCGGTCGTTTGTATATTTTAGTATAGTTTTCTATTCGTGTTTTTTGAAAAATTTGGTAAGAAGATTTTTTATGAAGCATTTTAAAATTTTAAATTAATTAAAATTAAATTTATGTCTTTTTATTATTTTGTTTAAATTTCAGTAATATAAGTTATTCAAATTTATTATTACAATGACCTCAGAAAACATCAAAAAACGAAAATACAAACAAGAAAATAGAACTTTTCAAGAAGAATGGACAGAAAAGTTTTTTTTTATTGACAATAATGGTAAATCGTTGTGTCTTATTTGTAAAGTTACAATTTCCAACTACAAAGTAACCAATTTACGTCGACACTATGAAGTAAGTCATCCACACTTATCAATTCAATATCCACTCAATTCAAAATTGCGAACAGAAAAACTTAAGTCATTGCAATTTCTGAAGTAATACTTGTTAAAAAAGCGGTTGGGGAATTGGAGTTATTAGATATGAAAGAGGACCAGGCTTTGCAAATGCACCATAAAGTTACTTCTATAATTGAATTTTGGAAACTCGTACCAGAGGCAAAATATCCACACTTAAAACAAGCTGCTTGCCGTCTAATTTCAATTTTTGGTACAACATATTGTTGTGAATCTTTGTACTCCACAATGAAGTTCGTGAAGTCGAAATATCGTTCACAGTTGACCAATCAGCATCTTACAGAATTGCTGCGAACTGCTTTAACAAAGTATACACCAAATTTCAAAGATTTGACCAAAAGTCTTCGTTAATTCAAGAAATTTTATTACTTTTTATTAATGGATTTTTATTATATTTTATGTTTGTTACTTAAATTTTGAAATAATTGTTTTTAATAGCGTTTAAGTCTTTTTTAATCAAATTAATGAAATAAAAAAAAATATGTAGTTCACTATGGTGGCTCTTTAAAAAATAAATTTTCGGAAAATGTCTCTCATTGAACTCATGCGTGCCCACCCTTGGTATATATGATTGATGATTTAATTTTAATTGTATTTTTAAATTTAGTGTAAAGAATTTAATTTTAACTGAATTTTATAAAAGTCATATATTTAACTTATTTAAAATTAAATCATCAATATAATCTTTTATGATAATCATCTTCGAAATTGAAATATTTAGTGTAAATTAAAACATTTTACAATAAGCGTAGCTCCCTAGAACAATTATGTAACAAAAAACAGTTGTATTGAAAATCCCAGAAAGAATAAGTGTAGATTACTGCAACAATTATGTAACAAAAAGCAGTTGTATTGAAAATTTTATTTTGTATTGAAAATCTCAGGACCATAGAGACCCCCTCAATATAGTCAGAAAAATCCTGGCCTTATTTCTATAGGGCCTTTATTGTAAAGAAAATTTTATTTTGATTTTGAAAATCCAAAAAAGCAAAAAAAACGAGTTGCCGCAAAAATTTTTTTCTGGGGGAGAGGGATGTTTGCGGCAAGGGGCTACTAACTACCTACTGACTATCTATGAAAATTCGGCAATATGTTCAAATTCTTTGCTTTTCCTCAGCTGTTTTAAAAATTTGATCCTTCTTATTTTGTTGAATATCAGTTAAGGTTCCTGATAAAGCTTTCAATAGCTCCAAAGTTTGAGATAAACCCATAGATTTACTCTGAAGCAATGCATTGACTCGGTGAATTTTATTTAATGTGGGAAACCGATTTTTTTTGAACAAAATTCACATATTTTATAATAAAATTTGAAATTTTTTTCAAAAAAATGCGTCCCTTGGCGTTTGCGCCTATGGCGAATGCCATACTTGCTACCCCCCGTCCCTGGGCTGTATATATATAATAAGAACTTTTTTCAATTCTCACCACTGACTTCTTTTCAATTGACATTGTACTTATTAAAAAATTTCACTATTAATCATTAATTATAACGACGTTTTTTGATATTCACGAATTGTCGGCATTGCCTTTTTCAAGTGATTTTTTATCAAAATGATTTCATTTGATAGTGTCAGAATTAAATAACACCTTAAAAAGAAACACAAATTTATTATTTAACGCTAGAACTACCAGACCAGTCAAAATGACTGGTTTTACTTTTTATCATTAATTATTCATCAAGTTTTTATTTTATGAATTATGTTATGGCTTTTCATATGAATATGTTTATTATAGTGAATTTTTTTGCGTTTGCTTAATTATAGAAAAGTTTTTTATACTTTGGCTACTTATACCAACACCAGTCAAAATGAGTAGCTTTTTTTGATAATTATAGTGTTAAATGTTTTGTATTTATTAATTATTAAAATTAAATATAATTAAAAATAATAAAATTCACGGCGAATGGTAGAATTCTGAAAAACCTACAAAAAAGTATTTGGAAAAAGAATTAAGAAACCATGACAATAGCAGGCAACTGTTTATTTAACTATTATAATTTGTAGTTATTAAATATTTCTATTGTTACTTTTATCTGTAGGAGGCTGATTTGAAAGTCGGCGTGCTCTTCGATTGTTTAATGAATTAAAATCGCTATCACAATCTGAATTTGCAAGATTTGTTCGACTCATAATGACATTAAGGAGATCGTTATTTTCACCAGATAATTCTTTCGGGTGCCGGTCTAGGGAATTAATCTAAACTCTTAATGATTTTTATAACAATTAATCGAATAATTACATTAGCTATCATTGCTCCTCTGGTTTCCTTTCTTTTTTTGTCTTTTTCTTTCTTCGCAGCAAGCTGCAAAAATTTTTCTCTCGTTGTCCTGTATTCAATGGCAAAATCCGAAAGAATTTTACAGAAATAACGAACATTTAATTCTTTGGCGTCTTTAGGAGGGAATCCCAAATATCGTAGCACATCACCATATCTAGGATTTTTAATTAGGTTTTTATAAATACAAATACTGCATCTATGAAAATTTTTGATATTTTTAAGAATATGATTAGTTTTGTACTATATTTTATATCAGTTTTAAACTTTGATCATTTTAAGAAAATGTTAAATATTTCTTTGAATTATAAATATACTTCAAAAAACTATTTTAATAACATTTTAAACTTTTTAATTTTCAATGAAAATAAAAACTATTGACATCAGGAATAAGTGACTATAATGATTTATAAAATAAGCTAATGTGTAATTCATATGTATGGACCCGTTGAGTTATAATTATATATTAAAAACAAATTAAAAACAGTGAAACCTGAACTGTTATAATAAATATAACTTTTAATGACCCTAAACTCACATTTACAATTTCCTTTAATAATAATATTTGATTGTCTAACCCCATTATGGACTTTTAAAAATGTACAGATTTAATTTCTGGCACAATAAGTCATTTTTATTTATTTTATAAATTAATTTATTCATATAATGGACATTTTATGACTTTTTCACACTTTCTATGCAATTTGCAATCAAAATCCCCACAATTTGAATAACTTATTTTTTATTTCATGTCTTCAGTTCATGGGCAGACCACGCACCTTCCTTCGCTTTTCAATTGATCTTCGTCAAATTTCCTTTTTTCTGATTGCTATTGCATTTTAATTGTTTGATAAGTTCTGAGATAACTTTCTAAAACTCTCCTCATCTCATTTTTTTATATTGATCCTTGAATTCAATATGCCTAGAAGATGAGGGTTATAAGACGTTATGTCTTTTGCTACTATTTTAATGGAATTGTAGTGCACATTTGGCCCAAAGTGTCCACCACATCACCTTTTTTGATTATAGTACGTTTTAACTTTTGGTTTTGTTGCATTTATACCAGCAGATTTATGCTGTGTAGATAGTAAATCTTCGGTTTTTCGAGTTATATTTAATTATAATGTGGTCTCTTTGGAATCGAAAAGCCTTTGAACCTTCACTTCCTTTATGTGATTAAAATTCAATGGGAAGAAGGATTATTTTTTCTAATAGTGCCAACTAGTGTTAGGTACTGAGTAAGCCATAACCGATCAAGTGAAAGATTGATGAAGAAATTGTCAGTTGTAATATTTTGAATAAAGGACTAGCTAAATATTTAAAAACATTTTCTTCTTGGTTCTGCTCCACTGTACCTTCTTTACCACAAAAAAATTTGCATTATAAAGGTAAGAATTTGAAAAAACTTAAATTTTAATTCCATACCTTCCTGGTTTAGAAGGTATGTACATTCTGAAGTCACAACATTCACAAAATGAGATTAATTGTTCATCTATTGCAGGGGTGGGGAACCTTTTTATTTCCTTAGGCCACATTGAAATTTGTCGCCACCAAATGGGGCCGTAGTCAAAAAGTATTTTAACATTAATTAATTTCATTTTAAATCTATTGTTTATATACAGTTAGTAATTAAAACAATGATTATAATCAGTCTCCAGATTTGAAAAATGCAGTTGCATGAAATATTCTGGAAATAAGTCATCATTTCATAAATGAGTGCTCAAAAATCTTATTTATTCGTCTACATACGTTTTGTATTTATGGGTGTGAATGATTACTTTTATATTTCGTTCTTTGTACTCGGCCGAATGCTTGTACAGTACGGTATACAGTTCAGTAGTTACAACTATTTTTATTTGTAAATTCTCAAAATTCAAGGTTTTTAATATAAATTAAGATTTATTTCGATAAGGCTCCGGAGGCCGCAGGTTCCCCACCCCTGATCTATTGTCAAAAATTCAGTAAACCGATTAGAAACTTAATACCAAGAAATGTTTTCAATTCGGAACTTGTAAGCAGTCTGATACTAACATTGTTTGATCTGTTCAATTGTGCATTCGACAATTTTCTCAATTATATCACTGGTAAAAAAAGTAATTGAAGACATTTATTGGTGTAAAAACTTTCAACAATATCGAATATTTAAAGCTTGTAGTGCATTTCAGAATGTTATGCCGTTCTAAACGGCCTTGTGAGGAGAGAGGGTTTTTGTGGTATATTTTATTGCCATCTTTAAATTTTATGCATTCTCTGGGATCATCAGGTAATTCGACATTTTCAGTATCTGTCTATTGATTATTATAACTCAAATTTTCAAGATAACAGTAAGAGTCATCTATAAAGTCTTGCAAATTGAATAAAAAATGAATAAAAAATCGAAACTTTTACCCTGTCAACAATAATTAACAGTAATTTTGAATTTTGTTATTTTTTATGATAGATTGATTTAGAGTCTAGACGATTCAAACAGAATTAACAAATTTCTGGAATTTTTTAATCAAATTTATGAGTTTTACCATATTTTTGTGTGAACGCTAAACGCACCTCCAAACCCGAATGTAATTTTTTTTAAAAATCAAGAATGGGCCTAATAAAATAATTTTTCTTTAGTCATTCTACCATATAAAATTAGAGATATATGCAGTGGTGAGCTATGAAATTTTTAACAAGGGGCTCGCGTGACAGTTTGACAGAGATACTCGATTAAAAGACGACTTTACATCGAATAATTTCCAAACACCTCTGAAAAATCAGCAACCATAAATATGATATCACATATCGTAAAAAATCGAAAATTTTAAATAATTTGTTAAATTTTTTATATAAAAGTTTCTATATTTTGATTATTCTAAAAATATTTTATATTTTAATTTGAGGTAAAAAAAAGTTTTATATTTAAATTTACGAAAAAAAAGTTCTATATTTTACGTTTTCCCATTAAAACAATAGAAATTTTAATTTGAAGTGAAGCGCAAAATCACAGTTGAAAAAACAACAAGGAGCTCGCAAAATTTTTAAAAAGTTAACAAGGGGCTCTCCCGAGCCCCCGAGGGACATGCATAGATCACCACTGGGTATGTCTAATTAATATAGTTTGACTAAAAAATTAAGCCTATAAAATTTTTAGTGAAACAACCCTGGAGGCAAAGCGCACCCAAAGGATGGTTAATATTAATCAAAAATTAATATTACATATTCCAAAATTTTGAATTTCGATTTCAATTTTAAATATTGTAAAATTTTGAATTATAACATTGGATATAAAAAAACTCAAAATTAACCTAACAGTTGAAGTTTTAATTAATAAATTTGCAATACAATAAAGTAACATTAAGGTTACTCAGTGCTTTCTCAAACATATTTACACCAAATATTATCACCTTTAATAGTAGTTGGTATGTACGCCCACAACAATTTTCTTTAATTTTGAGAAATTATGTAATTATGAAATTATGTATCAGCTATTCTGATTTCATAAATATATAATGATTATTCAAATATTTAATGTTACCTTTATTCGAATATTTTATTTGGAATTATTTTTCAGGAAATTATAATTATTTTTTAAATTTATTACGATTAAAATGAATAATTAAAAAAATTTCAATAAATAATTTTTTGTGTTACATTTTTTTTTACAATTTATAGCATTTTTGGAAAACCAGCAATTATAAACTAATTTTTTAAGATTCTTATATTCATTTATTTCCTTAAATTTTTCATATATAAATTACAGGGTTTTGCATTGTTATAAATCATTATAAATATTATAAATTCATCAATAAAGTATTATTTATAAAAAAATGACAGAGCAAGAAGAAAGAAAGACTCGAAATGTGATAACGAAAGCAACTATCAACAACTTCATCCTTTTGGTTGAAAAGGAAAAGAAAAACAAGGAAATTGTCAACACTTTAGGAATATCATTAAGTGGAGGAGTGGCGAGTTCGCTGATATGAATAAGGTCGAAACAAGTTGTCAAAAAAGAGCTGATAGAACTGACTTGCGTATTTTTAAAAACCTTTCAGAATTTGTATCCGACATCAATTTAGAATAATTCTTTAATGTTATCTTCATAAATATATTTTTACTAGGCGTTTGATGAATTTGCCAAAGAAATATCAAGACGTTAATTCATAGAAACCCATTTTAGGGCACTTATTATAAATTGTTATTAACTTTTCTTTGAATAAATTTATAATTTTTCTTGAAAATTGAAGTTTTATTTTTAGCTACATGTTGCTTGTTTAAGGAACTCACTAGAATTTTCATACTGAAATCTTTCGAAAGAATTCATCGTTTTCTTGCACTATTTTTTATTTGGAGATTTGGATCTAAGGATTTCTATTTGCCTCCAATTGTCGTAATTCGCTTCTAAATATCAAAGACATTTTGAACGAATTAAGGTGTAAAAACAACTTTTTTTAAACCAGCTTTTTATCCTTTGGAGTGCTTCATATTTGATTGAATGAATGTTACGAAATTTCTATTCAATTACTTTTTTCAGAAATATAACGTTTTAATTGTGTTATAAGAGAGCGACACTCAAAGATTCGTTTAACGATATATTTTGGCAGTTTCTCTGTCATTATTAGATAGGAAAAAGAGATATTATAGATTTTATAGATAAATTTTATTAATTTTTTTCTTTCAAAATTTAAATTTAAATAATCAATTATATTTCAATTTATATTAAATAGATTTAAAATATCTTATTATATTCAACAATTTTCATATTAATGTTTGTAAGACCAATATATAAGGTACACGATAAGGCTGTGCCAAAAATAATACATAAAAAATAGTATAAAAAATAAAACAAACTTTCCAATTACTCTTCTATAAATGATTTTCATTTTAACAATTCTTTTCGAAGCCTCCATAAAGAATTCTTTGAGTCTTAATATAAAATAGTCATAGATATAAAATGTAAAATTATAAAATTTCTGGCATTAATATATAAATGAATTATTGAATAATATTACGTGAATATTGCATATTTAAACATGGTTTATGTGTAAAATATTAACATTAAATAAATAAAGGATTATATATCTAAGAAATAAATAATATCAGGTTGAATTAAAAAGAAAGATTCTAAAACTATTAATAACTAATGTATTTTGAATCCTAACAAATTTTCTTGATAACAAAAAATCGTTATAAAGTAATTTAAAAAAATATTTTTTAATTAAAAAAGTAGAATTTAGAATTATATCGTCAATTAACTAATATAAATAATATGATGGCCAATCCCAATTCAAAAAATGTTAAAAAAGTTTTAAGAACTTTTAGGCTTTATAATTGAGGCTCCATTTAAAACTACTAAATCAGTTGTATTACTGTTTAGGATGTCGAAAATAAAAATGATTAAATTAATTTTAATAGTTAAGAGGGAGCGGTGGAATGGAAAATGGAATAGGGATAATAGAAAAAGCATATTGTTATGGTTCGCAGAAAGTGGAGTTTGAAGAAAGAATTGGAAGATTGAGAGAAAACAAAAGAAAAACTAAAACAAATCAATTAATTAGGAATAGAACCAAAGGGTAGTACTAATTAATTAGTGTAAATTGCAGATTTAAACATAAGAAAACAAGTTTTATACGTTATCTGATAAATTTGAAGTGCTGTGAATGGTTATTTAAAATATTGTAAATGGTTATTTAAATTGGCATTATCTCTGACATCGAAAGGGTCGGAACAAAAATTGATTGCTACCTAGGGAATTGAAAACAATGATGAGAAACTATGAGATGGAAATCGCATACTGTGACACTTATTTTCAGAGGTGAGCGTTAAGCTTTATAGTGTATCAAATAACTTACAAATATTGAAGAATATTATGGCAACAGCAACTCATTCTATCAAAGTTTCTTTAAATAACTACTAGTAATGTATTTCAATTTACGGTTCTATCAATTGGGTTGTAACAAGCGTCAAATATTATTTATCTTTATAAAGTTGCACAGCGATTGTAATTGAAATTAATCTTATACATTGTGGTATTGCTAATAAATTTATATATTGTTGGGCCTTCTAAAGTGAATAGATTGAACATGCAGAATCAGTGACAAAGTAAATCAATAATTATTGAACCGACATTTTCCTATAAAACCAAATAGTGAAATTATTTTTTGAAAAGCATTTTATACCAGAGCCAGGTTTTAGCTTTTATACAATTTGAACTCTTCAGCATTTATCGCATGAAATTTGCGTTAAGCTTAAACCACTTTAGCTATTTTAATAATTGAGAGTTAATTTAATGCATTAATTTATTTAAACTTATTTTATAAGAAAATTCCAATAGAAAATAAATCAGAAATTTTCATAAATTAGCAAATTTGCATTTGAACAAAAATAAATGAAACAACTAAATTTTGAAAAACCAAAACCTATTCTCATTTTGAAGCTTGGTATGCACCTTGTTGTCACATTTCTAATTTTGATACTTGACTTCAACCATAATGAAATTAGTTTTCTTCAAAAATAGAAATAAATCCCAAAATGTAATTACGTCATACATTTTCAAAAATATCGCCAAATGTGATTTTAAATTTTATATAATCTGGAAATTTTTAATCCACAGAAATAGTTTATTTCAAATAATAAAAAAAATTGTAACTATTAAATGTAATGAATTTTTAGTTTCATCGTATGTATGATTAAAAAGACATTTAATTAAGAAATTTAGCGAATTTGCTATGAAAACTTTCAGAAACCGTTCCCACAAAAGAAAATTAAAATTCCCACATATTATTAAATTTACCAAAACCGGAACACGCTCAAAAGACCTAAAAAGGCGGAGCTAGAACAAGAGTATCGCGAAGTAATAGAAGTAAACAAGTCAAAAAAACTTCATAAAAGTTACATTGGACAACTAAATAAACATAAAATGGGTTCTCCCCTAATTCCTCCTAAGGAAATTGATTAAATGATTTTATGGAAACTTGTCATAATTTACCAAAAGTAATCTGAAAGAAATATTGTTGAGGATCAGAAGATAAAAAAAGCAAAATAATGCGATGTCTCCTAAATGTGCTTACCGATTAAGGTCTAAAAAGACAGACCATATTCAAGGATTTTATGGGAAGAAAATTATGAAATCAAGACTTAAAAATTTACAAGAGAAGCCTTGGTTCATTTCTAGCTAAAGAGAATGTAATCATATATATCGAAGTCTTGCGTGTATCGGAAACAATTATAAAGTCAACATACATACAGGGTTACTTGGATTGGATGGGAACAGAAGAAATTCGACGTCTGAAATCAGATTTAGAAAATGTATGATGATATTCCTGTTCGCAAACAATCAAGATGCTCATAAGTCAAGATCTATATTTTGATTTTATAACATTTATGATTAAAATCAATCATTATCAATGATATGTAGAAAAAACTATTTTATCTTATATACTGCTATTTTTAAAATTTTAAACTCTTTCCTGTTTACTAGATTCCAGAAGTCCTCATCTTATGGGATTTCACATTGTCATTCTAATTTATAACTCTAGTTCTTCAGCTTTTAGTTGAACAAGCTTACCAATGTATGTAGCTATTTCTAATATATGTACTTGGCAAGTAAGAAGATTGAGAATTGACTTTATGATAGTAAACTACTTGTGATGAGATGTTAGACGGACTAATCGAAATGTATACAAATTTTACATGATGCAACCAGCTCAAGGAATTCAATGAATATGCGTAAATAATTAAATTGAACCAACATAGAATGAAATTAAGTCAAATGAATGTATGCATGAAATATAAGAGGCTGCCTTCCAATTGCGATTTCTGTCGTACTATACCAAACCACTTAATTCTGATTAGATTTTCATTGACTATCCCGAATAAGGGTCAAAATTGCATATTGACTATTTTCTGATCTTGTATGCTTGTTTTATATGACTGTCTTGTATGTAAGTGTGTATATTTCGGGAATTTGTACGCGAATTTGTAACTGGTTTGGTGGTAGGTGTGTAGATGACGTGCATCTTCTTTGCATTACGTGTGAGCTTCTATATAGCCAGTGGTTTACGTAGTGTGTGATCGATTAAATAATTGTAGAATTTGTTTTTAAAAATATATTGTTCCTTTCGAAATGTCAAAATTACTTCCTATTTTCTCCGTATTTTGAACAAATTAGTTTCACTCTAACCATTCATTTGCTTCATATTTTGGAAATACAGATATGATATCTTTGGTGCACGTGGACATAGGGTTTGGGAACCTTTTACCTAAACCTACAAGTTGATAAACTTCATCATTTTTCAGTTCCATTTTAAATATTTATTCAATATATGTATTCATCTTATATATCAATTGAAGTAAAATGTAAAAGAAAAATATATCAATTCATGTGCCAAAAAATTAAAACTTTTATGAAGATTTTGAAATTTAAAAAATTACAATTTTAGTTCTAATACTTTATTCATCCTTTCTATGTCCTTTATTGATATTGTAATATAATGTTTAATAGCTCCGATGGCCATGACAAAACTGATACGACTGTGATTTCTTATCTGTCTCTTCTATGTTAATACTAAACTTACCGATATATCATATACCTATTTCTACCACAGCGGGTCAAATGGCTCATCTTCAAAAGTCATATGTATAGCCATGTGTATTTGTGTTTTCTTTGTAATATCTTATTTGTCCCATTTTTCTTACGTGTACAAATGAACCTGGTTTTGTTGACTTTCCCTGTATATCTTCTTGTTCTTTCTGTTGAGCATTTTGCAAATCTTCTGCAAGTTTTTCATCTAATTTGAATTAAAATTTCTGCTTAGAAATTATTTTCACGGTTACTTTTTTTATAACACCGATAAGTTTATTTCAGCTAGATCAAAAATATTGAAAGAAACCTGCAAAATTCATCTTCGACATTTTAATTTCTTGCTAGTTTTGGTAATTCTTGATTCACAAAATAGTACTATAGTCTGAAATTGACAAACTAAAAATGAAATCTTACAATCTATTTTTATCCATAAATTCTGAATGAAGCAAATTTATGTAATAGCAAAACTGATTTCATCACACAATTTATTACGATAGTTCAAATAATCTGTCGTAGTATGTAGGTTAAGTCGCATATATTTTTGAGTAAAGAAATTAACAAGAGAGAAATGAATATTGAAATATATAGAGTATATACCAATAAGTAAATGGACACTCGCGGAAACTGACAAAATCACGAAAAGAATAATATTACATTGGAATTTTGGACCACGTACAATGAAAACGGAAATCTTGTTATGTACAACGAATGGTACTTTATGAGAAAACTCGTTATGATTGGTCAGAGCTTCTTCATTGCCTCTAAATAAATATACCTGCTTGTGTATGTTTCATTTTCTCTATTCCATTCCACCCAAGCAATTCCATATTGCAGTTACGTTGAATATTCCCATTCATACGGTATTTAATATCATTATTCAATTCATACACCATGGTAAAGTTTTCGCAGCGGACGACCTGAACCTTCTACTCATCTTTTGTGTCTAATTGGAAGGCTAGTGGAATCTAACCATTGTATAACAGCATCCAAGGTGGCTATAGATTTATCTGTCTCAACAAATATGATATGATATTTTGATACAATGTAAGAGTAGCACGACGAAAGTCACTCATGTCACAAAAAATGTCATCAAACGTTTTTCCTGGTCACCGGACATTATACAAAAGCCTCCAAATTTCTGGGAAAATGTCATTTTCAGTGACGATAGCTCCTTCCACCAATTTTCAATGCGAAGTCGTTTATGGGTGTGTCGACGATTTGATCAAGATGATCTCAAAAACCTACAGCCAACTGTAAAGCATTCTTTCTTTGTCATAATATGGGGTGCTATTTGGTTTGCTGAACGATCGAAATTAGTACACTTCCAAGGATCTGCAAACTTATCGTAACATTTTGCAAAAAGGTTCAGTTCGTCTTTACTGCCAGGAGAGAAATCCAAACAAGAGGGTGATCCAACCCATTTGCCCGAGTAACCCTTTTCTGACTATCATGAACGCTCACTCACCAGACATGAATCCAAATCTTGATCAGCCTATGCGAAAACACCTAAACAAGCCAATTAACTTGAGCTATCCCACAAGCAACTATCAACAAACTCCTTCATTTTAGGCCCAAACGTGTGTCTAATCTTTATCATGCTAAAGAAAGACCTAAAAAATATTAATTAAATATACATATATAATATTTTGGATTTAACAGTCTTTTCCCCCTTTTAATGTGTGTCCATTTACTTATAGGTAGCCACTCAACATTGAATAAAAGTTATAAAGTCAAATAGCGATGTGATAACGTTGTATGTAGGAAATTTTGCCAGAAAGTTTAAAAAAGCTCATTTGACCTCTCATTGATTTAAATTCTTTATTTAGCCCAAACGAAATATTAAATATATTATATGATTTAAAATTTCTTACTAACTTTTTAATATTTTCCTGACTGCTTTGATCTGATTTAAAAATTAACTTTAAATGATCCCAAGATTTCTTGATATCTTTTTCCAGTTTATCCAATTTCCTTGCTAATTCTTCCCAATCTACTCTATGACATCGGTTTAAAGCACTCAAATCAGAATGGAGATCTAAATAAAATATAAAATTAGTTTATTATTTTGTCTTTACCTGTAGTTGTTGGATATTGAATAACAACCAGACTAACAACGTGATAAAGCAAACTGTGCTTGTGTTTAGTGTCTTTTACTTCCGGAACTTTTTGCAAATATTCTAAACTAAATGCGCTTACATTTGTTTCATTAAGAAAATTTCCTAGTTTCAATATTGTTGAAAGAACATAAATCAGAGTTTCACTGTCATAAATTTCCTTGATTCCCAACTTTAAATCCATTAAAGACTCAAGAATGTCTCTTTCCAGCTGAAAAGAAAATTAAGTGCATTAAATATGTAGAAAAAAAGATTTTTTAAGATAATTTATTGAAAAATAAAAATTTGAAAAAGCGTGTTTTCATTATTTAAATTATAGATATCGTCGTACAAAAATAATGAGATAGTATAAAATTAAACCTGTTCAAAATCAAGCTGAAATAGCCAAACTTCTAGTCGTTCTTGTAATAAATTAATTTCGTGGAGATCTAGCAAATATTTTTCGGCTTGACCTAATTGAGCATCTTTATTATTTATTTGTGCGGTTTTGATATTATCGATTTCTTCTTGAGTAGGAAGCATTGTTTTCAAAAGTTTCTTGAACAAGTTATTTTCATTATGAAATGAAAAGATAATACTTCAACTCCTTCACGATTAATAACACTTGAAGTCATATTTACAATTGCATTTTTCATACAGTCAATTGATACTAGATTTTTCATTCCTATATTGATAGCATTTGACCGCTTCACATCGAGAACTTCAAGTTTTTTAGGACCTGTTTCATGCTAGATAGAAAACAAATATTGTAACAATATCACCACTACCAGCTTCCATTAAATATTAATTAATACCATTGTTAATTGGAATATTAATTACAAATTGAAAAATATAATATTTATGAAACTAAAAACACTAATTATAATATATCAACTTTAAAATATAACAAAAAAGTAAAGTGTTAAAAATATAAAGCGATCAATATAACTATTAGCCCTTTGAGTCATCAATTATTTTTCCATTAATTGTTTAAATAATATTATTATTTTCAAATATAATCGAACTTTTTTTATTTTGACAAAAAGTGAAACATCACGACATAACTGTTGTAAAGTATTTTATAATACTAATATTTAAATGACTCAAAGAGTTAAATAAAAACATTTATTAAAGCTAATTACTAACATAGCAATTTGAATCAAATTTTAACGACATATTTTATAAAAAGTTTTTGTTTGTAATAAAATTGCTTATTTACTCCATTTTATTTCCTATACATAAAAAATGATTTATTCTTTTTAACCAATATTAATAAAAAAATTATATGAAAAATGATGAATTAAAAAATTATGTGAATTAACAAAATATTTAAATATAAATTTTAATATTTTTACAAAAAACTATATTCAATCATTGATAATTCTTGGCAATTTTATGTTATGAGAAATTTAAATTAAGAGTTATGAAAAAAGTTACTTAAACATTTTACTTTTAAATTGTGTTAAAAAGAACTAGAAGAATTTTATAAAGTAATAAATAACATAAATATTGTTTAGCAAAACAAGAGGTATTTTTGATTTTTTTTTGGTGACAAATGAATTACTTAAATGGAATTTACTTAATAAATAAGTATTAAAATTATATCAACAATTAAAATTAGATTATTTGATCTTATATATATTATGAAGCTTTAATATTTTTGAAATTAAAACAGCAAATTTAATTTTATAAAATATATCGTCACTACACAGATTATAAATAGCAGTAATAGAAAATAAAAACTTACTAAATCCTAAAATGCGATAAGAAAAATAATTATATAGTATTTAATCATTTAAATACAATTATATATTATCCAATCAAATTTGAAACAAAAGCAGAAAAATTAATTTTAAATATTTATTGAATATAATGCAACAAATTTAAGGTGTAATAAAAAAACTTGGGAAAATTCTATTTTTAAAGATTCGGGTTAAATGTAACAGGAGAATTATTTTTAAGCATATACATCCCATTAAAGTTTGAAAACTTTCATTAAACTTCAATAGAAATTGATAAACTGTTAATTTTATCCAATATTAACCTTTTTGCTGTAAAGTTAAACGAAGAGCGAATGCCATCAGTCTGCAACGTTAGGAAATCTGTAAAATGTATATACATGGAAGTAATACATAGGATTAGTTTCGTGACAATAGCAAATGACAGTAGCAGATTACAAAATTTCTAAGGCGTATATTTATGGGAGTAGCAGCGAAAGCTGTTAAATTTTATTATATTTAACCTTTTGGATGAAAATAAATGTTATTTAATCGCATCATAAAAAATTAGTCAAATATTGATTATAAAACAATAAAGTGATAATTTAAGCTTTTTGCTGTGAAAAGGTAAGTGGATGTCGTCAATTGTTGTAGGATAAATCTTTGTTTCCTTACAGCGGCGAAGGAAATTTATTTGGCTGTATAATTTTGCAATTTTCTCGTTGATTCTAGCTAAATTCCGTATTTCCAAGTGTTTTGCCCGGCTCAGGTCTTTTGGAAGTATAAAGTGATGATTTCTACCAAGAAATCATCACTTTATACTATTGATTATAAGAATTATTAAAATATTTTTCTAATAAAAAAAATAAAGCAAAAAAGAATTTAAATAATTTTTCATTACCTTCAGAATAAACTATCCTATAAAACTAGGTGCGTTTAATGATTCAACAATTATCAACTTCAATTTTTTTATTAAACTGATGTCTTTATATATTATTATTTCTCATTATTATTAATATATTTCGTAAACTCTTTGATAAACTCTGTCTATTCATTGATAAGTGTAGTATTTTATCATTCTAGTTAAAGTATAAATTTAATATCTGATGTTACATTTTCTTTACATTCGACATGAATTGACAGATGAATGAACAGAAGGTCAAACCTAATTGTACAAAGTAAATAGTAATTTATGAATTGCTTAGAAATTAGAAACACTAGTCACTACTTTATAATCAATTTTTTAAGATCCCGTAATTAAATGACTTAAATACAGTTCAACTTATTTTAATTAATCCATTTTATTTGAAAATGTGTCATCCAGGACGCATCAGACCTAAATTGAAGAATAAGAATATAATTACAATGTAAATTTCAGCAAAAAATAATAATTTAATACAAGTTATTTGAAACACCTCACGTATTAAATGTATTTAAATAGACTATCTTCAATTTAAAAATTTATCTAAAAATTTATAAGATTTAAAATATCAATTCACAGCGAAGGTTGTATTAATCACCGAATGCAATGGTAAGCAATGACTAAAGTGGTTTGTTGGTAAAAAAAATAAGAAGACCTTCGAATCAAAGGAAATCAATAAGATTTAAGTGAATTATGACTTGTTATATATTAGCTTAAAGGCATTTTGTATTGGTACGTCTATCAACCCTTAAAAAAAGAATTAAGAATATATTTCTAAATTCATTTCTACTGATAAACACTAAAATAACATTCAAGTATATAAAAAACATAGGAAATGTTTTTTTATGAAATTATATATTTAGTCAACAGATTTTTGTATTACAGTTATTACCCGAAACCATTAAGAACTTCTGAAATAATTTTTAAAGATGTGATTAGCAGAAGTAAACAGTTTTCCTGAAAGGTTTAATTTAAAAACATTCAACTTTAAAATTAAAATTTATTATATGGCAAAATATTATTTAATCAAATAACACACACTTTTGAGGATTATTTCATATATGAAAAACGGCACTTCTACATTTTATACCCCTATATTTTTAAATAAATATAAAGTAAATAAAAGTTAAATATATATTATTTATATTATTCGAAATATTATTTTAAACCATTTTGATATACTCAAAAAAACTATCTAAAGGTTTTCCAAATCTTTGCCTTCATAGAAATTCAATTAAATGAGAATCTAAAGTTGTTCGATGGGTTCCATACTACTTCAATACTTCTTATTTTCATATTTTGCCACCATGAATTTTGATGATTTTCTGTTTCACCAGAGATTGGGTCAACATAATTCTCTTTGTGATTAACTATTAAATGTGTATAGTCGATTTCAGAGAAATCCCCGTATCTGGTATATGAATATGAATGTATTATGCTTCCCGGTTTAATATATTTAATTCCCTATTTTTTTAGAGTTTCTCTGTTATTCTGTTCGACTGGAACAGTGAAGCCAAATTTTGCTTTGACATCAACACCATCAAACATCCTCTTACTAAAATGTCCTCTATTGTAATTAATACGTACTAATTTGGATTCACCAATATGAAAAATGATATTTGTTCTTCCAATTTCTAACGGATAAGATAAAAAATATTCAGTCAGCACTAATCAACTACTGAATTTTGAGAACTAATTTGAAACTGAAACTGGAATTTTGCTTGTTCTTGGTTATCTTTAATAAAGAAATACATCAACTTAAAATTAAAACTAATAGGAAGATGAAGGCCTTTTCGAACTGAAACCTCTTTTCTTCCGGAAATACATTGAAAATATAAATTAGAGCAATTTATTGAACAAACAAAATGGATGATTATTAGTCTTTGGTTAATAAAAAAATAATTTAAATTGTAAAGAATCCAAATGATATCCTGTCGTTTCGGGAATAATTCAATAATAATCGATAATAATAATTCAATAATAATCGATAATAATAATTCAATAATAATTCAATATTAATTCAATATTAATACAATATTAATACAATATTAATACAATATTAATACAATATTAATTCAATATTAATTCAATATTAATTCAATATTAATTCAATATTAATTCAATATTAATTCAATATTAATTCAATATTAATTCAATATTAATTCAATATTAATTCAATATATATTTAAAAATGGTGGGTATAAAATGAATATATGCCAAAAACATCTAAAATAAAATGAATTTAAATAACTTCAAATAAATTTATAAATTTCAAAATATTTTAATGAATAATTCTAATATATAATTATGTTAAATTTTTAAATATAAATTGTAAATATTTTCCATAGTTTATATTTTACTATTTAAAATATTGATTTTTAATATATATATTTTTTAATTTGTGACTTAAAATAATTTTAATTATTAAATAATTCAAAGATAGTACTTTCTTAAAATCATGTGGTTTATTTTCAAAGAGTGACTCAAATCTTTCAAAATCGAAATCCACTTTTTTCATTTTTGACCAAATTGTAGAACCAATATCTCCATTAGAAACTTGTGATCCAAAGGTTTTCCAGTGCAACCGCGTTGTGCGTTTTTGCTTGTTAAATCCAGAAACTCCAGCTTTAGAATTTTCTGTTTTAGCTTTGGAAACTAAATCGCGTTAAATAAAATGAGAATTAATTAATATTTAAACATTATTAATAATAATTATTATAAATTTTACTTATCGACTTATTGAAATCAATAAGTCAATTTTATTATCAAATTATGTCTACAAATAATGTTCAAGATAGTTTCAATTTACAAATGGAATATACTTGCATTATTTAATTAAGTATTAATTAAAAGTGTGAGCAAATAGTTTAATTTTTAGGAAAATTAATTATTTTTGTTTATTGAAAATAAAGGAGAAACATGAGAAAAACAAATGAGAAAAATTTCTTATTTATATTGGAAAATAACCAAGTTGTGTAATAAAATCTGTTTTAAATAAGAAATAAACAAATAAATTTATGCTAACGACATGCAGAATATTTAATGAAAGAAATTAAAAATCAATTGATTTTCCATCATTTTTATTTACAATATCAATTAACCTGATATGAATAAAATATGACATGGCATATTTATTATATATAGTAATGAACATATTTTTAGATGACAGAAAGTGTTTACTTCGGCCAACTATATTAAACTACTTAAATTAGCATTTTCCTCAAGATACAGTTTATATAATTAATTGGTATATTTCTATATCTCTAATCGTTATGTAGATATATTTGTAAATTATTTTTACTTTTAGGATTTCTAATGTATCCTTTTCATGAAATACGCGGTATTTTTCAGAATCATTGTGGGCAAAAAGAATGTCATTTTTAATAGTCAAAATTTATAAATAATAAAACTTAATTTATTTCATAATAGATGATATTTCTATGAGATAACTGAATAATCAATAAATAGCATTTTATGAATATTCTACAAATGTATTTACATGTTTATTTAAATATACCCATTTATAAAGCCAATGATTTTGATAGGCAAATATTTGCTAATAAATATTTATTAAAATGAGTTTAAGGAAACCAAATTATCATCAAAATTTTTGAATAGATCATAAAAATGTTTGTCAAATAAATAAAATATAACAATAATGTACCATTTAAATAATTTTATTTTTTTAGGATTTCTACTGTATCCTTTTCATGAAATAAGCGGCATTTTTCAGAATCATTATGGGCAGAAAGAATGTCATTTTCTTGGATTATCAAATAAGATTGTTAATTTTTAATAGTGAATATTTATGAATAATAAAAATATTAAATAATATGTTTCATATTCGATGACATTTCTATGAGATAACTGAATAATCAATAATTAACATTTTATGAATATTCTACAAATGAATTTACATATTTATTTAAACATACCCGTGATGTATAGTCGTTTTTGTTATCATTGTTAATTTTATTATTATTATTATTATTATTATTATTATTATTATTATTATTATTATTATTATTATTATTATTATTATTATTATTATTATTATTATTATTATTGTTAGATGTTATTTTTATAATTATTATATTTAACATAAAAGGAAAAAATCAATTGTTTAAACGAAATGGAAACTATAAAAAAAATCAAACATTTAAAAAAGAAGAATCAATAACAAATTCAATAAAGAACATTTTTAATCAGCTAAAGTTGTTAATAAGATTAAAACGAATTTCAGTAAAAGAATCAAAGTTATTGTTCGGAAAATTCAGTAGAAGGATCGAGGATATATTAAATTCAACTACCGAAACTCAGAATACATATCTGTTATAATAATACAAAAGTAGAAATAACCATCTACTTATCCAATCAAAAAGAAGGAATATCTAAAAGAATTTACTAAACTTATCTTAATAATCGGAAAGCTGAAACGGTTATTTATTTACCAAACTAAGAGAAAAAATAATAGGAAGAACATACCAATTTATTACAATAATACTAAAGTTGAAATAACCTTTAGCCTATTCAACTAAAAGATCAAGCATTAAAAAGAATTTACCAAATTATTTCAATAATCCGAAAATAGAAATTATCACTGATTTATTCAATCAGAAGGAGGAAATACTAGAAAGAATTCACTAAGTTATTTCAAAAGAAAATCCTAGACTATTAGAGGTATTACTAATTCTTTATAGAGTGTAATAAAAGTTTTGTTAATCATCGTTATTAATTATTATTGTTTTTATTATTAGATAGTTGTAAACACATAAACACCCCAACCGTCCCGCAACATTTTTTACTGGAGACTGTCGGGCTCTACAAACTCCTACCTCACTATCATAATAGTACATAATAGTAACATAGTAAAGACATAAAGTAATAATAACACATATATACTTAAGAATCCTTACAGTAATATCCATTCATAAAACCATGCTGTTTTTATTGGCAAATATTTACCATTAAATATTTATTAAAATAAATTTAAGACTAAGTTTAAGAAAACCAAATTATCATCAAAATTTTTGAATATATCATATAAATGTTTGTCATATAAATAAAATATAACAATAATTTACCATTTGACAATTTTTATTTTTTTAGAACTTCTTATGTATTTTTACACAGCAATTTAAAGCGATAGTACTTGATTAAGACAGTGTTAGCAATGAAAGTCTTAACATGAGTAACGAAACTAGATTCTGTGACCTACGTGGTATTTTTTAGAGTAGTAAGTTTTGAAAGCTGAAAATCATTGTGGGTTACAAGAATGTAATTTTTAGGATTGTCAAATAAAATTATAATTTTTTAATAGTAAATATTTATGAATGATAAAAAAATTAAATGACATGTTTTATATTCAACTACATTTCTCTGAGATAACTGAATAATCAATAATTAACATTTTATGAATATTCTACAAATGAATTTACATGTTTATTTAAACATATCCATTCATAAAGCCACGTGGTTTTTATTGGCAAATATTTACCATTAAATATTTATTAAAAATAAATTTAAGACTATGTTTAAGAAAACCAAATTATCATCAAAATTTTTGAATAGATCATATAAATGTTTGTCATATGAATAAAATATAACAATAATGTGCCATTTGACTATTTTTATTTTTTAGAACTTCTTATATATTTTTACACAGCAATTTAAAGCGATAGTACTTGATTAAGACAGTGTTAGCAATGAAAGTCTTTAACATGAGTAACGAAACTAGAATTCTGTGAGCTACGTGACATTTTTCAGAGTATTAAAGTTTCGAAAGCTGAAAATCATCGTGGGTTACAAGAATGTAATTTTTAGGAATGTCAAATAAGAATATAATTTTTAATAGTAAATATTTATGAATAATAAAGTGATTTGTTTGATAATAGACGATATTTCTATGAGATAACTATATAATCAATAATTAACATTTTATGAACATTCTACAAATGTATTTACATGTTTCTTTGAAAAATTTCCATTCATAAAGACAATGATTTTGATTGGCAAATATTTGTCAACTAATAAATTACTTAAGTCCATATTTCTTCATTTCGAGATAATTAAGGTTTTGTATTTTACAATACTTTAAAAATAATGTTAACAATTAATTATACAATCCAGTGTAGTGTAAACGCATAAGGCCACCAAACGAATGAAATTTAAATATTTAATTATAAAAAATTAAATTTTTGAATTTTAACTTTAGTGAAAGCAACGTCAAACTTGTTAGCTGCAACGGTCACCTGCTGCAGTTTACGTGTTGAAAGTTTTAGTCTGTCATTTTTATGTAAAACTTCGTGGATTTTTGGACAACTTTTTAGCACATCGGTTGGCCCACATTTTCTGTAAACTATCACTGTATACAATAATATTATACAGTTAAATTCTTTTGTTTAATTAATGGTGATATTATGCTGTATTGACTTTTCCTATTATAAATATATAAGGAAGCCAGCCATGTTTATCTGAATCTAGCCTTAACTCATTTCTTTCAAAATTGGACTGACACCTCTTTCATTTATAATGGCTCATTTATTATCAAGACATTATCATCAAATTTTTTTAAAAGACCATTAAAAACTTATAATGTAAATAAAATATAACAATACCATTTAACAATTCAGTAAGTATTTTCTACAAAGTTATATCTACATGATATTATTATTATTATTATTATTATTATTATTATTATTATTATTATTATTATTATTATTATTATTATTATTATTATTATTATTATTATTATTATTATTATTATTATTAAATAACACTAACATGGTATTGGAGGTTTAGGTATGGATGGAGCTTGAGGAACTCCAAAAGGAGATGGAGGAGCTGGGGGAACAGCAAAAGAATTTGGTGGTAATGGTGGAGGTAATGGAACACCATTTAAAAGTAAAGGCACATTATTTTCTTTTGATTTAACAGTATCATTTATTGGTGCTAAATCTGAAAAGTTCCAATCTTTGATTACAAGTTGTTCTTCCAAGCATTCTCTTTCTAATGCATCCCAGTCTAGAGTATCAGAAGAAAAATGAATAATTGTGCAATCCTAAAACATTATATAATTTTATAATAGTTTTTATTTTTACCTTTTTCGGTTCTAGTAACTTAGCTTCCGTTGGCAGTTTCATTTTCTGATTCAGAAGGTTATCCTTAGCATTCGAAATAATACCTGATACATCTCCGCTACGAGTATGTTGCTGTTTCCCAACTTCGTTGCTTTGCTAAAACCGTAGATTTAGTCAAAGTACTTTGAAACCAACAATTTGATCTTTATATATTTGTGTAAAAGACTACTTATATTCGTGCACAATATTTATAAATAAAGTGTTTATTTACTAGTTGGAATGTTTATACTTGAAAATTTTACATCATATATATACAAATTTTAATTTGAAAATTTTATTCATATTTGTAAAAAAATGAAAAAATACTTTAATTGTCGATGAAAATTGATTCTTAATCGCTTTCACACTGTGTTTTGGCATATCATTATTGCATTTATTGTTTTCATCGTTTAAAATAAAAACTTCTTCTTCACTAGTTTGAGGTGTCCTTTGATAATTTTGATCATATACTGGAGACATTATTTGAGGAGAACATTCTTGAGAATCAGGGTGTATTCTTATTTCAGGCTTTACTATTTATTAGAAAAATTTTAATAAATATTCAAAATAGATCTTCTTGAATATTTCACAAAATGCATCAGTGATTCTTAGTCATGCTTTTATTATAAATCATGCAAATAATAGAAATAAGTTTTTATCTAATATAAATTCAACAAATTTTATCATGTGACTGAGAAAAACTGATATCGCATTATAAAATATGCTCTTACTTGCTTTTAAAGAATCATTACTATTTGTACTAGTAATTCTTTCTCTTATGGTGTTTAAAACATTTTCAAGGAAAATCGCATTTTCATTTTGATCTAAAAGAAGACTTTGAGGTCTTGAAGGTGGGGAGGATGACATAGGTAGAGTTTTCAAAATTTTAGTACGTTTCCCTTGGTAAAGATTTCCAAGTGATTTGAATCGTTCCAAAGGTTTTTCATAGTTAACATATTTACTTCTAATAGTTTGATGAAAGGGACTCTCTTCATTTTCCTGATGTTTTACTACATCAAGAATAAATATAATATCGCATTCATAAAATATAAATTTTAATATATTAAAAATTTTAAAAAAACTTTCTAATTATGGCTAAAGCTGGAAAAATGTGAGAAATAATGAAATGGAAAATGAAAAGAACATTGATAGTTGTTTCTTAATTATTCACATAAAAAACTAATATGATTATTGAATTGCAAAAATAAGCGCTTTTTGCACATTATTTTGACTTGTTTTTCTAAATCTGTTTTATAATTTTAAATTATAAAAATAATGTTGTCTTAGAATAAAAATTTAACTACATAGCATTTCCAAAAAAATTTGTTAGAAATTTGAATTTATTTCTAGTTTATTTCCTGTTTATTTCCAATATCTTCCTTACAGAGTACAGTACTTCCTACAATTCCTATGCATCAGTTTTAGTACTTTAAGTACTAAAACTGATGCATAGGAATTATTTCCCGAAACTACTACTTGTATCTTTGATTTATTTTCATCCATTTTCTGCAATATTTTTAATATATTTACTTGGCGCTGGACATTTCTGTCTTATACTCCATTATATTTTGATTCTTCTTTCGTTAATTTTCCGATGAATAAATCCTAGATAATTTCACGTTTTTTCTTCATTATCTTGGTAACGCTTTAAAATTATATTAACTTTGGCATTGTTAGTTTGTGCTTCTGGGTATCTTTATCGATCTTGTTGATGTATGTTTCTGTGTCATCTTCTCTTTTTCGATAATTGAGTCAATTCTCCAAATCCATCTTGATTTCCCTCAAAATACAATCTTAACCTTTTCATATAGTCCTCTATTGGGATTTTATCATATTTTTTGCGACAATTTTCATCCAAATAATATTGAAAATATTGAAATAATATTGAATTATTATTGAATTATTTATTATTGAATTATTTATTATTGAATTAATATTCAAGAAATTACTGGCTATAATTTGAATTCTTTAACATAAATTATTTTTTTGTTAACCAAAGAAAAAGAATCCTCCATTTCGTTTGTACATGCATCATTTGGATAAACAATAAGCAATGACTTATTCTGAGGACTTAATGCAATCAAGATAATCAATCAAATATACAGATATTCATCCACATTAATTATAATGGTTAACATATTACAATATAGGGAACGGAAAAATCAAATATTCCAATATAATTACATCACAAATTGTGATTCACAATATTTTCAAAAACAATTACAGAAAATGTTTTAAAATTTGTAAATATTTTGTCCTTTTAAAATCAGTAGTTTATTATGAATCACAAAAGTCAATATCAGTAGAAATATATATAAAATTAGGAAGTATGATAGGTTTTATTTGATTTACCGCCGAGTTCAATGTATAAATAGAAATCAGTAAAAATTACTAACAAGATTCGAGTATATCATGCGTAAAAGATTAAATTAAGAAATATACTTGAATTTTGTTCCGTTTCCAAGAATTTTTCAACTTTACTAACTTCATCAACATCTGAATTTTCACATTCAATTTTTTTACCATTTGTTTCAACTTTTTGAAAATTTTTATCATTTCTAAAATTATAATGAAAATAATAAGATGAAAATAATAACTATTATAACTTTTTTCTATGGTCTTCAAAAACTATATTTTGGGTGCGATGAGATTCGTTTTTTATTTCGTGTACCTGGATTCTTTTCGATTTCCTAGGTCCATCTAATTTAGTTTCCGATTTAGCCCTAGGTAAACTTCTAAGACCCTCATTACTGATATTGAGATATTTTTCTCCATCTTCAATACGTAAAGCTGTCTTTATATTTAACAATAAATTTTATGCATTATACTATAAAATTAGTACTTCATAAATTTTAAACTGTTTTATCATATCAACATCAGCATTTGATTTATTTAAAATTGCTTTAGTAATGGACTCCATTTCTTGTTCCTCTAACCAATCAGTAACATCGTAAAATGTATCTTGATCGGGAATAAAACTGAGAACTTTATTTATAAATGTAATCGCATAAGTCACAAGTTCTGAGTCATTTGCTTCATCGTCATACAAAATCTTGACGACAAGACTCCAAGGTTTCCCACCTTTTAAATAATTATTGTAAAATAACTATGTTGATATTTATAAATATTTAAAAAATGTATGTTTAAACCATAAAAATAAATTATAATTAAAAAATAGAAATAAATAAAATTGAAGACTTTTATTTACGATTTCATTTATCTTCATTCAATCTCCAATTATTACCACTTGAAAATGTTAGTGCCGATAAAAAATATTTATCTTTAGTCAAAAATTAAATGAAGATAAATTGTAAATTAAAACAAATCAAAGAAGAAGAAAATGATGAATAAAAAATTATGAATAATAAATTTCTAATATTCGGAAAAGATCGACACATATACGCACTGCCATTTACTGGGAAAATCGATGCCAAAATTATCGTAGACCAATTATGTGTATTCATGATGAAAATATTGATGTATATCTTGAAGTTGTAATAGATCATGATGTTGTGCAACAAAAAAACGAGGGAAACTCTGTTGCTTATATTTCATCAATGGGTTTGAGTCAATAAATAATAATTTAAATCGAAATGAAGATAGAAAATATGTTATGTATCAGACAAGTGATGGGAGAATGAAAGTCTAAAATGTTGAAATTGATATGCGATGAGATTCAAGAACTGCTATAATAGTTGACTAAAAATTGTTGGAAAAAGATTGGAAAACCAGTTTTATTAGAAGCTAACATTATTACTTAGTTGGGTATTTGTGAAATGGCAGAAAAGACGATTGAATCAACATGGGTTAATGTTAAATGAAATTGTAAATTTTTTGTTACAATGTCTTTATTGTTACAAAATTTCGTCAACATTTTATTAGCGGAATAGATGCTATGAAGAGGTTAGGTATAAAGATGATGGAAGTTAATAATATTGATGCTTCGGTAATTGGAAAAAATATTCAAATGGAGATAGAGTAAGGAATGCGTTAAAATATTGTCAGGATCAAGAAAGCAACAAACCCAAAATTTTGATTCAGAAAAATGGAACAAATCTATGTCGTTGATATTTGATTTCAGCCATACAAAAATATAAAGTCATGAGATTATAGTTAATGCGTCGCTGATTTACCAGTATCCTCATCGCCAACCGAAGCATTTTGAACGTAAAATTGATAAATTAGTCGAAAGATTAATTGAAAGCAGTTGTGGTATGCCAATATAAATGTCTTTGGAAAGAAAAATGAGTTAATATGAATTTGTGTGAATTTTAGGTAGCTTAACGCAATTACAGAGAAATTTACATTTCCAATTCCAGACATACATTGCTTAGCTGATTCACAGATATTTTCGTATTTAGATATTGTACAGGTCTACTTTCAGGTAAAATTAGATGAAAACTCTAAGAAATATACAGCTTTTAGTATTAAACAAGGTCATTTTTGTTTTAATCATATTCTTTTTGGTTTAGTAATAGCAACATTTACATAACAAAAATTCATGCATGAACTTTTGGAAGCTTTAATTCTTAACGGTGTAGTTATATATCTTGACGATATATTTATATATGGAAAATCTTAGAAGCATCATGATGAAATAATAGAAGTTTTTAAAAATATTCAAAAATCAGGATTTAAAATAAATCTGGAAAAATGCAAATTTCATCAAAATGAATTTATATTTCTTGATCATACTAAGCTTAGAAGGAATTAGAACAAATAATTAGAAAATTGAAGAGATGTTAAAGGCCGAAATTCCAAAGATTATTTCTTGGTTTAGTTAATTATTATCGTGGCTTTATTAAAGAATATGCCAAAATAGTTACGCCACTTCATGCAGCAACTTCGCGATGTGATAAAAGCTTGAAGTTGACTGATCATCATGGAAAAAGTTTCAACTAGTTAAAAAAAACTATGCAAAGCCCCAAATCTGGATTAATCTAGAAAGAATCACTTTTTTGTTTTGGACATTGATTCTAGTTTTGGAGCAACTGGAGCAGTATTAAGTCAAATTTAAAAAATGGAATAAAACAGTAGTTCCTTATGGATTATAACATCCATTAACTTATGGAAAGTCTTATTGTATAACTAGAGAGGAATTATTAGCATTAGATGAGCAAACAATATTTATAGAGGAAAATTTCATAGCAATAGCAGATCACAATGCCTTGATTTTCGTGAATACAACAAAGAAACTAATAAGTCCTCAATTTCAAATTTGGGTACAAATCCATCAGAATGTTTTCAAGAGTCAATGTAATAAAAACAGTGAGCATAGTAATGCAAATGGGCGAATCATACGCAGTGACAAACAAAATTAGGTATATAAATTATATATCTAATACTTCAAGTGGGAATCTTATAGAAAAAAATCAAGTTAAGACAAGAAATTGATTCGAATTTCAATGAAGTCAAAAATTTACCGTCGTGATATTCAAATATTTTCAGATAGTACTAAAACTAGTTATGTGTATAAAAACTGAAAATTTAAAAATAATCAATGAGATTATAAACTCAAAGAAAAATGGTCGGATTTTAATAAAAATTTGTAGGTAGAGTATACTTAATTAATGGTTTTGTTTCAAAATAATTGAAAATTTTTTGCGTCTTTTCAAATACAAAAATTTCAAATAGAAATTTTAAAATGCTCTAAACAAATTTTAAGCTCAATGTTGGCAAAAATGTCTTGTAGGATTGAGCACATATTTTCAAGATATTACTGATTTTCACTTTTTCATTTTTCCGAGCATATAATCAATATTTTAAAAATCCTTGGCTTATTTGATGCAAAAATAATTTATTATTTAACAAGACATCTGTTTTAAAACTTTTAAATAATTAATATTTTTCAAATTACTTAGCTTATCTTGTTACAGAATCAATTTATCAAAAAGGTATTGAAGGAATTATTAATTTTCAAAATTTTCAATTTTTACACAATATAATCAACCTTTATCAAAATATTTTTTATTTTTCTAACTTTTACTAAATTTCAGTATAACGTGACGTATAAATTAGTCATAACAAATAGCTTAATAAATATTTTCAAAGTATAACAAAAGATAAATGAGCATTATCCGTTTATTAATTTTTCAAAAATAATTTTTCTTGAGTCTAATTAATATATAAAGTGACTAAAAATTGTTTCTTATTTTCCAATTCGAACATAAAAGATTCAAATGAAGCACAGGAAATGAAAACGCATGCTGCTCTTGTCACTTTACTTTCCAAATATGACGATTCGGATATCTAAACCTTATTAAATGGCATTATGTCTTTCAAATTCAAGATTAGAAAAGAAATTCAAGCATAAATGAGTCCTTATTAGTTAAGAGTCAAAAATATATTCTCTTAAGTCAAAAGTATCATCAGTATCAATAAAATCAGTTCCAAATAATGTGGAAATTTTTAATTATCAGAAATATTTTAAAAAAGAAAATGTTATCAATGGGAGTTTTAATGTATGCTGATAAAAATAATTTAACTTAAAATTTTCTAAATATTTTTATATAGACTTGATTTTAGAGAACTAATTAAAAATTATTTACGTTAAACAATGGTACAGGAAGAGTTAACATAACTAGCTATATTATCAATCGAAAAGATTGTTTCTAGAAATTTAAAATTTGGCAAATATGAATTTCTCAAAGAAATGGTGCGCAAATAGGGCATTGATTAATAATAACACTAATAATAATAATAATAATAATAATAATAATAATAATAATAATAATAATAATAATAATAATAATAATAATAATAATAATAATAATAAAATTAATACTAATAAAAATAAATAATAATCATAATCTTAATTGTAGGATAAATATTTTTATAAATACAAATATTTTAAATTATTAATTACAATTGAATTTTTATTTAGGGTTAATTTACATTTCACTACATTTATTTTGTACATGTATATCTAAATTTTTTGTTGATGACAGTTCTGAGTTTTCTTTTTAGTTGTGGGTTTGAGTTTGGTGATGTTGATTATTTTTTATTCACTTCGATTGTGGCCGTATTATTACCGTTAAATTTAATGACTTTGGCGGGTCCTGAGTATCGAGTTTCCAATGATCTAGGTTGCTCTTTCTTACACCAAACGAATTGGTTTTCTTTCAGATTTTGTGGGTTGAACATTGGTTTGGTGTTTTTTCTGTTGGCTTTGTGTCAAGTTTTTGGAAATAATTTCTTGCAGCTTCGATTAGAAAATCGTCAGTCGGACCGTCGTTATAAAAGACTTCATTGATTAAAGAATTGTTTGATTCAAATAACATTTGCAATGGTGATGCCCCGTGCCTACTACTAATGATATTTCTCCATCCCAACAGTATGTATGGCAAGGTTGAAATCCAATCGTTATTTATTGTAGTTGGAATCTTATGGAATCTTTTATAGTGTGGTGGAATCTTTCGATTAGGGCATTTGCTTGTGGATGGAATGGTGGTGTTCTTAGTTTTTGTGTTCCGATGTTTTAGGTAGTGCTTGGAATAACTCAGATTCGACCTGGCGGCCCTGGTCGGTAATAATTTGTTTTGAAACTCCAAAGTGTGATATCCAATTTTTAACAAAAACTTTTGTTATCGTTTTGAGTATGTATATTTCGTATTGGGAAAACTTATGGCCAACAAGTTTTTTGGTCAGTCATGTTTAAGTGGATAAGTATACCACCGTCCAGGTGATAATGGATCAACCCTATTGATATGAACGTGCCAAATCTACTGCCAGTTGGAAAGGTAATGGTTTTTGGGTTCGTGTGTCTTGTTATTTTGTTGGTTTAGAATGAAAAACATGACTTGCACCACAATTTTATATATTTTCTTATGAATGGCCAGATGGATATTTTGCAACAACTCGTAAGTTGCTTTGCTGCCAGGATGATAGATTGAATGAATTGCAGTGAAAGCTTAGATTTTTTTTATTTATCACTATTTGTAGTGTTTACTAAGTCCTTTATAATAAATATTTATTTTTAACAAATGTGATTAAACATAATGTTACCAGCAAAGATTTCAAAAAAATGTTAACTTAAAAATATTTTTTTAAATGTAAATTTTAATTTATTTTTTAAATTTATAAAATTTATTTCAAGTATTTTTTATACTTTAATTTTAAATTTAAATTTAAATATTTTCGAGGAAAATAATTAATTTAAAATTTCTATCTCACACAGTTAAAAAACAATCGTACTAAATATTACAATATAAAATTTCTTTAATAATTTTTTTATTATTCAATAATAAATATTGTTAATAATGTATAATTTTCTATGTAGCAATGTATGGCTGTAAAGCTTATTAATTAATTATTAGTTATTGATTTTTATATATTAAAGCTTCGAATATAATAACTTTTTAGAAGATAATTTTGTTTTGATTTATACACTGCTAGGGCATAAAAATAATTAATTATCTAAATCTGAAATTTAAAAATCCAAAAGGCCGTCATTTTGACGGGTTATAGCTAGTTGATATCTAAATAGTTAAAATTAAAAGTTACAAATATTTAAAGTATCATAAATACAGATTTTGCACTTTGAATTCAACCTTTTATAAAAAATTAATCGAAAAATTAATTTTTTCCTAACTTTTAATAATTAATTTAAGATTAATAAAATTTAACTTTATGATAACGTATTCAAAATTTCTAATTTTTTATTTATAAAAGATATTTAAAACCACCGGATAAATAATTGTTTAATGTTATCATTAGGACAGTTTCATTTCAAAGTACCAATATTTTATTATCTATAATTTAATTAAGTTGGAAATAATTGGAAAGAATACATCATGTACTAATTCATCCGAATTATATGACTCAAGTTCCAGCTGATTTCTAGTTCGGCGTAATCACTTTCCTGTATACAGATGTATCAGTTCTGAGAGAAAACATTCTAATAAAATGTTTAGAATATTGTAAAAAAATCAGTGAATCGACCGAAATCTCTGACATTAATAAAAACACTGGCAAATGCATTATAAATCAATACAATAAAAATGATGTTAGATTAAGTACAGATAAATAAAATTGAACGAATAATTAAGAAAATTCGTACATAACTTTAATAAAAATTAGTGAGGTACAGAAATAATTTAGCCTTTGAAATAATGAATAATTTGAACCAATTTATTTCCAATTATTTCCGTAACCCGTGAAAAGATTCTAGAATCTGAATATATCGAATTAAGCATTAGTTCCATTAGAGATAGATTGAAGCCATTACAAATCACATTGAAATATGTTTAAGTACAAATTGATCGTTGAAATTTTCCATGAATGATTGAGAAGCAAAAAATGTATGTATTACGTTTTGGATAAAAAGCTTAAAATAAATTTCCCCATTTATTGTTTAATAATTTCAGCTTATTTTCCTATCATCATAGAAAAACTAGAATTGGTGTTCAACTTCTTTCTGTCACGTCAAAAGAGTTCAAATAGTAAAGAAATTTTTAAAATATTGGTAATAATCCTGGTTTTACAATAGTAATTATAAATTTTATTTCATAATTAATTATTTTATTAAAAATCATTATATTTGAATTATTTACCAATATAATAATTTAATAATTAACTTTTATAGCGATAAAATTAATTTTTATATCATTATTCGTTACTTTTCTTAATTTTTAAATTGTAATTCGTAACTCCCCATAAAATAATCTTGCCATTTTAATACAATAAATGAAATGCAAAATTTATAACTCTGAAAAATGAAAAGATCTACAATCCTTTGACGAAATATGATGAAATAATCCATTGTAAAAATTAAATTTTTAAAATATATAACAAAATAAAATTTACCTAATTTTTCATGATATCTATTTATTGAGGAAATAATAATTAATGCATGTGATTCTTGATTTTGAGCATATTCAATGAACACTACGAGAAGTTTCAAAGCTAATTTAACAACCAATCGAAACTAAGAATAATTAAAATTAATAAATAAATTGTAAAAACTTACTTTTCCCTGTAATAAGCTATAGAGCCATTCTATTGTTTCTGGGTCTTCACGAACTCCATTCATTCCATCAACATACAACATTAGTTGACCCAATGCTTCAAAAGAAAATTATAATTTGTTTTTTAAATGAACAGAAATACCTCGCAATATATAATTTTGATGATTTTGATCACTTTTTGATCCAATCTGTCTTAAACATTGTAATCCATTTCTAGCTACAAATTCTTGTACTAAATCTTTATCGTCCTACAATAGTAATAAACCAAGTGTAAAGTAAAATCTTGAACAGTAAAAAGAAATTAATGAGTGAGTTTGACTATGGATGGAAATAAAGAACAGAAACAACAATTTAATCAAATTCAATGTAATCTGTATAGCAAATCTATGCAAGAACTTTGGTTTCATTCCCGTCAGTAAAAAGAATAATTAACATTTTGAAACTGATCCAAAAATCATTATTAAAAATAAACTTTGCGACATACGGTTCCAATTTGCAAAGTGATACGTAGATTTGGCCACCACGGTAGAAGAAAGTTGTTTTTTCTGATGAAGATTAATCTACATGGTTATTCGTTTAATAAGAGAAAAATAAGAGAAGAAAGTACTATCAAGGTTGGATTATCGTTTGTGAACGGTCATGTTATGAGGTGCCATTTTCTGAATGTAGTATTTGGACGAAGGTCGAGTGGTCAACGTCAATAACATGATGCGAGGAATTCAACCCATTTTGACCTCAATATTTTTTAAGGTCATGGCAATGTAATTTAAAGTATGTTAACCTCTAAGTTAGTATGGCCGTACCCGTACGGCGTTAAATGTCATTACAAATCAAAGTATGACCGTACCCGTACGGCTGTGGTCATACAGACCTTAATCGTAAATAAACGTCAGAAATGGATAAACCAACGGTTTTCATGCGATTTTTCAATAAAAACTTTGAAAAGTGGTAAGTTTTAATTTTTTTTTACCCGATTATTGCGTCGAAAGTCCTCAAACGTAATACTTTTTATTATAAATTTTTATATTAAAATAACTCACTCCGTGTAGGTATGTACATCATACCAAAACTCACTACCATAGAGGTTAAGATTATCAAATATAGGTAAATTGAAGTCATTTTGTTTTAATTACTCGATTTATTAATTTCAGATTTTTTTTTAAATTTTCTTTATTTTATCACTCAACTTTAATAGCTGATTTTTATACCTCATTGCAGTAACAGTTCCACCTGGCTGCAATAGCTCGAAGTACAGGACTCCTTTTATGTTCCACCAAACACATAAAGGACTTTTTCCATGTATGTTGCAAATTATGGTGGATGTTGACGGTATGCGCGAGTCTTTCAATGACTTCTTTCTATCTGAGTTATCATGACACACCACTGCTCATCTCCAGTCACTATATGTGTCACAAAATATTTCTTTTTATGCTTGCACGAATGAGACAATGATATTGATAAATTTTTATCATTGTTTCTTTGCGAAAGCTAATGCTGAACTAAACTGCGCGCCTTAGAGACCTTTCTAGTAGTCTTTGATGCACTGTGTATTGATCTACATTAAATCTCTTAGCAAGGTCACCTGTTGGTTGGGTATCATCTTCATCCAGTCGTGCCTAAAGGTTTATTATCTGCCCCCTGTAGTTTTTCAACTTAAACATATCGGCAATGTCAGCTATAACCTTCTTTAGATATAAAAACTTCTTGTATAGAACGTTGATAACTGCACGTTGTATATATAATTGTTGATGCACTGATAGTAACATTACAATTTTTGTTATAATAGAGCCGAATTTCACATGTCACTAGCGTAATAAATCAAACAGTTCTTCAAATCCCATATATCGGATAAGACTGCATGCAGATCCGAAGAATGGCATAAAATATTAAATGAAACTCCATTTAGTTACAGAGTTACAATTCAATATATCACTTGTCATTCGTAAATTCGAAAGTATATTAAAAATATTAATATTTTCAAAATAATTAGTGAAACTTAAAATTTCTGCAATTTTAGTTGTAATTGGCAGTCAAAGAGAAACAGTTATGGCTTACTTGAGGACTAAAATTTTAATTTTTATATGTAAACAATATTTCAAAAGAAAATTACAAATATTAATTTGAGGCATTAAATTCTATTACTTTTATAAATCAGTTCAATACCATGAATACCGGATATATCCTGCGACCAAAAATAATTATAATATCTTGTAAGTCGGACTAATCCGGCAGCATAACATAGATTCTGTTTCAACTTTTGTATTTCGATTTTTTTATTAGCAAGTATACTTGGATTATTATTCCCAAGATCCGGCATTGAACTGGTTAATTTTGAAGATTTATTATAAATTTAGAGGAAAATTTATAAATGTAAGGGGCTTATATCAAATGTTAGAATTTTATTTTTAGATTGCTCTCTGTTTCCGCCATTGTGATAACAAAATGACAAATTATTAAGGAAAATAAAAATACCTTGTTAAATATTTTATTGACATGAAAAAATATTTTTAAAAATTGATAAAAAACGAGCAAATGTGAGAAAATTGTAAATTATGGATTACAACTACTATTTTAAAATGATAAATTTTTAATAAATATTTTTTATTATAAAAATTCAAAATAAAAAATTATTTAGATATACAAGCAAATTAATAAAATTATATTGTATATTTAAATAGTTCAATGTATTAAGTTCATATAATCAAATATATATAATCATATAATATATATCAAATGCACTGACTTGAAAAATCTGCTTTAATGAAAATAAAGCTCTTCTGAGTTCTTTTCCATTAGCATTATTTATTTTTATCTAAAAAATTTTTATTTATAATAAAATCAAATGTTATGATGTAATATGTAAATATTATGTAAAAAAACAAACTTAAACAATATTTTTGGAGTTATGTCCTGGGGAAAAGAGGTAAGAAAACGTTGCATTCACATAACATGTTTTGTGGTTAATTTTTTAAAGTAAATAGCCAAATAGACAAAGTTGTATGTGCTTATTTCTAAGCAATATAGATGAATGAGGATCTATAAAACTTTTTTTCAAATTTCACCACTGATTTCTTTTCCATTATATTTATATATTTACTGATTGCATCGATATATTTACTGATTCATAGTCAAGCTTTTTAATAAATAGAATGAGGATATATCTAAATGTTTTTAATATCCGTTTTTGTTTAATTGCCCGTGTTTCTGACTGTATGTCACTAATTTGTATGTGTAAATGCCTCGAGTGCTATACACAGTTTTCTTTTTATATCAGATTAAATTTGAAAACAGTGTAACGCATGTGATGTTGATGGCGCTAATTGATAGTATTCTATCCAAATATATATTTGGATAGCGTCTTTTGACTCAACGCTCGCTTTATTATGTGCTATATTCTATTTACACACATAAAAAAGTTAATTGTCAGCTGACCTATTAACTTTTTATCTTGAGTTTTTCTCAACTTCGTTAGATGAAATAATAGGTGTTTGACTCGATAAACTTTTGGTAGTTGATTGTGTGAAAGATTATATGGAAGCGGCTACCGTGTCAATGAATGGTTTGAAATCTATCTCAATATCCATTTCAATAACATCGATAGTTCAAAAGATTTTCTTAAAAAGATTTTTGCAATCAAGTATGGTTTATTTCAAGGTCTGTGGGCTACATAATTGAGTGTAATTAGATCGTGAAAATCCTGGAATGTTTGTTTGTCACACAATCGTAGACCAAAATTAGAAACTTTCGCCTTAATATTTCATTTTTTCCTAAGATGTTTAATGAATTCTAAATTTAAATATTGGCTCAAAATGTGGTAAATCATATTGCAAAAAGCAGAATTATTTATTAAATAAAAGAAACCATTATTTATATTAATATAATTAAATATTACGTTAAAATGATAGATTTAAACTTGAAAATAATTCTTTTGAAAATACTGGATTTTTTGAAATATTGAATTTTATTTTGATATGCATAAAACAAAAATTATGATAAGTTTGTCGGTACCAAGGAATAATTTGATTAAGTCGGTATATGTCATACTGATATTTCACCTTTAATTAGTTTGTTCACACATTTTGAGAAAATAATTGCTTATTTAAGTTATAAGTTATATAAATGTCATAAATTAATCCATCAAATCCAATAAATATATGCAATAAAGCACAAAAAGAATTATGTTTCCCGCACTTATTTCTTGTTTGCACTAATTTCTGAAAGTTGAAATCTATAATTATCATTTTAATTATTAGAAAATTTAAATTTATTGTAATATCATGCTTAAATTTATTAAAAATATTAAATATTTTTGTGATGAAAATTGAAGGAGGATGTATTTAAAATTCATATAGTACAAGCAAATTAATATGAGAAAATGTAAAAAATTAAGAAAAGCAAATTTCAAAACATTTTTTTGATAGTTACTTTGTATAAATTTGTTGTTTTATTGTGTGAAACATATTTTTGAAACTAGTGTAGTGATCAATAAAATTAGAATTTGTATAATTAAAAATATTAAATTGTTTTCATTGCCAAAAATATAATTCAATATTGTTTTGATAAGATATTTATGTTTAAATTTATTTCACATCTCAACACTTATTTGAACAATAATTGAGTTAAAAGATGGAATCAAGAGATAAATATAAACAGCAATAATTACACACTCAAAATATCGAGAGAAAACAACCTACAGCAAAAGTAGAACAATGAGAGACACGATTCCAAATACTGATAGATCGTTTAATCAGTCTGATTATAAAAAAGAAATGTAGGAAAGTTGTCAGATGTGCTAATACGGGTATGGTATAAAACACATTTGGAAGTGTGTACAATTTATGATGAACCACTAACGTTAAAAACAAGACAAATAAAAATCAGGTAGTAACGGCGGAAAATAATGTAAACGAACGAAAAAATAAATAAAAGAAATGAAGAAAAAAAATTCAGGTTGATAAACAAGTTATATGCAAGTAAGAACCAATTGTTGATATCACGTGACATAAAGTGAGATATTATAAAATAAATATTTAATCAGAAATTAATGAAATATATCCAAAAAACAATTTCAGCATCAAAGTTTTATAAAATGAAGTTGCATGTGAACAAAATTTAAAGTACTTAAAATGAAATTGACAGAAGAAATAAAAAACTAAGTACTTGAAGGATTTTTGTTTCAAGAGCAAAAAACAAAAGAAAAATGTTTTCAAGTTTCGATGAGTGAACAAAAATATGCTTAAAAAAGATTTGTTAAAATAATCTTAATTTGTATATTTTCCACCAATATTAATATAATACGTTTCACGACATTGATTTAAAAAATATAGTTCAAAACACAGTTTGATGTTTCAACTAATTCAATGGTTACCTTTTACTAGTCTTCTTCCATTTAATTTAATTTTATTGACATGGATTTAATGATCACAGCAGTTAAAATGTCATAGTTAATATTTTATAAAACAAAATGAAACTTTACTTGACAATAACTGTAATTTTTTTTACTTATTTTTTCAGTGCATAGATGTGCTTACTTTAATTATCGAAATAAAATTATAATTGTTAACTTATCTGAACTGATTTGATTCTTTTGACAAGTAATCTCATTTGACTATGTGAGCAACTCTTTAGTTGCATAGAAAATTTCATATTTGTTATCATTTTTAAGTTAATATTTAACACATTCACAGCCAACGCCACCCAAAAAAAGTAAAAAATTATTTATCTTCATTCGCTAGGATGTATTACTACTTAATTTTTCAGCAAATTAATTTATTCTTATACACCTGATGGTAATACCTTAATTTTGTATTACGAACATGCCAGTGGATGTGTTAATAGCTATGAGCATTTGTGGGAGTTATCGCGTGTTGAGCACTTGGTAAATTAAATATATGTAAACGAAATATCTTGTACCCTTTGGTGGGTGTGTTAAATATTCAAATTGTCTTGTGAATTATCATTATTTATTGGAAATAAGTTATTATTCAAACTGTGCATACAAAAAAATAATAGCTGACTTTAAAGAAAAGTATCAAAATAAAGACATTTTTGATTTTAGAATTTTTCAAATAATATACTCAAAAAAAGAATTTTTAATTATGGACATAGAGAATTAAATTCTGAAAAATAGATACTCGAAATTAATACCATTTGAATCTAGTGCAAGGGTCCACAATTTGGTAGAAGAATAAGTAAAAGTACAAGAGGCGAATTGAACGTGAGGGTTAAAGGTTATGAAATTATCATGAATTTAGAAATGATGCTATTTCTATAGTTTTCAGTTTGAAGACCGTTTTCCTTATTCACTAATTTTCTAAACACTAGATAAAACATAATTTTAACTAAACGTGATTTATTAATTATTCTTATTTATTAGTACTCTGGATATTTTTGAATTTAAGTCAAATAAAAAATTTTATAATCATAAACGATAGAAATTCGATTTATAGTGATCGATTTATAGTGATCGATTTATAGTGATCGATTTATAGTGATCTATTTATAATGATTCAATTTTTAAAGTTTTTAATGATTTCAATAAGTTATAGTATCTTGTTAACAAAAATTAAATTTAGACTGTTCTCGAATAAATTATCTAAATTATCTAAATTATCTAAAATAAATTCCAGTATAAAAATCTCGCGATATGCTCAAGTATCTACGGTAACGAATTGTTTGAAGTATATCTATGCATAATTATGTTTTATATTTGCTTAATCTTTTGACCATGCTGGTTAAAGCCAAATCTTCTAAAATGTATACATTTGGTATTTTATGGTATTTTACTCTGTAACGCAGAAATAGCTAAACTTTTTAAGACAAGAGTTAAAATGATTTTTCATTAAAATTTTAGGAGGCAGAAATTGTCATTTATTAATAAGTGTTACGTGCTGAAAGGTTTAAAAAATATGTATTATGTCATATGTTTTGTGAACTTGACTTAAACAAATTCGTCAATGTCTCGGTTGTTCATTGAGGCAGATAGTAGAATCAGGTTACCCAAATGATTATCTGTCAGTGTTGATTTGTAATTGATCTCAAATTTCAAAGTGTTCAACGGATTTGTTTCCAGTGAATTGACCACTGCTGGTGTTAATATATATATTAATATTTGAATCAATTGTTTTAACTACTTGTGTATTTATTATTGAAAAAGACATATATGCGTGGCATTTATCCAAGATTATAGGTTTTCTATTTACTGTAAAAATCTTTTATGACATTTAGAAATTTATAGAATAAAATAATTTATTTATGAGCGCTTTATTAATTTTTGAAATAATTAATTACAGAAATTTTAATTCTTTTGCTGAAATTTATTTAAATCTTAACACGTTAACGGGCAAAGTAACTATAGCCGTGATACGACGGCTGTTGTCGGTGTATATTCGAAATGTTAATGTGATCGGATGGCTATAGCAGTCGGTTCGTTCATTTACATCATGAATTTCTAAATAATGTTGCATAATATGAATCAAATTAGTTCCCTTAAATACTATCCGAATTTCTCACCGTCCTCATGTGAGGTTTTCCTTAAATGCTGCTCTGAAGATCTGATTGGTTTCAAATGAGGATTTCCTTAAATGCTGCTCCGAAGGTCTGATTGGTTTCAAATGACGTTTTCCTTATATACTCCTCCGAAGGTCTCACCGGCCTCATATGAGGATTTCCTTAAATGCTGCCCCGAAGGTCTCACCGGTCTAATGTGAAGTTTCCTTAAATACTGCTCCAAATGTCTGATTGGTTTCATATGAGATTTCCTTAAATAAGCACCAAACGTCTCACCAGCCTCATACGGGGTTTCCCTTTTATGTTACCCCAAACGTCTCACAAGCCCTCATGCAAAGTTTCCCTTATATGCTGCCCCAAATATCTCACAGGTTTTATATGAGATTTTCTTAAATAAGCACCAAATGTCTCACTAGTCTCATATGGGGTTTCCCTTATATGTTACCCCAAACGTCTTACTGGCCATATATGAGCTACCGCTAATTCACGTCATACCCTATTCTGAGCCTCATATGAAGTTTTTATTTTTCCGATTACTTTCAGTAACTAAGGCCCTACATGACGTTTGTGGCGGTATTTAAGGGAGACCTCATATAACGCTTAACAAATTGCTTCTAAATAAAGTTCAAGAAAAATTCGGTTTAATAATATTTGATTTTAAAGTGATTAATTTTTCTGAAACTTGAGTATATGCACAAAACACACAATCAATTACAAGACTCATTGAGAATCAATCTATCGTAAATTATTTAATGAAACACACCAAATTTTTTTAAGATGCAGTTTGCTGAGAGTTTTCAATTACTATCAAAAATTTTGTTTATTCTCATGAAAATTAGTTCAAAGTAATTTATAATAGAAACAATAAAATAACTTTAATTATCATACCTATTAAAGCTTCCACTCTAATTGACAATTTCGTCCTCAATATAACTCCGCAGTTTCCACTGAAAATAGATTAGACTAACTTTTGTTGTAATAAAAATTGTAATATTTAATACTCCAAAATTCGATTAACATCTTTTATTGATTTTATAAATAATTATAGTTAACTCTGTGACCAATCAAATTAAAACACATTAAGAATGTAAGTTAGAAGTTTACAAACAAAGAAATAGCAAAAAATTTATACCTTTCTATATATCCATCAAGATCATCAACTTGTTCTTGTACAGTCAAATCAAAGTCAAGAAATTGCCCGTATTCAGTTTGAGTGTCTTTAAATTTACATAATTGTAGAACCGCATTTTCTAACTAAAACATTATAAAATATAATTATAGATGATATTAAATTACTACTTTATGAGGTGGTGATAGTATTTCATAAATCTCTTTTAATAGGTTAAAAACTAATCTATCCTTATAAAATAAATAATTTGGTTTTATTGTAGGTTCTGAGACAGTAGATGTAGTTGAAAAAGGATCAACATCATTGTAGTAACAAATTTTACACTTAAAATTTTCCATATCATCAATTAGAATGGTGATTATTAATGAATTTCATAAAGTTAAATTTAATTAATTTAGTTTATGATTTTATATAAATGATACAAATAAACAAAGGACTAAATATTATTATTTTGATTTACTTTTATTTTGCTGATCATTTTTGCAATATCACAAACTAGATGCAGCGCAAGTCACAATTTTAATTTTCAGGTAACGTTATTTAACCCAAACAATAGTTTTTATTTAAAAAACGATTTTTATTTTTCTAAATTAATTTAAATTTTTTTATTTTTGAAAATTGTACTTCGTGACAATTTGTTTTTATTTCAACTTGCTGTTTTTTATGAATTATTTTTATTTACTATTTGTTTTGGTGGTCATTGTATTTTTTTAACTGTACAGATTAGTTGGATTCAGGTTTACCAAGTTATCTTGAAAAGTAGTCGTCTTTTATGAAACATTGTGTCGTTTGGTTCTGGCATATTTAAACTGAATACATAAAAAGTAACCTCGGTGGAATCAGGTGCAGATCAATTGTTATGTGAATAATTAAAAAGTAAAAAAGGACTTATCAATCTAATTTTGTTTTGATTTAAAAAAATGTAACGATTTTATAATAAATAAAACAAAAAATATTTAGAAAAATTCATTTTTATATTCATCAAATTCAGTTACCTTTGACATAAATTTTTATTTATTTTTGTCCTGGGAAATTATTTTTATTATAACTGTATTGTTTAAAGAAGATGTAGTACATAAAATAATCATATTGGTCAAAGGAATGTGAGAACAATTATTTCGCCATTGTATTCAATTTGGGGACAAAAACTTTTAATATATGTGGTAAAGTGTGGATTAATTTTTAATAAAAATAAATTGTTTTTTCTCACAAAAGGCAAAATTGAACTTACTTTTTCCATGTTTAATCCCAAATCAATAAGCATCTCGCTGGCATTTGTATATCCTTTGAATGATCTTTCACTTTCATCGGAGAACTTTTGCATGTAATTTTCATTTCTACAAATATCTATTAGCTCTTTGAATCTTATCCTTCGACTTTTTGACTTCACAATAATATGTTGCAATTCAATAGGCATAGAATTAAAAATTTCTTTTGAAGCTTTAGAGTTAAATAATAAAGTCGATTCGTTTGATAACGACGTTGAGTCTTCTAGATTGCTATTGTATGAATTGAGTTTAACGTTTGAATTTTGTTTTTTACAATCTTTGTTAATGATAAATTGATCTTCTAAAAGTAAATCCAAATCGGTGTATTTGGTAACATATAAATTTTCCTTCAATGGATGCAAAACGTTTTTAGTTTCTTTATTGTTTGATTCTGAGTACTCCTTTTTCTCATTGATTTGAATTTCATCAGCTGTACTTTTCTTCTGATAAAAGGGCTTAGTAACAGCATGAAGGTCATGATAATTTGGAGATCTTGGAACTGGAGATCTATTAGAATTACTCTGAGATTCTAAAATTTGATTTTGAATTTGCCATTCATTTACTTTTTCTATTGAATCTTTAATTGAAACAACAGGGGCTGTTCTTTTATGTATTGGAGATTTTGGAGACTGAAGTTTTTCCTTTGACGATGATTTGGAATAATCTTCAAAATGCATGTTTTCTTCCATTTTTTGAACACTACTATGATTAATATCTGGAATATGATGTTTCCAACTACTTCTTGGTGTTCTGGAGTATTTATTATCCAATCCACGGTTGTAATACGAGGATGTTGAAATTGATCCCTTGGAACTTCCACTTTTATAAGAAGGTTGTCTAATTCTTGGAGACGGTAGAAATATATCGTCACTAGTTTGTGTAGATATATCCTTTCCTATATGTGTTAAACTACCAACTAAAACTGTACTGCCCATTTCAATTCGAACATTTTGTTTGGGATATTTTCTTATTCTTGTTCGAGATATGAGACTACATTCTTTATCACTGTCTTCATAAATATTTGAAGAGGTACATGTTCCTCTACTTGTTTTACTAATCATATCGCATTTCGATTCATTTGCTTGTTTAACTTCACTTTCATTAAGTGAATCGTCAACATTGTCATCGTGATTTCTTTTATACTTTGAAATAAAACTCGATTGCTTAGGACTTTGTATTGGTTCTTTATTTTTCGACTGGGTTTCTTTTTGTACTGATTCTCGATTAATTACTGAATAAGAATTAGAAGGACTTATAAACGATTCTCGAGATGAAATTGAACTAGGAATATACCTTGATGAATCTTTATCAGAAAGATATGAATTACTTCCTTGTCGACTGCTATATGTAGAATATGGCGATGATTCAGAAATTCTCATTGATGAATATTTAACAGACGGAGAATTTGATAAATCTCGTATAGATTTTCTAATTGGCTTATATTCAAAATTATATTCGTTTGTATTGTATTTTCCACTAATTCCGTAGCTATTTTTAGATGTTTGTTCTGAAGTTGGTCTTGAATAAGATTTACTTGTATTATACTTCGACGGATATGAAGATTCATAATTTCGAATCATTGAATTGCTTGTTGAGGTACCGTAATTTTTAATTGAAGAATTTGACGGTGTGTACTAAAATAATTTTATTAAATAAAAAATTAAATCAACAATAAATCGTAGAATTTAATAAATATTACGAAATTTCTAAAATTCACATTTAATTTTATTACATACAATTATGAGAACGATAAATGTTGTACTTACATAAGATCCTCCAAAATCCCGTGCCGCTAAACCAGTTTTCCTATAGTTATATGACATAATTTGTCAAAAGTAATAAATACTTATTTCGAAAATCGAAAGGAAATCGAACAAACTAAATGTGTCATAATGACTAATCAAGTGCAGTAACGTTTTTATATAGAATGCTTTTAATTGGTGGGAAATCCAGATGAATGATACATGAGAAATTGCACATTAATTACATATATTACTATTTATGTGAATTATTTATACATGCACACACACTGATACTGACAAATGTAAAAATATATGCGTGATCCTATTTCTCTGTAAAATATCGATATTATATACTTTTAATTTTCTCTTTATAATGAATTGGCTAGGATAAATTGTTTAAATAAATATAATGGATGTTGAGTATTTTGATAAAATAATAATCTTTAATTGTGAATTGCTCTGGAACTTCATTGTTTCAAATTTTAATGTTCTTTTCCAAAAATAATTTTATGTATTTATGAGATTGATTTTGAAATTTTCATAATATGAAATATTATTTTATTTATTCAGCTAATTTTAGAAAAAGTTTTTGTACAAATCTAACAGTTATTAACACTTTGTTATTGTATTTGTGTTGACTCTTCAGTCTTTAAAATGTCATTCCACTCGGAATATTCGTCTAAAATAAATAATAATCTGCTTGTTTAGTATAAATTCTCTTGTTCCGTTAGTTGTCATCTTAATCTTGTGGGAATTTTCTGAGTTGACAGATTCATTGGTTATTTGAATCATTTTGAAGGAAAGGTCCGGTGAAGATGACTCAGGCCATTAACAAAAATGATTGATGGTAAATAATTTATATAAACTAAGAAGTTAATCAATATCATATTGCAGATCGATCTCAGAAGTAAAATTCTTTGGACTTCTAGCCCAAAGTTTTTAATTGTTATCATTGTAAATGGAGTGTTTTCTCGTGATCAATAAATTAATTCTATTTTGTTTGGTTTTATCTGATTTTTCTACTGGTCATGAGAAGCCAGATAAACAGCTATATTTCATACCGAAACTTTATTAAGGTTCCCCACACACATACACATAAGAATAAGACTATCTTTTTTGCTGTAATGCACCGGAACGGTGTTCCTGAAACTATTTCAAAAAACAGTAGTTTTTCGTTTTTAAATCATCAATAATCAGTAAACCCGAAAAATATTCTCGGAGAAGTTAATAACATAATAATTAATTTCTTCGAGTAAATGCAAACGCGGTTTTCTCAAATAAACTATTTCTTATAGCAGCAAATAAGTATCCCTTTTGACAAAGACGGTTCATTGTCATTATTTATACGTAATGTTGGATCACAGTTTCGTCGTTCTCAGCCCACTCCAGCTCAAGCATGTGGTAAAAATCTAATTTTAGAATAAAAGGAAAAAATCCGTACAACCTTTATAAAACTTATTAAAAAACTTTATTAAAAACTTATTAAAAATTTTTTAAGGTTGAAAAAGTTATAAAAAATGCGATTAAAAAACAAAATGTTTAGGAAAATACAGCCATTCCAGAAATGGCATCATATACATTGGTGAGCTTTCCAGAATCTCAGCACTTTTTACTTTTTCTGCAAACTACATTTTTACTAATTTTGCCCGTATTGCGTTATCATATTTTTCTAAATAGTATCTGTTTCTTTCATTTCGCCACTTAGATGGCTTTACAATACAAATCCTTTCACGGTATGGTGAAGTTCCAGGAATTGAAAGCACATATGAAACTATTTTTTAAATATGTATACCTTTAAATGTTTTTAAATCAACTGTCATTTGCTGCTTGTTGTTTTGCATCTTGTAAAGAGTTCAGAGCTTTGAATAGTGTCAAAATTGATTTTTTCCAAATACGTAATTGCTAAAATAAGAAATAATTTAACGCCTTCAATAATTTTTCGAGCCTCAAGAGCATCTAAATTATTCATAAGATGATGAACATATCCTTGAGAAAAAAAAATTCTTGAGCATATCGAGATTTTAACTTATTTCTTAAATTAACAAAAATATTAAAAACATCTGCTGCTAAGTATAATTTATCTCAGGTTATTCAACAAATAATTTAAATATTTCAATTGCATGTTGTGGGAACAAATGAATTTAAATAACTTGAATAATTTCTGTTAAATAATCATCAATTGAATGGAGATTGAGTATTTGAATAGTTGAGTACTAGCTAAAGAAATAAAAACCTAAGATCTTCTTTGAAAGTAAAACTTTTTCAATGCATGACTGCAGACATAAGGACATAATATGTATAGGCAGGCCTGGATTTACCTTTAGGCTGACAAGGCTGAAGCCTCAGGCCTGACTGACGGTGGCCCAAAATTTTGTATTAGTATTATAAAAACTTATTACATCTTAATTATTTGCAGATTATTATATTTATGTAATATAAGTAAAGAAGTATTTAATTATAGTGCATATTATATTTAATATAATACCTTTATAAAGTAAAAATTTTACGATAGCACAATATTTTTTAAATGTTTGTTTAAAATAAAATTATAAAAGGGCCCGATAAGATTTTTAGCTTTGGGCCCTCTCAAGAGTAAATCCGGCTCTGGGTATAGGGACCGCTATTTGATAGTGGGGACAACCCGGGCATTTGCCCAGGGTGGAAAATCAAAAGGGCGGCATTTTGTCGGTTAATGTGACAAAATATTGATAGGTTAAATACCTTTTTATCGAAATTTAAACTTTTTAGCCTAAAATCACCATGCAGTTTACATTTCGTGTTTACTGTTTTTGTCTGAAGAACGCAACCATAAAAAGCAGCATTTTTAATTAAATAACAAAAAAGCCTAGGTATCTATGTCCGCACCACATAGAACAGCACGGAGGGTGTGGCGTGAACTTATTTAAATAGAAATGCGCCACAGATTTTGAACATCACTGTCAAAGCTCACTCTTTAGTTTCCTCGCAATTAGATCCTTGTACCGCGCGAGGTATTTCGTTACACAATATTATTATTTTTCTGTTATTTTAGTACTAGCTGGAATACTTTGTAAATAACTCTTTAAAGCGACAGCTTGATTTTCGGTTTTATATTAATAACAAGACAGTTTTCTTTTTTCCATCGTCAGACATTCTTAAACAGATATCTCAAATTAAAAATGTAAAATATAAAAAATAATAATAATAACGAAAATTACTAAATCGCGCTGAATTATCAAATTACCAAATATGAAATATTTCTTTACTTAATATTGTTGAGGTGGGTAAATTAAAATAAATTTAAACAAATTTAGGTTGAAAATTTAAATAAAAATGTAGGTTAAAGGAAAAAGACGAATAAAAGCGTGATCATGCACAGAATTGATAGTAAAGGAAAGTATGTTGGAAGCAGTATTAGGAAATGGCAAAAGCAGTTGCGAAAGGCAAGAATCAGAAAATCCGAGAAAAATCAATAAATTGTAAAGTTATCGAAATTGAATTGGGAAAAGTGGACAGGTATAGATTAGCCGATGGTCAACAAGATGATGATTAGGATTTATCAGAAAATGGTTAGAAAAGGTCGAAAAGCATTCGAATGTGTTAAAACAGAAAATCTTTAATTAATTAATTAATTGGCTAATAGAAAACCCGAGCTAATAGGAAACCCGAGCCAATGGAGAACCCGAGAGATGAAGGAAACCAGAGCTCGATTAACATGAAAAGTAAACAAAATGAAAATCTTGGAAAAACATTATCAGGACAGCATGATTAATGGAGACAAACAAAGTTAGGACTATTACGAAGGAACAGCAAAAGGAGCCAATTAATCATGATATGGTGCAAACAACGTTCAAGGAGCCGGTTGTCAAACCATTGTCAGATAGGAGCAATCAGGTCAAAAATCGATTAATCAAAATGATTATTCCAGTACAAAAGCAAAGTAAAAATTCAAAATAATCGGCATCTTGCTTCAGCTAGGGTTTGACAAGAAAATTAGTTAGGAGAAGGAAAAGACGAATTAAGGAGTTTAGGAAAAAGGGAAATATAGAATAGGAGATACAAAAAAGTTAAAAGGAATCAAACCAAATAGCAAAAAGGAAAACGTTGCTCAAGAGAAGCTAAGGAATAAAAAGGTGAATATTATCTTTTGTCAAAGCATCAACACCTAGCCGAGAATCGGTCAAACTTGAACTTTGATTATTGATTGTTTATTGTTGAAAGAAATATATTTTGGTTATTCAAATATACGTTGGGTAGTTTATGGTTTTGATTAAATGGACACGAGGAGTCAGAGGTTGCCGACTTAAATTAACTAAAACCCAACAATTTAAACCATCGACGAATAATACATCTATGTCACGAAAAATCCAAATCCAAAATCCAAAAAATGAAATTAATTAATTAATTAATTAATTAATTAGCTAGTAGAAAGATATCCCGAGCTGGGTAAACAAAGAGAAAAGTAAACAGAAGGAAGATTTGGACACATTTTCGTGTCACAATGATTAATTGGAGAAGACCAAGAAAATGATAGTGCGTGCAGAAAGGCCCGGGCGGGCAATTAATTATCTTTGTTTGTTGGGGTGACAGCCGAAGCAGATATGTGGAGTCGAATGTCAAGAGATAGATTGGCTCGGCAATAACCATTTGTCATCCCGATTTTGAAGAGTATATAAGGAATGGGAAAATTAGAGCAAACTGGCATTTTGCCTCAGCTAGGAGTTAGAAGAAAACGAGGATAGGGAAAGGGAAAATACGAATTAGGAATTTTAGGTGAAAGGAAAATAAAGAATCAGGAGATACGTAAAAAAGTGAAAAGGAATTAAATCAAATAGAAAAAGGAAAAAGTTGGTCAAGAGAAGCTAGGAAATAAAAAGGTAAAAATTATCTTTTGTCGAAGCATCAATACCGAGTGGAGAATCGGTCAAACTCGTACAACTTTGGTTACTGATTATTTATTGTCGAAAGAAATATATTTTTGTGATTCAAATATACATTGGGTAGTTTATTGTTTTGATTAAAAGGACACGAGGAGTCAGAGGTTACCAACTTGAATTAGTAAAACCCAACAAAAGCACTGTAAAAATTGGCACTAACCTGGCACATACGGACATCAATCAACAAACTTTAAGCACAGATCTGGTATTAAGGCCAAGAATTTTGAAAGAAGTCAATCTAAGTCATTACGAGAACACTGTCCGAAAATTTACCGCACACTATTATTAATAAATTTGAATAAATGGAAAGCAACTTGTAAGAGACTGGCTAGTGTACTCTACTTCGAAAAACTGCATATACTGCTTTTGTTGAAATACTTTCGTCTGCGTGATCAAATCTCTTTTAAGAGGTTTTTATAAGTTGAAAGCATTTTTTGAAAGTTTAAAAGACCATTAAAATTTTTTGAAAACTATAGACGTGGCTGCGCAAAGAATTATTAATTTTGAAACAAATCATTGGTGCGTGGTGCTTCTAAGAATCGTTGCAATCACTAAAATGCTTTGTAAAAGTTGTCTCGCTTTTCAAGGTACAAGCTGTTTGAGCACAATAATGGTAACTTTTTAAAATTAACTGAACTTCCATCTGAATTTGATCGCATAAAAGAAAACATGCGTAAATTAATCAAAAAGGAGGATAAAAGTTTATTTAAAATAGATTGAAACATCAAGTAAACAGAAATAAAAACATAAAAAGAGGTAATAAATAAAACAATAATAATAAAATCTGGCTAAATGCAAGAAGTCACACATGAAACATAAGTTAGACAGCAACAAAACAAAGTAATAATCGCTAAAAAATACACAAAAAAGCAGAAAACACCGAATCCATGAGATAAAGATGGTGTAAGAAAGTGATTTATCAAACAATAACGATCAAAAAGAAGAATTTGTTTTAAAAATAAATTGTTAAATTTGTTGGGTTTTGGATTATTTCAAGTCGGTTCTCTCTGACTCCTAGTGTTCTTAAATCAAAACAATGAACGACCCAACGTATATTGAAACAACAGGTTCACAATTTATTATCACGTTACAATTACTGATCAAAGTTTTATACGATTCTCCGCTCGGCGTTGGTGCTTTGCAAACAAATAATATTCACCTTTTAATCCTTCAGATTCTCTTGACTCTCGTTTTCCTCGATTTCTGTTTGGTTTGATTCCTTTTCACCTTTCCGTACTCTTAATTCTATTTCTTCTTTTCCCTACTTTCCCTAATTCGTTTACCAACTTTTCCTACAGTCTGATTCTTCGAACCCTAGCTGAGGCAAAATGCCGATTTTCTCTGATTTTCCCTTTGCTTATATACTCCTTGAAATCAGGATGACAAATGGTTATTGCCGAGCCAATCTTTCGTTTGACATTTGCTCCTACATATTTGCTTCGGCTGTCACCCATAATGGTCCAACGAATCCAGATAATTAATGGCCCTACCGGTCTTCCTACGCGCGCTATCTTCTCCTTGCTCTTTTCCCATTAATCATTGTGTCAAGCTAATGGGCCCAAATCTTCCTTCTGTTTGCTTTTCTTCTTGTTTACCCAGCTCGGGTTTCCTTTATCTCTCGGGTTCTCCATTGGCTCGGGTTTCCCATTAGCTCGGGTTTTCCATTAGCCAATTAATTAATTAATTAACGTTTTCTGTTTTCATACATTTGAATGTTTTTCGACCCTTCCTAACCATTTTCTGATAAATCCCTAATCATCATCTTGTTGACCATTAGCTAATCTATACCTGTCCCGTTTTTCCCATTCGATTTCGATGATTTTTCCATTTATTGATTTTTCTCGGATTTCCGGATTCTTGTCTTTCGTAATTGCTTTTGGCATTTTCCAATACTGTTTCCATCACACTTTCCTTTACTATTGATTCTGTGCGCGATCCCGCTTTTATTTGTCCTTTTTTCTTCGCTTACTTTCTATTTGAATTATTATCCTAAATTTTATTTAAATTTTTAATTTTTAATTTACAGACCTCAACAAATTAAAACAAAAAATTAAAAGAACCAATCAAAATTATTGGAATGTAAAAGTCAAAAAATCAAGAAAAATTGATCAAAATACACACTAGAACTAAGGAATTATCACAGTTTATTCGAAAGTTTTCAATTTTCTACCTTCTTTTAAAATAATTTTAGATCTACCGTAGCTACCGTAGCTAGCCAAGCTAACCAATATTTATCTACAACCTTAGCGAGAAATCTTGGACAAATATAGTAATTTTTATGCTTTTGTGCTTTAGTAATTGTTGAAATAGATAACCCATTTGTAAATTAAATATTAAATTTTGATGCTCATTACTTTTCCTTTAATTTATTAGTAGTAAATAGTAAATCAAGTTATATCTATTATTTTAGCATTGAGAATTATCAATAGTTTTATCAATCATACATGTTTGGAAAGTCTACAAAGAATTTTTATTGTTTTTATGTTTTGGACGAACTGAAGGTTACGCCAGTCAAGGCCAAATGGGACTATATGTTCTCTTACACAAGGGACTAGGTAATACTTCAGTCGCCCGTCAGCTTAATTCAGTGAAGTGCTCTGTTTGGGGCCACCTAGCGCAATTGCTGACGCTTTTTATGAATTTAGTAACTAGGTGTGATAAGTCGTTCTAAAATGCTAGAGTATCGATATGTTGAGGTCTCGATATTTGAAACACCCAACTTGTTTGGTTTATATATATATATATATATATATATATATATATATATATATATATATATATATATATATATATATATATATATATATATATATATATATATATATATATATATATATAATGAAAGAAGTCTATATATGAATATTTATTAAATAACAAAAATTTACCCAAAATAAACAATCGTAGTGACAAATATTTCCTTTAGAACAAATATTCGATCACTTCTTTTTACCAATTATTTTCAAATCTTCTCGAAAAAATTAATGCAATTATGTATCGTGTTATTATGTTGTATAATGCGTGCTATATAAAGTTTTACTGTGTTTATTTAAAAGAATCTGTGAGACTTTTTGATCTGTCTCGGGTTTTAAGTATTCTTTAGGATTAACCTTTAGAATTATTAACCGTTAATTTTTGGCGAATTTTATGATTATTGTTGGGGTATTTATACCACTCCAAATGTTAAAAAAATAAAATATTTTAATTTCCGTCTTATATGCACGGAATATTATTTATTATATCATGCTATTCTTATAGCAGATGTTATTATTATATTATATTTATTTTATGCTATTTCTTATAGCAGATGTCTTTTGATTTATAATATATTAATTTAAAATATATTAATTTCCGTCTTGTACGCACGGAATATATAATTTTTAAAACATGATTAAATATATAATATTCATTGTACTTTAAATAATTATTATTTTATAATAATTTTATAATTATTTTATAATTAATATTTAATAATTTTATTTAATCTCTTTTTATTAAAATGTTAAAATTGTAATAATTTTTTAATAATACCATAAACCATATCTGTACATCAATAGATACACAATTAAATAGAAATACACAAACAATTAACAAATAATCGTCAAGAATAATCAAAAGGTAAATAAATGATTGGCATAAAGAGTAAAATGTAAAAATATATACATAAACAATCAGTGAATAAAAATTAATCAATACATAAATAGTCAATTGTCCGTAAAGATAAATAAATGATTGTCACAAGATATAGTCACATAAGGGATGATTGTTTCTTGATGGACTGTTTCTGGGTTGCTTGTTTCTGGATGAACTGTTTCTGGCTTGATTGCTTCTGACTTCGTGGATCTATCGTCTTTCTTCTGCGCATACGTTAATTCCATAACTCTTAGGCCCCGTTCTGTAATACTTATTTAATATGAATGTAGTGATGGGCCTGCCCTCATCATCCAACAGATAGAAAGATTAGTTCTGTTTAGAATGATGATTTTATTTTTTCGAATTACTTAAAGGTGTGAGTGCGAAAGAGGTATTCAGAGGTTGAAATAGGAAAGCAAGAGATAGTCGTAACGAATGGAGATGTTAGCATGATGTATAAAGATTAAATACAGCAGCGATTGACGAATAAAGTGAGAGGCTCGAGGCAGAATAGGAATTAAACAGGAGACGACAGTTATAAAAAACAAGGTAACGTAGAACTGAAATTGTCACCGTGTTTGTCGAATATCAACGTCCTCGAGGTAGAATTTCAGAGTATTTCCGAAAATTTCAGTTAAATTTACAATTATTTTTATAATTAAAATCAAATTCATAAAGTTACGGTATCTAACAATTATTCAGAATTTACCTATCACTAGGAGAAAGAGTAATAGACAAATCTCAAAAATCCAAGAGCCGTGGGGCTTAATTAGCATCAATGCATACGATTCACATAACCCACAAATAGACAACTCTCTCTCTCTCCACAACAAATCGGTAAAATTCAGTAGCAGTATCTAACACGTTTTGTAAACCGTGTAATAACCGGTTATATCAATACTCATCAAATCATGGTATTACACTAGGTAAGTCTGAACAAGGGTATATAGAAATCATTGTTGTGAGTAAAATTCCGACCCCCCACACTCAAATACGGAAAATGCGTCTCTTCGCAATTATTGAGTTTTTACCATTTAAATTTCTTCCAGGTAAATAATAGAAAACATTAATACCCCCTCCTAGGAATGACTACAACGATAAACTCAAAAATCATTAAATCTTTGTAATTTTGCTTTATGTTTCTACTTAAAAGAAAAATCATTTGTGCCCCACATTATCATCACAGGACCTGGAAGAAATTCTCTGCAATTCTCTAAGTTTGCATTTCCCCTGGTAGTCGTTTTGGATATTCTTCCCGTCATTGTAGACTGAATGAGTATGCTCTTCACCAAAATAAAAGTGACGATAACCATTTTTTTGTAGTTGCCTTAAATTTTTTATGCTATTCACTTTAGAAATGACGACAAACAACTCTAATTCAAGAACGCCACTACGACCCTGCTTCTCGTGTTCATACAAGAATGTCACGATAAGAACACAGCAGGAGGAGATAAAGCTGTTAAGATAGAAAATCGACCATTTGGAGGCGACGTGGTTTACCTCCGCCCAGATGAAGGAAGTGAATAAAAGATCTTGCGCGTAGAACATTGTGGTGATAGTTTGCTTGAGGAGAATCGTGCCCAATGGACTCTGATAAAGGAACAGTCCCAGGCACTATATCAAATCTACACAAACAAGGAACTCAAGTTGCGTATTCAAGAACTTCCCATAGTGGATCACCTTAATATTTTTCTCGCCCACCATTTGACGGAGGCCCCAGCCGTCACACTTGACTTGGTCTGTGCAGGTTGTGTAGCATCACTAGATACTCCTGTAGTACCAGAGGTCATTATTACGAGTACCAGTCTAGGCCCGCCCGGTCGCTACTCAACCGTCAACAGTGGTACACTTAATCCAGCCAGTGCTAACTCGACCTAAGCGTCATCAACTATCTCCTTCCGAGAGGACGAAACGAAAGCGGCTCCGACAAGCCGAGGCTTATGCTCGTGCAGCTTCTGTTAGTGAACTGGCGAAAACTATCCGGTAGTCCCAACCGTCAACTTATCTTGGGAGAAAACTAGAACTACGGATTTCAATTCAGATGATTTATTAGCCGAGGCCGAAACGGCGAGTTCTTGGGCCGAACCGATGTAATTTGTACAAACAGGAATATTCGTTTCCGCAGTAATAAAACCATTTTTTATGTCTCGGTATTGTACTATGATTAGAGAGTAATGGCTTAGCCGAATTCGAAATTTTTGTCATTTACGAACTTCGAGCCTTAGATAACCCTCTCGTTGAGGCGTCAAAGGACTCGAACTCTGGCGTAACTATTGTCGGACCAAGGAGGTGGTGGGTTACTGGTGGTCGAATGATTAAGTTCTTTAGTGCTGTTTCCAGCGTAACCCAAGATACAACGTTGTTTACCGCTTGATACCCGTTGAACGATCAACGTTGGTACTGTATCAAGAGGGTGAGTGCTCGCAAAAAGTGAGCGCACTACTTGCACTGTAATTGTCGAGCACTCTAATGGGTTCACGGACTATCGTTAGAAGATATATGTCCGATTTACGCAGGTCCCTTATTATAATTACTTTCTCAACTATGCCTATACAAACTTTCTATCCTCAAACGATCACAAGTCATCCGGAATCATACATTAATCTATTAAAACCTGTTCATACAATACCACATCTAAAATGTTTGAATATAAATTAAGTGAAACATAACCATAGTTTATTAAACATACTTTAAGAAATTTTTGAGAATAATGAATTTAATTAGAAAATAATCCAAAAAAAAACAACTTAATAAACTGAAACAATAGAAATGATAGAGATAACATGCATTCCCCACTGATAACCTTGATCAAAAGAAAACTTCAATTTAAGTTAAGTTAACTTAAAACCTATTTTAACATAATCCTAAATATCACTTGTAAATTATGGGTAATATTAATATATGAAGTTTAAATTCATTAAAATCATAAAAGTTCTTATGAAGAGTAAATAATTCTAATTTACTTAAATTTGTAATTTATAATATTCCTCAAATGACCAAATCAACTTCCTAATATACTTGAATTCATTATGTTCAAATACTAGAAAAAGTTGGTAACTAATAATTTAACCAGAGTAATGGAAGTTTGACCTTCATTATTCACTTTTCGTTTTGTTAGAGTTATTTAACGTTTTTCCAAATTTCGTTGTTTTATTACATTAATTGTAATTAATGTTAAATAACAATTTTCGAATAAATATATCAATATAATTAATTTTGATATAATAATGTAAATAAATTAAAATATTAAATATTTATATCCTAAACTTTTTAATAATATTTCAGGAATATTAGTATTTGGCCGAATTTTTCGAAACAATTCTATTCATCAATAATATATTATGGCATCTCGAATGAGCAAAGATCGGTTGACAACACTAATGAGAAAATTGTAATTAACTTCCTTAATTTAATTAATTAACTTCATTAATTTCCTTAGCAATCGAGTTTATAATAATTCAATGAGATACGAAGGTTTGATTGCCCCAAGGTCAGTTCCACCAACTAATCTTCCTGGCGGAATTATCTGACAATGACTACTTAAAAAGAGATGCAAGGAATATAGTTGGCCATCCAACATTATTACGTCAAATCAATATGCAAGTCATTGAACCAAAAGGAACGAAGCAGAAAATAAGGAATTATCCAGAAGTCTTCCCACTCCAGGAAATGTATTTCATTGGGATGGTCCATCAACCTGTGCTCGAAGGAACCTTGGTATGACTATGATTCAAGGAAACAATGATGTAAATAAATTTGATGATCGAAATCAATAAATTTAGTCTCTTTTTGATCTAGTTAAAAATAAATTTAGTCTCTTTTTGATTTGTTAAAAATAAATCCAATAATTTTAATAAATTATTCTACTAAATTACTTCAGTAAACTACTCTATCCTCGTTCCATCACCTTAAAGGGGTTGTGACCATCACATAACAGGGGGTCCTGAGGGGGAAGGTTATCGTATTTTTATAAGGTTGTTTTATAAATCTGTATGTACATACACACATCCACTTATATATACATATACATATACACCCACACATATATACATATATGGATATAGTTTAAATTAATAGTATTGATGTCGTTTTCAGGGGGGGGGTGTTACTAAAAATAGATTTTAGTGATTTTCCGTAATTTCATTGGAAGATAGGGCCATTGAAACTAAATTTAGAGGTAGGGGAATCCCAAAATCAATAATTTGTTTTATAACTTGTATTTTTATGAAATAAAGATAATTATTTTAATAATATTATAATAATAATAATAATAGTAATAATAATAGTAAGAGTGATAATGTTACTGGTAACAATGCNTTTAGGAAAGTTATAGTTTAGTACACACAAACAATAGAAAGTTTATGAAATTAATAATTTACTACTCACACAAAAGAGACTTTTCTTGCCTTGTTCAAAGCAAATTGTGAAATTAAGTCATGCATATCTAAATTATCTAGGATTTCATGTTCTATTGAAATTATTGATATATTACTTAAACGTTCCTGGAGCATAGTTGATCTTAAATAATTTTTAATTAACTAGCATGACTAGCATGTTGTATTGTGTGAAATTTGAGTAAGGGGATATTCCCCGTTTATCAGTTCTTAATGTTGTGTGCAAAATAGTATAATTTAAGTGTTAATTTAGGTATGTAAGTTAACGAAAAGGTCGATTTAATTAAAATTTACCTACTTTCCCGACTACACTGAGTACGGTACGATAGGCCCTATTGTAATATGTATCCACAATTAGTTTCCCATAATTATTTCGTCCGCATAGTCCCTGTGACTATGCCAACTACCAAGAAGGATTTATACGCCCTACTCATGGTTAAACACCAATAGTTCGTGGCGACCTCTGGTTAAGATTATGATTTTAGTGCATGTAGGGTCGATGACCCGAAATCATTATGAACTGTGCATTCATAAATGATAAAGTGCATAGGTGCAGGTTTGGCTGGGATCTCGCTTCAAAATCATTGATAACCGACGATCTCATTCAAATCTACACCTCTATAATTAAATAGAAATAATGAAAACAAGGTTTCAATAATAATAATTTATAATTCACAATGAAATCGTCCTTACTTACAATCTCAGAAAAATCAAAATCAAAAATTTGGCATAAGAGTAAGCATTAGCATATTTTCCTTAAAAAGTGACGAAATGTGTTAGTTTATATAGCCTCTGTTTGACGTGTAAGTATACATGCGTGCATTGATGCAGTAAAACAAATTCAGATTATTTTAATTCTCGAACATTCGATTTTTAATTTTTATCGATTTTGATGGCGATTTTTCAGTAAGAATTTTTGTTTTTATTTTTGAAATTTTATTTTCGAATTATTTTTTATTAAATTTGCCTCCATGATGGATTTCAGCATTTCCAGAACATTCCATGCTAAATTTAATCTATTTCTTATTTTTAAATTGTTTTTTATAATTTCTTTTCTAAAATATTTATTTTTTAAACTAAAATATTTATTTTTTATAAATTTTATTGGGTCGTTTGGCGGTCATGATAGATTTCGCCATTTTTATGAATTGTTCTGGATTTTTATTCAAAATATCGATATAATTTTCTTTACGTAAGATTTTATGAAGATTTTCTTTAATTTTCTTTTTTAATTTTTACTAATCGCCTTTATTCGAATTTGTTTTTTTGTTGTTTTATGTCTTTCGGTTATATTTGAGTAAGTTTTCGTGTAATACTTCTTGCTCGTGTTTTATTTTATTTTTAATTCAGATGTTTTATTTTTGGGTATATTATCTCTCTATTATCATTGTTTACTTGGTGTTTTATATATTTTTATTTAAGTAAACTTAATGCTGGGTATACGTGTTGTGTACTGACACATTTCGTCCCATTCCTAACTTTGGGTTCAGAAATCAGTTCTAGCCCAACAGAGGCTAAAGAAATCGATTGAAATAAGTCCTTCCAACGGCAGTCCAGAACCTGTTAGTAAAGCCATAAAGGAATAGTCCTACCACAGGAACTCACCTGCTCTATGGATTCCGTTGACCTTGCACAGCACTAACATGATCCCCATCAGAGGTGCATTGCCGTTCTAAATAATTTTGTGGTGTTTTCTCAAGGAACCAGGCCGATTTCGGCATAGCTTCTTTTCATCTCCTGGAGGATGATCGTCCATGAACTAACCCACCAACACTCTGCTCCTCCATTAAGTCGCTTGACTGTTTGTTATTATTATAAAAAATAATTTCTAGTTTCCGAGAACACGACAAAATCCATATTTTTAAAGATGTTTTAGACGTCCTGTTCAACCAACTCTATAATAAATTTTCGGTAGTGGAACTGACCCAAATATTTTCCTTGCATCTATCCAAATAAATTAAAGCTTATCAAGGAACGTGATACCATAAATCCTACAGTCATTCAGCGAAAATATAGTAAAGACACATCAAAAGAATTTCTGCTTCAAATAGTTATGGTTACACAATGAAATATCAAAAATGTCATCTAGACACAAATTCGCTAACCTTTTAATAATAAAATTGTCAGCTATAGCTGCAAACATTCCATAGGTGTTAACAGTATTATTATTGTATCTCAGGCTACCTGTTACTTTTTTATCTATATTGTCTTACAAATGATAATATGAAAATGAAAGAAAATTATCATATTTTTAGAAATTGTATAAGAAAATCACTATTTCAATAGAAAATAAGTATTTGTTGAGTGAGAGAGCAAATTTTTCAAAAGTGTATTCATTTAGAAAATATTTTTGTAATCAATGGGATACTTCGAACTACAAATAGATCTATGCGTTTTTAACCCTAGATTCTAGTTGGTTCTTTTATTTATTTAATTGTTGTTGCAGTGAAAAGATGGTTTTAAGTAGAAGATCTTGTAATCATAAACCTGATGTATTTTTCTATACCCGTGGTGAATACGTCCTTATTACCAACCGAAACCTAGTCACCAAATTTGTAAGGTGTGTTAATCATTTATATTTCGATATGAAGCTGGGTGATCAAGATAAACTTTGCGCACCTCACATGATATGCGAGACCTGCATAGAGCATCTTCGTCAGTGGACCAAAGGAACAAGGAGTTCTTTGAAATTTGGAATCCCTATGGTTTGGAGGATAATTCTGTGAATTTAATAATTTCTGTTTATTCTGTGCCATTGATGTAACTGAAGTAAACAAGAAAACCGGAGCTGCCTCAAATATCCTGATCTGGAATCAGCACGTCGTCCTATGCCCCACTGCGATGAGATTCCAATGCCTGTATTTCATGATTTTCACGACATGAGCGACAAAGAATTCTCCTCCTCTTCCTGTGTTGAAAAGATGAAGAAGAATTTTTCCCTGGCGATGACGCTTCACATCCTTTTTCTCAACATGAGACTAATGACCTTGTTCGTGATCTCCGCTTGTCAAAATCGAATGCTGCGTTGTTGGCATTGAGACTTAAGAACAAAACCTCGTCTCTCATGGTGCTCACATCACATTCTACCGAAGCAGTCATGAAGAGTGCTTCCCGTTTTTCATTAAAAATAATAACCTGGTGTACTGTACTGATATTGCACAGCTCCTGCATAAATTACGGGTAACACAGAAAAAGCCAAAAAGTGGAGACTATTTATTGACAGCAGAAAGCGATCACTGAAATGTGTTCTAATGCATAATGGGACCACACACTCAACAACACAAAGAGAAGTATGAGGCGGTGAAGTATGTTCTAGAGTGGCTGATTTGTGTCTATTTGAAAATGATCAACTTTTTTTTGGGACAACAATCTTGGTTTACTATGTTCCCATGTTTTCTATGTTTGTGGGACAGTATGGATCGAGCACAACATTACATATTACTGCCCTGCCATGCAAGGAACATCACTAACTAGCCGCTGGTGAACAGAGACAGGATATTATTCCCACCACTGCAAATTAAGCAATTCACCAGAGCTCAGGACAAGAATGGAGACTGCTTTGCTTACACGTGCCAAGTTTTTCCATGTTTAACCATTGAAACGTTGAAAGCTGGGATTTTTGAGGATCCTCGAATTCGACATCTCAAAAAGATCCAGAGTTTTGAGAGCTCAATGAAATCAGTGGAGATTAAAGATTGAAAAGCTTTTGTTCAGGTTGTCAACAACTTCCTTTACAACAAGGCAAGGGACTATAAAGAACTTGTTACCAAGATCCTGACTGCTTTTAGAAACCTTGGATGCAACATGAGCATCAAAACGCACTACCTGTTCTCCTATTTGTGGGTAATTGAAAGTAAATATGTTCTATGCAATAAATGTTCAATTTAATGCTCATACGGCTCTATAGTTGATTGTCAAACTTCCCAAAATTATTATCAGATCAGGTCAAGAGTTCATGTTTCCACGGCTAGGGACTGAAAAGGGTTCCAGTTTGTGATCGACCCCTTGTAGTTTCAAGTTATTGCCGAGTTAAAAAGATTTGTACAGACTTCCTGAGTCGAATTAGTCTAGATATGCTAAAATCAGCGAGGGTAAAGTTAACAATAAATAAGTTTTAATGATCATTTTGGACAATCTTTCGACAGATAAGAATTTTTCCGAAAATATAGGCTGGACACTGCTCAAAAAATTTCCAAGAACATTGATTAATATCCACTAATGAGAACCATGCTAAAAGGAGAATCAAACGAGCAATAAATTGATAAAGCTAAATAAAACTTACCATCGGCAGTCGAGAAGTATTTCTAGAAATGGATCTCATCTGCTTCTTTATTTTCAGCCAGTGTACATTTACAACATGGTAATAATTTTATTCCAATCTTAATGGATTAGAATGGAGTTAGAAACCTCCCTATAACAAAATATCTTATTTAGTTGGTGCTCTTTCCAAACTTAAAAATGGTCAATAACACGAAAAGCTGAATAAAGGGCTATTAGTAACTATATCTACGTTTATTAATAGTATTAATAAACTCATTTCAGTTTTATTTTGATTCATCTCTCTCTCTATATATAAACTATTAGGACTACTCATGTTAATAGGAACCAACCATTTGGTCATTTTCTTGTTGAAAATTCATTTGGTAAAAGATGAAATATCTACCAAGTTTCATCAGTTATAAATAGATATTTAAAATAAATGTAATTTATCATGGTGGAATAAATCTAAAGTCTGTACAAAAATGCAACTATTCTTTGTTAATACCAAATTTTTAAGGTTATTTTGCAATATCTTTAAATAATATAAATTTGATTCTAAATATTTGTTTGTAGTATATTCAGGGCGATTTTTCAACCATATTTTGTAATTTCTTCACGGGGTTAAATTAATATCCTAGACCCATTTAATTGTCATTCAATATTTTCATAACGTGTGATGCAAGTTGATAGCCAAACGCCACTCTAAATTCAAAGTGACCAAAAATCAAATTCTACATTATATCTAATACAAGTAAGTTGGAACAGCCTCTTGGCATAAAATTGCATTCACATATTTCAGACATAATATTTGAGTATATTAAAAATATTTCCAGAAAGATTTGCCTTATTTGGAATAAACAGATAATTCTTAAATCATTAAATTTAATTTCACGTGTGATAAGTTATTTTTAATAATTGAACTTATTTTAAGTTAAAAACAAGTAGAATAAAAGTTCATGTATTTATTCATGTACCATTCTAAACTCTTACCAAAACCAAAATATTTCTTATATTAGACATTTATAAAATGAGCTGAAAATCAAATATAATTAAAAATCAACATTCACAAGTAGCTAAATATATTCCAAATTTTATTTCACTAAAAATTACTTAAGCTTCTTTTTTGGTCTAATGTTGCTAGTGTGACCACATTTTCGTTTTCTACAATTGGTAGCCCTTGGGTGTAATCTAGCATAGCATTTACGGCAGATCATTTTATCACAATTGTATTTTTGGGCCAACACTCTCAAAGTAGGTTCAATAATACCTCCTCTTAAACGTAAAACCAAATGCAATGTTGACTCTTTTTGAATATTATAATCTGATAAAGTACGACCATCTTCCAATTGCTTTCCAGCAAAAATCAAACGCTGTTGATCTGGTGGAATGCCTTCTTTATCTTGAATCTTCGATTTAACATTTTCAATGGAATCTGACGACTCAACTTCAAGTGTTATGGTTTTCCCTGTTAATGTTTTAACAAAGATTTGCATTTTAAAAAACTAAAAACAAAAAATTAACAAATTAATAAATAGATGATAAACTAACACTTTTTTAAATTTATACGTTTTATAAGAATCTAAAAATTTAAACAAAATTAAATATTTAAATTTTTGTTAATGAAAATTATTTAATAATTTAATAACCTGTTTTCGCATTCAATATATAAATTTTAAATTAGTCAAGTGATCATTTAACTGATAATAACAATTTTTTTTACAAATATATAACCAATATATTAAAAATTTTAAATCAAATTTTATCTACAAAGTCAAAATTTATATTTTAAATAATAAACATAAAATCCGATAAATTGCAGTTAAAGTTATATTCTAAAGCTTTCGGATTTTCCATCGATTTGTCTTAGACATAGATAAATATCAGTTCCATAACCTCTCATACTTTCCAATTTTAAAAATCCACCAAGGTATTCTGTATATGCTCTACAAGTCGGTAGACCAAATCCAAAACTAAAGAATGTATATAATAATACAATTATTGAATAATTATACCCATGCATTGGCTGGTTAAATGTATCTTGAGCTACTTGTGATAAACCCAAAGCACTATCAATTCCATCAATTAATGCATCAGACTGTCTCTGAAATTCGGATGTTTCTATGTCCGAGTCAATATCATCGTTTGTAAATTTCCAATGATTACAAGAAAAATGATAATCCCATATTCTAGAAATAATGGATTTAGGAATTCCAAGTCCTTGATCAGATATCCGTATCATAAAATCATCATCATTAGATACTAATGTAATTTTAACATTTGGAATAGTTGAACGATGTTTATGGGTTTCTATTGTTGCTCTTAAATTGTACAAATAAAATTATCATTTTTAAAAATTATTAACCTAAACGCATTTTTTAACAACTCATTAATTATATAATCGAGTGGTTGGCGAATATATGGGAAAACAACATCCGTGTGCCCATTAATAATTACAGTAGGCTTAATTCCATATTGCATACGAAAGTTTTCTCTACAAATTTGAAAATAAAAAAAAGAAAATAAAACAGTTATAAGTTACCCAACATGTTCTGCATGACTTTCTATTAAAGATTTCGGCGAAAAGTTGACATTAATTATTCCTACATGATTCGGCTAAATTTTTAATGAAATTTAAAGTAAATTAATAATATTTACACGATTATCCTTCAAGGCCAAATGATGCTCTGCCAACATTCGTACTCCTAATCGCGATGTCAAAGTTCTGTCTAAGATACTTTTAATTAACTGATTATCCTACAATTCAAAAAACATAACATTTTAAAAATTACAGTAATAAATAAAAGTAAAATGAAATTCTAGGACATTATTAACCGTTTTTAGTCTGTAAAACAAAAATGTTTTTGTAGTAAGTTAAAATGGAAAACTTCCTCTGTTTAAATAACGAATGCCATACACAAAATATGTCTTAATGTGGACTTTTATATGAATTCTGTAGTGGTTCAATCAATATAGTTGTGTATTAATATCACGAAGATCTATACAATATTATCAGGAATATGTGCAAAAAAAGTCAAAAGATGATCAGAGCTGGAAAAGGTTATAAAATAAAATTTGTTGTGTTCTTTAAAGATCGACGACTCGACGAAACGGTGATGCAACATTACGTATAAAAAATGACAATGAACCGTCTTTGTCAAAAGAAAGTTTATTTGCGAAAACCGCGTTTGCGTTCACTGGAAGAAATTATTATTATGTTATTAACTTCCCGGGAATATTTTTCTGGTTTACTTAGGATTGATGATTAAAAAAAACTTCTATGCTTTTTGAAATAGTCTTATTCTTATGTATATGTGTGTGGGGAACCTTAATAAAGTTTCGGTATGAAATATAGCTGTTTATCTGGCTTCTCATGACCAGTAGAAAAATCAGATAAAACCAAACAAAATAGAATTTATTGATCACAAGAAAACACTCCATTTACAATGATAACAATTAAAAACCTTGGGGTAGAAGTCCAAAGAATTTTACTCCTGAGATCGATCTGCAAAATGATATTGATTAGCAGTTGGTTAACTTCTTCGTTTATATAAATTATTTACCATCAATCATTTTTGTTAATGGCCTGAGTCATCTTCACTTTATGGACAATTAGATGATTACTGGGCCTTTCCCTCAAATGATTCAAGTAACAAATGAATCTGTCAATTCAGAAAATTCTCACATGATCTATGGCTAAAGTAATTTGTTTTTTCGTTTCAGCCCCTCCTAGTGACCTCCAGTCATTTAAAAGTTATTTCGCTGGTCTTTAACTTTTAATTAATCACCCCATCCCGGAAAAATATTAATTTCTAACAATTACCATTTCTATTACAATCTGAAAACACACACACACACATACATACAAAAGCGATGAAGTCATAATTATTAGGAAAGTCGAAATGAAAGGCAATAATTCCATTCTTATGGAAATTTAGAGCATAAAATAATAATCAATTTAAAACAAAAAACATTGATATTTCACATCATCTGAATAGAACTATAAAAAAATTAAATCCAGATAAAGTATTAAATAGGATTTACTATAACGATCACGAAGTATAGAAATATTTAGATCTATGTCTGTTGTTGAAGTCAACTTATATTGAAGAAACAATGTTTAGGAAAAGCCTCGTAATTCATGAAAATGTTATTTTATACGAATTAGACAAGCTGAGAAAACTTACCACAATATTAAGTCACAGAACCCGATTTTTAAAAAAATGTAAAATCTATTAGGAAAATTCAAAAAAATTTCTGAGTATTTAAAAATAACTAATTTAAAATTTAATACTTCTTGGCCCTTTTGAAAAAAATACCTAAAAATAGTTTCAAAATCTGTATTTATCACTCTATTATTTTGAATGTTTTTTTTTCTTACGAAACAGTGATTTGGAACCCACAGAATAGAAATTTTTTTGTGGATACAATAGCAGGTGAGGTTTGATATTCTTGATTTTCTTCGTTTACACTTTCCAATTTAGGGGTTAAGAATTATCATATATGAATCAGTAAATATATTTTTAATTAATATTTTGTACTTTAAATTTTTTTGTGAATTTGGTGTTTTTATTGATTTTCACCTCATTTTTGCACCTCTCCTGTTGAACCCCAAAAATTTTATTAATAATATATCGGTTTCATATATTTTAATTCCTGTTTGATATTAATTACTTAATATATCTTTATTTATTTCTTACTATTTCTTATATACATTTATTCCTTTACTTTATTCTGATGTGCATATATTGTCTTTCTTTATTTTTTGATCTAAATTTTCTCTAACTATTTTTAGATATTAATTTTTTTAAGTATTATATAAATTTTAATATTTTTTTAGGTATTTTTTCCAAAATCCCATACTTCTTTGATAAATTACGATTTTAAAAATTTTACTCCTATATTTTCCAGTAATCTATCATCATTATCCAAATTTCCTCCCCCTGCTCCTCTCCTACTCGTGAAAAGGTAGAAAATGATAAAGCACTAGGAAAACCCTCAAATTGCATATTTTTTATCATTGAAAAAATGTATGTACTAGACCAGTGATTCCCAAATGGGGTTCAGCGAGATTTCGAGCTCTGACACCAGATATTATCATAAATTTTAGGAATTTATTAAAAATAAGAGTATTAACAAAAAGTTAAATCCCTGAAAATTTTGCTGCCGTTTGCAACTTCCTATTTGTGTGAGCTAGGATTCTTAACACTGCCTGAAATCAAGTCCAAGAAGCGAGAAGAATTGAAAAAAATTGCTGTGAAAGTCAATGTCATGCCGCTCATTATAACTAGTAAAACAAAATTATATTTTAAATTCTAAATTTTGACCTTTTTAACTGTTGGGGTTCCAGCGGCAAAAAAAGTTTGGGGATCACTGCACTACACTTTAATTTATGTCCAAACTTGCGTGATATATACTCTCTCACGTTGAAATAGCAGGAAAGATGTCACAAACAACAAATAAGTTACAAGTATGCATTAATGTGTTTTTTATGTTTATGAATCTGACAACAAGGTTTATATCTCAATTGAAAAGAAATCAAAGGTGATAATCGAAAGAAGTATATATATATATATATATATAATATAAACATTACAAGCTTTGTGATACCCAGTGCAAATCCTTCGTTGTTTTCCTCATATATGATACCTTTTAGTACATGTTCATGTAATTTATACGAAGTAATTAATTCAAAATAAAAATTTGATCCCTTGTAATTTTGAATTAGAGGACGATATCAAATGGGAAATATTCAAATACAGTAATTGGAATGACTATTTTATTTCTGATTTATTATTGGTTTATGAGTTAGAAATTGAAAAAGTCACTTAAAACTAAAAAACAATTTACTCGTTTCCAGCTAATTAATAATATAATCTGTAGTAGAAAAAAAATTCTTTCGAATAAAATCATAGAAACTCAATTTTATAATAATCTTCGTTTGTTCTGTTAGAAAAATATCATGTTCAAATGAATTTAAAAATAAATTGATTAAGGTAACAAAGTTCACACAATCCAATAATAAATGATTTATGATAAATACATTTACACTGTTATTGTTTGATTTTCTCTCTCTCTCTCTATATATATTATTTGATATATTTTTGTTTTTTATAATCTGACAGATACACATTCAGTAGCATGGCTAAAAAATTACTCCACTGGGGTAATGAATAGAATAGCGTACTAAAATTACTATTTTAAATTGTCATTGGCCTGCGTGGTATTTACTCTCTCGCGTTGAAATAACAGGAAAGATGTCACAAACAACAAATAAGTTACAAGTATGCTAAAGATTATTGTGTTTTTGTTTATGTTTATGAATCTGACAACAAGGTTTATATCTCAATTGAAAAGAAATCAAAGGTGATAATCGAAAGAAGTGTATATATATATATATATATATATATATAAATGAGTGTCGCCATTCGTACATCTTTTTCAAATTTACAGAAAACCAACAGATACCGGCCTCTATACTACCCTAGAGAGTTTTTGTGAATTTAAATATAAAAGAAACATGGTGAAAGGATTGGTTTATCGGTCATAACGGATATCACCGAATAGTATCAGTGATACTATAAAAATAATATCATCAAAAAAAAATATAGTGATATTATTCAGTGCTTTGGTCATTTTAATAAAAAATAAGTTTAGATAATTATCAAAAATTTATTCATCATCATCATCCAAATACTCAACGTCCTCATAATAATCATTTTCATCAAGTATAGACTCGTTATTTAATCGGGATTCGGTGTTTGAAGAAATCCACGCCTTACAGAACTCCACTCCATATACATCGTGTTTGGCAATATGCCAATCCTCATAATTTTCGCTAAAACCTGCTGCTGTTATTGAATTTTTAAGAGTTTCGATTTTCATATCATCCCAAGATTCCCTAACCCACGAATTGACCAATGAAAATGTTGGTGGTTTTGGATTCCCATTTCTTGTATACTCAACAGACTCTGAATTCTTCCATTCATTTATTTCAATGTTTTAATATGGTGATATTATTTAAATAGTATCACTAAATATAAATGAATTTAGTTATGGTGTAGTATTAATGATACTATTAGGTGTAGTGATACTATTTGGTAATATACGTTAGTACTTATCTTCCACTTTTAAAAACTCAGTAAAAAGTTTAGATAAATTAGTGGAATTACTGGTGAAGAATGGCTACTCAAAACTGTTTTTATTGTTAACGCTGAAAGAGACTGTTGATAAATGTATGAATAATGCTAAGGATCGCAGTGTGAATGAATGTAAATTGACTGATATGTCGAATGATGTAGTGAATATAAGTATTGATACTAACAAACAAGATGAGCCAAAACATACAATTGCATTGCCGTATTCTGAAGGATATAAAGATTTCAAAAGAAAGATAGGTAGACAGCTGGGTACATTGAATTATAGAATTGTTTTAAAATCGTGCAAAGTACGTAGTATGTTTGTTAGTAAATCTCAAACGCCGGTTGGATTGTGTTCGGATATTGTTTATCAATTCACATGTAATGGGTGTAATGCCACAAACATTGGAGAGACTTCCCGTCATCTCTGTACTCGAGTTCAAGAACACCGTCGACCGAAAGGAGTGTCCAATATTAAGGATCACAATAAAGTATGTATGAGAGAATTAGGAATGTCTGATTTTAAAATCTTATCAAAAAATTTTGATAATTATTTTGAGCGTGTGATATGTGAAGCATTATTGATAAGAACTTTTAATCCTAAAATGTGCAGAATGCAGCGAATACGTGTGTGTTGAATGTTTTTAATTAAGTTTTTGTATGTTGATGTATATTGAATAATAGTTATGTTAAATAATTAAAATAATATTTTTAAAAAATAATTGTTTAAAATTTTTATTTCTAATTTAAAATTTATAGATTTTATAATTTGTTTATATATTATCAATATAATATAGTTATTCAACCGTCTTGAATGTATATAACCTGATGATTATAGTGATGCTATCGAAATATAGTGAAGATGTACGAATGGCGATTTTTATTAATAAAATCTTTACCGAGTTTATTTTAGTATATATATATATATATATATATATATATATAGCCAAT
>CAUHTR010000064.1:201305-231382 GCA_959609185.1 Schmidtea polychroa
TATATATATATATATATATATATATATAGCCAATTCTGTTTTGTGCAGTAGATAGATAAGTGGTTCGTAATCGTTTTCATCGCTTGAAGATAGTAGAGTTGATTTATTTTTTGTTACCACGTAGTCTCGTGGTGTTTCCCAATCTCTCTTTTATGACATGCTCCACATATTTATGTATTTTTAATACAGCATGCGCGAGAACCGAACACACATCATTACAAGACATATTTTTAATTCTGGAATTATTCCTTCTATCAAAATGTTTAAGGATTTTTTTCTTTATAATAATTATTGATTTTATTTTTACATCCTAATAAGTGAAAGTAACAGAAACATCACAAATGAATTAAGGAAGGAAATTTGCCGGAGGTTTGAAGAAGGCAAATAGAGCTAGATAGAGATACTGTTAGGATACGCAGAAATTCTATTGATAGGCCTGAATTATTAGGTGAACCTGAAAAGGAATTAATAAGATCTTATATCGATCTAAAATGCAAAATTGCTGAAAACGGCTGAAAATACAGGATAAGGATAAGATGGATATTATTGCTGTTCTACAAGACATTCCAATAGCTGGGGCACCAGAGGGAATACTCCTACAAAAATAATTCAGGAAATACGTTTTAAAAACTTTTCTATTTGTGCAGCTATGAGTAAAATGGTTTGATCAATTTTTCAGTTCAATCACGTTTTACAATAGTGTGAAAAAGAGCAAATGCATGGAATGGTTCTTGTAATGGATAATGCATAAATCTGCTGTTATAAATGATCTGGTAGAATCAAAAGGCCTCCCTATTCCCCCAGCTCAATCCTATCGAAGAGGTTTTTTCTCAATGGAAAGGTTTTATTAAATCTTTAAACAGTAGGAATAAAGATGAACTTAATGATGTAATTATGATAATTATGATAATAATTTAAGAGTATCCTAAGTGATGACAGCTGTCGCTAAACCCCTTCGACTGTGCTCCTTTTAATAAGCTATGCGAGTTATAGTTATTTCCTGGTATCCAATTGGTGATATTATCATTTGAACTACGTAATTTTTCAAAAAAATAAATCAAGTCCAACACAAATTCAACAGTATTTTTTGACAATAAACCTTCTGACTCAGCAATTACTTTACCATTATGTGACAATAATTTCAGCAACACGCAGACTACGCACTAGCCTTGATTACCGAGTTTTATTCAACTCCTTTCACAATGAACACTACAATGTTTGTAGCTCTTTTGAATGGGATTTATATATGATTTATGCTCTCTGCAATAATTCCGCTGTTAAATCCATAATTATACGTTTACCAAGGAATATATGTATTATGCTGCTCCGGTAAATATATATTTTGACATTGTGCAACCGCCACAAAACTAATCCAATGCGTTACAGCTATTCTTTCAATAATGTATCATTAGCCTTCACATGTATACTGGTGATTCACCTTATCTCGATTTGTCACTACTCCAGAAATCATTAATATTTGTCACATTTGCACCCAGTTAGCACATTGCAAGTTCAATAAGTAATTTTAAATTTATTATAGAAATATGCTCATCGTAAACAAATTTGTTTATTTCAATCCAACGAAAGTTAATTTCTATTTTATTTTTATTCCATTCAAATAATGTTTCCCTGGAACAACTCGATTGACTCCATCGAAGAGTTCATTGCCATCAATAACAATTCCGCGAATCCCTTCCAAATCTAATTTATATTTCCTGCCCTATCGTCATTCTCTTTGAAAATCCACATAATCAAAGCTATAATCATTGATTTGCACAATATTATCCAAAACAGTACAAGAGGTACATAACATGAGAAAAAAACAGTACTTAAGGAACAAATAAGAATTGAGCAGTAAATATAATAGTGCTGCGATTAGACAAAATATAACTCATAGTTTGCTAAGTTTATTATAAACAATACCCTCCCCCGCCCCTCATTCCCCTTTTCTAATATAAGTTGCATTAATTTAGATCTTGACACTACGATAATATATAATAGTAATGAAAACGACGTTGAAAAATATTATTCCTTTTTTACCGACACTCGAAAACATCCAAAATGTCTTAAATGGCACCAGATCAATAAAAAGTTTTCATGTATGACATAAAGTAACAATTTTTTTATTATTATATCATATATAAAAATAAAATAAGCGAGAAACAATCATTAATAAAAGATTTAAAAACATACTGCGACATGTTTTTGTGATTCTTTTAATCCTTCAGCCAGCATCGTCAACACATCTTTATGATTATTCAATAATGTTCTAAGTAAATCACTGTACTTATTTTCATCTTCTTCATTTTTAATCTAATTTTAGGATGGAAGTTTTTTAGATTTTCTAAAAATAGCCTTACCGCTGGAAATTGACTTAAATATTTAAAACTTCGAATATATAATTCATGCTAAAATTAATAAATATATATATTATGACATTTTTAACATATTACAGACCACTGCTAGTAAAGTGGGGTTGCATGCTACTATAAATGGTAGAGATCTAAATCCGGCAATTCTGTGAGCTATGCGCACTGGTAATTCACGATGAAGATATTGAGCACTTCGCTACAAATTTTAACTAACAGGTAAAATAACTTAAACTAACTATTATATGATTTTTATCAGTGTTATGACCAGTATATAAAAGACTTGTAGGAGTCAATCTCACTGATTGCTAAATTACATCATAATAAACTATTAAGAAATTATATAACCTTCGCAGCTGCTGCATCAATTGCACTTTGGAAATAATATGACGTTATAGCCTTCATTCTATTTTTAACACTAATATCGTCATTATTATCCCATTTATAAGAATGACTTTCCCAATGCTGTGGAATATTTGATAAACATTTATTGACACATTTTGGCAAAATTTCATTTTTGCAAGAGTTAACCATTGGAAACTGACGCAACATTAAGTTATAATATTATAGAAATTTTTAAGCAAATTATTTAAGTAGAACAAAGCGGCATTATTTTAATAATTAAATTTAAATTTACATATTTTTCTTTAAACAAATGACATGTTTAATAATTGATAAACATTAATCTTACATATTTAACAAATTTAGAAAGCATATATTGAGAAAAATATATAATAACAGATAAAATCATAATTGAAATATCACAAAATAAAATTAAAATAAATAGGTTTTTATAAATATGATATTCTACTTCAAGTTAGAAAATAAAACTTATTATCTTTTTAATATGAATTATTAATAGGAATATTTTTTAAAATTAAAAAATTGTGGGTTTAGGTTGTGACTTTTTATAATTCCAAAAAACCCATTTAGACCAATGAATTAAACCAAAAGTCCACAGAGATTACATACACCACAAGAGGATACTTTACTGAATTAAAACACCAAGTAAAAACACGATTAATCAATAAAAATAACATAATTAAAATAAATGAAACTAGATTATTAAAATAACTCACCGCAAGAAGTTGCAAGTGTTGGCGCTTAAAGGGTGTGTCATTTAAATGTTCTATGGTTGTTTATTGATTTGGAATCGACTTTTTCCTAAAAGCTTTTTTTTATTATTTTACATTATACCATCTGTGTACCCATGGCAACAACCATGTTGGTTATGTACACAGTGGCTGAAAATCAACGAGCAAGTGAGCTCTACTACTAGAACTACTCCTTATTGAATTTTAATTTTCGGGTTTCGGACTGCCGATAGAAGGTCTTACGTCACTGTTCACTATCTTTCCCTTTCTTAGATCATTGTCCTTCCTTCTCGATTTAATTATGGTCCTCCTTACTGGATGTTATTCAATGTTACTTTCGAAAATTTTGCGCAGGGATCCGCCCTTATTTCCCAGTTCATAAATGTTGCTCTATATTTTATGTGTTGTTTTGTTAAATCTCTCTGCTATACTCTCTACCTACTTTTATAACCATCTGCAACTATTGCGAGTCATTCAATTACACAAAATCTATAGATTCTATTTCCATCCTAGTCTTTCACATGTTTCCATTTCATTTTTCTATACTACGATTCGAAAATAAAACTCACGTCTATCACTAATTTAAAAGAAATTACTCTATCTAATTCTACTCCACTAAATCGACGAAATTTGTGTCAGCAATTAACTCAGTAGGCCATGATAAGCACTTCCTGAATCCAGCTGACCGATGATTGAAGTATCACCTGATCCATTGGGTTAAAGGGCATCTAGACCATTTTGCCCTTGACCGGCTCAACCCTCAGTTCATCAATATCTATTAAAATTACTCAATACAAATTAAAATTTAAACTGGTGTTGGACTAGAACTGAATTCTAGACTTAAATCTTGAAAATTTGGAGGCACACAACCCGCATACCTAGCATTAAGTTTATTTAAATAAAATATATACAACATCAAATAAACAATGATAATAAAGAGTAAAAATAACAGAAACTAAAACACCTAATTTAAAAAATAAAACAAAACATGAGCAAGAAGTATCACATGAAAACTGACTTAAATATAACAGAAAAGCACAAAAGTACAAAAATAAACTCGAATACAGTCGAATTATAAAAATTAAGAGAAAAAGTAAAAAAAGCTTAGAAAATGTAACATAAAAAGAAAATTATAGACAAAAACCCAGAACAATCCATATCATGGACCCATTCGATACAATAAAATGTAAAGAAAATAAATAATTTAGTTTAAAAAAATAAAAATCTTAAAAAGGAACACATATAAAACCACTCAAAAATAAAAATTAGAATAAAATTAATATGGAATGTTCTGGAAATGTCCAAATCCATCATGGAGGCAAAGTTAATTAAAAATAATTCAAAAATAAAATTATAAAAACAAAAATTATGGCACAAAAATTGCCAGCACAAACGTTGAAAATCAAAAATAGAACGTTCTAGAATAAAAAAGAATTCGAGTTTGTTTTACTGCATCAATGCACACACGTACTCGCACATCAAAAATAGGTATATATACCGCCACATTTCGATCACAAGTTAATCTCTTTTTGCCAAAAAATCTTTGTTGTCTATCTAATCTTGAAACAAAATCGATAATAGTAAGACTAGTGTTAAGGTCTCGATATTCGGGAACACTCAACTTACTGGTTCTTATATATAGATATATCAGAACAAACAAATATGTGTATAAAGATTTATTGAAAATAAAATTTACCAAATATAATCCAATTACAATTCTGAAAAAGTTGGTACTTGTATCGTCAATTTCTTCAACTAAAATGCGTGCAAAAAGAAGTATATGTATTGTTATTTGTTGTTTGTGCGTGTTATGTCTTAGCAAGTTTTTATAATTTGTGAATCGTTTTGTACTGATTCAATGATTGATTTATCCGCAGGATTAACCTTTGAATATAAAATTCTTCGCAATATTTTTGGGCGACTAAAACTAATTTTTCGTCGCTATTTATATAAAATTTTAGGGCAGCTGTTACTTATAAATTAATTATTATTATTTTTTTAAGTTTTATTTCCATACTTGTAATAATTTTTATTTTATTTCAAAAGACACATAATTTAAAATAGAATAATTTTTATTTTCTTTCAAAAGACACTTATAATTTAAAATAGACTAAATTCAAATAATCAATTTTTATTTTTTCTCCGAAGACACTTGTTAAAAACACTTAATTTTTCAGCTGTTGAAATTATAGAAAAATTTTCTGTTAATTAAAATCTATTGTTAAAATTTATGCTGTTGTTAAATATCGATTTAAAATTAATTAAAACTTATTTATTTATCTTTACTTAATGATTTAATTTACCCTTTTATAAAATGTTAAATATGTATACAGACAAATATATTAAATAAAATTACAATCTACTCAAAAATATGTACAGAAAGATAAAATGATTAACACCAACAACGAAAATAAAGAATAGTCACGAATGACACATAAAGTAAATGATAAATTTAGTCAGCACATGATTGTTAATATTTCGAATCAACATTTTTGATCTTCTGGCTCATAAGCAGATCGTTGAACTGAATTGGTTTGCCTGAAATTGGGTTGCTTGTTAGGACATCTATCTACCCACGCTCTTCGGCGTACACGTTTACTCTGTATTTTTTGGGCCCTGTCCTATAGTATTTGTCTAGGGTAAATGTAGTGATGGGCCTACCCTCATCATCTAACACTAGTTAATTGTTATATTATTGTTAATATAAATTATTCTCATGATTAAATTAATACTTTAGAGATCCGTAGGTCAATTTTAATTAAACTGACTTTTTCAGCATTAAAATTACATATTTGATTTGACATTCAATCTACTTTAGAGCACATGACACTAGCGGAACCTAAAGGGGAAGTACCTCAGAATAAACAAAATAACAAAATAAACAATCTGGTAGCCGATTACTTCATAGATCTAATGCTAAATCCTTAATCAGTTTAATATCAATAATGTCAAAATGGGGAATGTACAAACTTGAGTTTTCCTAAATTTTTCATTTAAATACGAGTTGTCCATATTATTACCACTTTCCAATAAATTAAGTATATGTATCTATTAAATATTATCTATATAACCCTTATATATCGATAGAATATTCACGAAGCTCAAAAATTACATTCACTATACTAATAAAAGAAATGTACAAAGACAAAAATTTATATTTGCTTGCAATTAATTATACTATACCTATGTGCTACTAAGATATTTTATAAGACCAAGAATTACAGCTATCTATCATAAACGTACTTTACTATATAGATTAAAAAGACATTTACGAAGATTATATTTTTTAACGACTACACCTTACCTATATACACAAATGGGATAGGTAGAGGGATTAACAGTTGTTTTTACTTATAACGCTAGCAGTGGCGGAACTTCAAAATTTGGGCCCCCCCGCGCAATGTAAAATAATTCCACAATAATTTTTTTTTAACAAAAACAAGTTAGACATTTATTTCATATATCATAAAAATAATATAAAAATGAAACTAAAACTTAATGGACTTTAAATATTAAAATCTTTCCTCCTTGCCTTCATATTGGCAAAAAAATTTTTCGGTTAAAGTTTAATACATAGTTATTCACAGCAGCTGCTATTCAATGATAGTTTTATGTTTGTAGGCAAATATAACTGCGGGAAAAAAGTTTCAGAAAATGATTGTAAATATTTTTTTAGTAATAATTTTGTGCCCCCTATAGCTGGTGGGCCCCCGCAACGCAGGGTCCTGCGTCCACTAGTTACGCCACTGAACGCTAGTATAGTTCTGATATTCTATTAAAATAACCATGTTGACGAATACATAATTTTCTCTATTTTTAAAGATTGTAAATTATTTCATACACTATTACCCTCTCGAGGAATATATACATTTCTATTTTTAAATAGTACAACTTATTACACATACTACCTTATCCTATTAATATATAAATCTTTATTTTTAGGTATTACAAATTATTACGTACACTACCTTATCCTATTAATAGATGAATTTTTTTTTAAACATTACGAATTATTACATATACTACCTTATCCTATTGATATATAAAATTTTATTATTACTTATGTTATCGCACCCTATTGATGAATACATAAATTTTTATTTTTAAATATTGTAAATTATTACCTATACCACCTTACCCTATTGATATATAACTCTTTGTAAATTATTGCACATGCTATCCTACCCTATTAACGAATATGTAAATTGTTATTGTTAGACATTGTAAATTATTCCATACACTATCCTACCTTAGTGACGAATACATAAATTTTTTATTTTTTCTATATAGTGTAAACCACTGCATATCCTATGCTACCTACGCAAGCACACCAAGAATTAGGTAATTAGTTTGATCCTAAAGAACGAAAATTATTAAGTATGCTAGTTCACTAATTCAATAGATAGCTATATAACTTGGTGTTTGAATTTATTAGGTTACTCACTCAAGCATTCTGATACCCGAAGAATTTCATCGTTGACTTCGAATGATTAGCACTTATTGATTTCAGTATGTATAGTATTAATGGTAAAAACTAAAAATCGAAAATTATTGATTTTTTTTGAAATGGCCAAATTCGATTGCACTCCATCTATTATTAGTAACAAACCAACAATCTAAAAAGGTACCCCCATTGACCTCGCTTTGACCGACACTTAATAATACCCTCACCAATAGGCCAATCACTATCAACAACGGCTAAAAATTTATTCCCGTGCATGGCCCTATAGCATGATCTGTATGAACCTAACCTACTCGTAGACCAAAGTTTTCTCTCAGATCCTACCTGATCAACCCAATAAGGATCTCTGTACAACACCACTATTATTACTCCTTTAGTCTCATCACCCATGGGAGCAAAACAACAAAAACAAACCAGTTTTCTTTAGGCAGCATTAAATAAATTAACCATTAAAGACACATTGGTCCGAGAGCTCGAAATTGCAATAAGCATATCACGTTTAAATCAGACGTTGAAAGATTGAATCCGCTATCATCCTGAGTCGATCAGTAAATTTCCATCATCGATAAGCTTGATTATCTAGTCATAAACAACGACATTGAAAACGATAACACAATGTTAGCATTCATCGACCGAAAATAAATACCAAAAAATTTAAGTGAACAAGATTTACCTCCCATCGACACATGTTGAGAACTCCACCTACTACAATTATAGGTAGAAGAAAGGTAAGAGGCTCGAGCAAAGCTCCGAGCATTACGATTCAGCCCTGTACAATTGGTTTCAGTGGAAAACCAGTAAGCAACGTTATTCTGATTTAGCTTAAATTCTAAAGGTGGCGGGACAAAATGGTACGGACAAAATGAATAAAAAAATAACGAACTAAACTGATAGAATAACCAATAAAAATGCATTTTGATAAATACCATGTCACTTTAGATAGGCTAATTGTTATTAGAAAATTAGCTCAATTGGAAATTTAAAATGTTAACAACCTGCATATTTAAGACAACGGCCAAATATAAGTTATTTTTAATGTTCTTTATTGCAAAAAATCGTAATCAACAAAATCAATCTACCGTGAATAATAATAATAATAATAATACACATATTTGCTAACGCGCCAGTGTACACCGGGCTAACGTAAGAGAAATCCTGGTGAACTTCAGTCACAGGAACTGAATCTGATGCGCATGAAGTAGATGAACTAAAGCAGATGAAGCCCATGCTTGAACACAGAATTGGAATCAGATTAACAGGCAAAATTTGAAAGCCTTTTTGAAAGCCTTTTTATAGGGACTGTAAGATTATTGAAAGAATACGTCCGCATAGATCAGGAGTGGCCAACCGGCGGCCTGCGGGTCATCAATTGGCGGCCCGCATGCTTTAATATTTTGAAAATATAATAAAAACTTTTTAAAATACGATATAATACAAAAAATGTAATAAATGCAACATCTTGCGCATTTCCGTGTCTACATTTGATGTTAGTATAGAAGAGCTCTCATCTGGCAAACAAGCTCAGGTTTCTCACTGAAAGACATTTGCCCTGAATAGTTAAAACGTAATGTTTTTGTGCAAGAATGTTTTTTGAATGTAAAGTTTTAAATATCTTTCTTTTCTTTTTTTCAGTTGGTAGCTTTACGAACTGTAGTAAAAAATGTAATAATGGGCCGCCGGTAAATATTGAACAAAATTTATTGTTTATTTCATATTTTTATCTATTTTAACCAATTAGTTTTGTATGCTACATTTTGAAAATTTGCCCGATTCATTATGCTTTATAATCAGGGCTATCAAGTATAAATAGTGCCAGTTTATCTTGTACCTAAGAAGCATAATTTATTTAACATGCACGCAAATGCTTTATTGTTTTTTTAGCGGTTGTCTCAGACTCCACTACGGGCTATTACTGCGCTTCTCCTGTTCCTTAGTTGGAATTAGCACAGAAGCATTAGTTAAAAATTTACGCCATTCAAACCTGCGGCCCGCCGCATTATTCAAAAATATTGTAATGGCCCTTTTACCAAAAAGGTTGGCCACCCCTGGCATAGATGAAGCACTTCACACCATGGTAGTCGATTATAACAACCGAGATCCGGTTACATATTTGGGATATATGGCTCGCGTGCTCAATATAAATGTTGTCTGAGAGACACTGTATTGCAAGTGTTTACTGTTTAAGCATAAACGAAAAATTGTAACTAAGTAGGCCTATAGTCTTAGATGTTTGACACTAGTTTTTTTTAAAATTTATTTATTCATTATAATTTATATATTGTCTAGATTTTTGGATTGTTTTTAATATTATTAAACGAAAGACGGAAAGAGCCAGACATTTATGCTAAATAAAAACAACTTACTTATGTGTTATGGCAATAATTAATTAAATGCATTTGAAAAAAAAATAAACTTATTATTCTATTTAAACAAAGTTAAATCTATATAATTTAATACTAGTACCATTTAATCCTAGTACCATTTTGTCCTTACCATTTGTCCGTACCATTTTTCCGTACCATTTTGTCCGTACCATTTTGTCCAATACCATTTTATCCTCATACCATTTGTCCATACCATTTTGTTCGTACCATTTTGTCCTCTACCATTTTGTCCTAGAACCAATCTAAATATATTAATTAAATTAAAATTATTTACATCACACAATCAAATTAAGTAGTTATTTTAAACAAACCAGTAACATGGGAGATTTAATTTTTCTATTTTTAATTAATTACGAGTAGAACGACATGGTGGATTAGCCGACTCAAATTATATTTTTTTTGCATAAATTTTATTGCTAGAAAGTAAATCTAAATCGCGTTCATTAAATTCTCCTTGAAGAATAATTTGGGTAATTTTGAATTTGTGTCTCCGGGTGTTCAAAATCGAATAAATTTAAAATTTGTATTCTAAGTTTCTGAAAAACCTAAAATTTATTTTTTGTTACTGTTAAGCAAAAGCAGCGGAAGGAAGAATTGGGACCTCACGGGTTGTAAGAACATAGCGGTCCCTGAGAGTTCAGATCGGGAAGTTGAATTTAAGGGTTTTAGGTCAATTCTTTAACAAATAATTAACTATGTTTTGTTGTTTGAACAAAAATGTCGCAAATACAGTAGTCAAATTCTCCGGCCAGAGACGGGAGTCCAACCGTTTCCGAGGATTCCGAAGAAATCATTCGTCTACGTTCAAGATGGATCTAGTACCGGATCCATAAATAGACATATGGAGATAGTCAAAAATTTATTAATGAAAATATCTACAGCATAATAAATATGCAAGGCCAAATACAATAGGCTATTTACTGTATGTAGTGTTTAATCTGCTTGTGTGCCATTATAGGAATACGGGCACAATCATCCATACCAGTGCAACCAAAAGTGGAAACCTACATCAATTACACCAAACAAGCTCTGATGTGGGCCTTCGAAGATGTTGGGGCGGCCGTGGGTCGGTTACGCCGAATGGAAACGGAGATTTTAGTCGGCGAACTCGAAGACCCCTACGGGACGGCCAAGCTACAATGTAACACCGAAAGGATCGCCGCCATCCAGCGCGGCTTAGATCATCCATGTGGCCGCCAAATCAAGAGCCAGGAAGCAACAATGAGGACTCCCAGAAAACGGGAACGACCACGGAAGACCCTCCCAAGCAAACTAAATCCACTATGATTACGGCGAGACATTGAGAACTTTAGTTAACCATTATGACGTTATTATTATATTGGCATAGCCGAATTTTCTGTATTAATTAATTCATTAATTTGTTCGTTTATTAAACTTTTGGTACGCATGCGTCTGGTTGCGTTTGTGGTTAACTGTGTTTTGATACGTATACTTCAAGGTCGATAGAACCAAGATAACCTTTGACACAGAATGTTTGTGCTGTGTTGCTAACTGCGAGGACAGTAAGTACTCGACGGAGATTCCAAGGGTTAAAATACCTAGTATAGTTGAGGAATGATAAACGAAACCCTGGGAATTACCGATGACGGGCGCGGACGTCTGAGACCAATAACCTCCTTTAGATTAAACTGCTATTAATTGACGAGACTAATTGTTTGAAACAATAAAAAATTTACCGGTGTCAAATGATTTTATTTATTCTAGTGCTTAAACTTATGAAAAATATACGCCAAGATCGTGAATGGGCGCAACAACAAGTGCAAGCGTGTCGGTGGAAACTATCAAAGTTCAAGGGACGATGCCGCGAATTAGAGAATACTTGGTTTTACCCTAATGAGATACAAAAGCGCCTGAAGCTGATCCAACAATTACAGCTTCAGAGCGCCTAGGATCAATAGGAATTGTGAGCTCTTCGTCTGAGAATCAGGGAGCTAGAAACGCATGTAAACCATCAAGAAGTAGACAAGGACGCGATCGCCAGAATCCGGCATATGACAGAACTCATCGGCAGGCCCTGCGTTCCCACACCTTCCGCGCCACCCCAGAAAAAGATCTGTCTCGGCAAAGCGGCACGGGCCAGATTACGGCAGACAAATCTAGCCCACATGCCGGTCGCTTCAAAGAACCAATCAACTGTCCCTGCAGAGTCGAGTAAAATTCATTAGACATTGAATGCGAAATGTGTCATTAAATTGAACTTTTGTTGTGTTAATATTCCACCTGTTTGCTTGAATAAAACTATAATAAATACCTGTAATTTGGCAACAAAATTCAAAAGCGAAGGGACCAGGAAAAATCGGACATAGGCCTTCTATCGGCAGTTCGTGAACCAAAGTGGGTACTAGACAATTATAGTATGCCGAGCATGCTCACTTTTTGTCGGTACTCAAACCCTTGGTACAGTACCAACGTTGATCACTCACGGGTATCAAGTGGTTGACCTGTAATTGTATTCTGGGTAACGCTGGCAACAGCACGACAGGGTAAAATATTTGATTGCCTGTAACCCACCACTGGAAACGAATAATAAAAAGAACAAAAAAAAATTAAAGCGAACGTTAAAATTTATTAACTTAAAAATTACTTCATGGTCAAAAATTATTTCATACAAAACAAACTTACCACAAGTGCAAAAATTCATAAGAACCGAAAACTAAGAGCAAGTTAGTGTTGGGTTATTGAATTGGTGATAATTTTACATGTTACTCTGATTTCAAGCGTGTCTTGGACCGATTCACAAATAACACTTGACAACAGAAATCTTTATTGATAATCAAAAATAATCTTTCAAAACTCTGCTTGGTGACTATACAATGCTTATTACAACACTCGGTGAGGAATAGAACTTTTGTATAACACCGGATTAAAAGATCTCAAATTACTGATTGGTTTCTAAACTTGGATTTTGAGCTGGTTGTTTTCTTTGACTTTCTTCCAAACTTTATTCAAATAATCAAATAACTTCTTTTCGTTTTATTATTCAACTAATTCTTTTCTTCAACTCTTCTCCAATAATTATTTTCCGCAATTATTTCCTTTACAATTATTTTTGACAATCGTTTGTCCAACGTCTAAGTTTCTCCAATAATTTTATCTCTCAAATTGTCTCTCAAATCTTCCAAATCGTTTTCAATTTCGCGCCACTTTGTCTCTAATTTTTCTTCTAATTCCATGTCCACCAGTTTTCCTTTATATAGTTATTTTATTTGTGGCACTGGCGACAGATTCTGTTTACCATTTTCCTTTTCCTCTACGTCAGACTTATCTCTGACAGATATCAGATATTTTTCCATTTTCCTTTTTTGTTAAGCCACCTTCTCCCGATAATTTCGCTATCTTTGACAAGCTGTCAAGATACGGCTTTTTCCCTTATTTTGTTTTTCTGGAATTTGAAATTCCACCTTCATTTGTACTTCTTAATTAACAATGACCTTTGTTTTAATTTCTTGTTTGTTTCATTTTATTGGATTAATCTTTCTCATTTTTAATTTCTTTTTACTTCTGTTTTCTTTTCTGAGTTCCCATAAATCGTCCCGTTTGTCATGACGATCTTCCCCCAGGTAATTTTATTTATTTATTTATAAATTGTTTATTTAGGTATCCTCAACATAAGCAAAGATTTTGGCATATCCAAATAAATTTTCAGTCGGTATTTACCAATTTGACAGATCCCATCCATTTAAATTATTAACATCTAAGTATGACATTTGTGTTGTTACATCAGCTTCAACATGGTGTTTGATGATAAATCTCATTCCACCACGAATACCAGCTTATAGTAATTGGTTAAGCTCTGGATCTTGAATAAGTTTTATTGGTTCAGTCAGCTGTTTCAGAGCGGACGCCCAACTCTATCCTGGGATAGAAACAAAAGAGAGTGCTTCCAATCCAGCTTCAACAAATGTTTTGTCTCTGAAAGCTTCAAAAACATCGGCCAACAGAAAAACATCCAACTTAAGGTACACTAGCATATAATCTAACAGTGCCTCACAGTTGTATTGTTGCCATATTTGACTGGCATGTAAATATTCTGTCTGATTAATTCTTAACCAAATCGGTGGAAACTCAGTTATTGTTTGTAATGCATCCATCGATGTAGCAATATCATAAGGAAATATGACTTTACCAGTTATTAGATGAATCTAATTCTTCTTCCTTTTGATGTTGCTGTAAGCGTAGACTGCATATTTTAATATATGATGAATGTCATATCCACGAAGATTATGAAATACAACAGGTAAAGACGTACTGATTCTTGTAGACAAATTACAATCTTGACATGCTGCTCCTAGATATTGACCAGTAAAATGATCAAAGGTAGCAACGAGTTTGATTCATAAATTCTTCCTGCTGTTCCCACGTGAGTCCCATCATTTCCTTTGATCCATTTATTTTATACCATAGATAAATTATGTCTATAGCTATATCATCCAATGTTTGTATAAACTGAATGATACAGTTTTTCGCAACAAATGTTTCATTTCGGATTGGATAACCTTGATGAAGAAGCACAAATTCAAATGCGATCGGCTCATGTTTTTGGAAGTATTTGTCATTTAGAGGTAATATCGATTCAAAGTCTGCGTAGACGACAAACTGTTGTTTGATAGTTTTACTCCAGTCTTTAAATTCGATATATTTATTTTCTGGCATTGAGTATAGAGTCGTCCGCTCGCTCCACATTCTTCCTACAAAGACCTATATGTCTTTCAAAAGCAAAACGTTTTTAAAATCCACGAAGACATGTATGACACCAATGTGATTAGATTCTTATTCCTTCTACTATATTTCTGTAATTGAGCAGTCGATCGAGATTGGTTACAGCCAAATAATGATAATTTGATTCTAAAATTTAGTTAATATTTTAATAATTAAAATAAATATTACCTTCAATTAATAAGAAATTGACCTGAGATCCCGTGGAAGTACTTTTATATACCAAGTCAACGAAGGGATTCTTGAAAATATCAGCAGTTTTTTGTTTGATCGGATCCTTATTATATTGAAGAACATTGATTGATATATTTAGATTCATTGCTTCAAATTGGCAAATGTTAACCTACTTCATTGGAAACCAATCTGATTTCCATTTTAACTCTAAATAATATATATTTTATATTGATATTTTATAATGATACCACTTAAATTGTATTTCATTACTCGTTCTATGTGGCGTTTTATGTCATCACAATGTAATACAGCCAGTATTAGAAGCTGCTAACACATCTTTTAAATTATTTTTTTAAATCCGGTTCAAAAGTTAACATCATAATTCCAAGTATATTTCATGAAATATTGTATAATTTTCAAACAAATTTTCAGCGTTGAATAAAATATTTTTCAAACCATTTATTAAAATTTCGATATTTAAAATATATTTATTTAAAAATGATTTACTAATAAGAAACTTGTTTAATTTTTCAATTTATTTTTTTTAAAAATTTCAATTAAAAAAATTCAATTTAAAAATTATTTTAAAAGTTATTTTAATAGTCAATTATTTATCATTTAAAATTTCTTAATAAATCATAGAAATATTTAATTATCAGCTAAAAACACCTCAAATCCCCTTTCTTTAAGAAATTTCTTCATCTTTTCAGCATTTCCCCACTTTGGTCTTGTAGCAGACATCGGCGATCATGGATCTTCTGCATTATTCGTATCTTTCCTTGTCTTTCGTTCTTGATTCTACTTTTGCCAGAACCTCATCTCCAATATTGAATAATATTTTTGTTTGCGTTGTTTCTCGTGTGTCTTATTTTTGTGAAATCGGCGCTTTACTATGAAATTGTTCTCGAGCTATTTTTCTTCCAAATATTATTTCTGCGGGACTTCGCCCAATTGATTTCTGAAATGTTGCATTCATAGTAAATTCAATCTCTGGTATGATCTCTGCCCAATCTGTTCTACTTTTTTCTTTTAATGATGCATTTATATAGTCTCTTATTGTCCTGAATTGACGTTCTATCGCACCATTTGTATTATGGTGGTATGGACTTGAAAAGCATAGTGTAATTCCCATTGATTTTGTAAAATCTTTCATCGTCTTGAAATTTTAATTTTTTCAATTCAATTTTTTTTAAATTTGATCTTGAAAATTTAAATGGCTTTGAATGACTCATTCAAGGTCATTGGATTTCTCATGAAAAAAGTAGGAATCCGTTGGACCACTAATAATATTATAAATAATAATAATATGACCTTGAATGAGTCATGTGGCCTTGAACAATGACCTTGAATGAGTCATTCAAGGTCAATGGGTGACTCATGTAAAAAAGTAAGGCTCAACTGGACCACTAATAATATTATAAAAAATAATAATATGACCTTGAATGAGTCACCCAATGACTTTGAGCAAGTCATATGACCTTGAATGATTCATGGTCTTTGTTTAAAATTTGAACTTGAAAAAAGTTCAAATTTTTTCCAGTCGGGGGTGGTTGGTGTAGCGAAAACTTGGTCCAGCAATATGAAATCTATCTACTAATATCACAATGTAGAAGGTCTGTTTTGGCTATTGGCAGGAAGTCATACAAATTTAATTCAACATGAAGATCATATTATAGTGATGGGGTATTATGATCTCCTCATGGATTTTTGTACAGAAAATTATGGTCTCGGTTATTAGATTTTAACCCTCACTAAATAAAACATGATTTTAAGTAAATGTAAAATAAGTAATAGTTTGAATAAGTGCTCTTATGTGAATTAACTTATGTTTATTTTTGGAACATCGGATATTTTTTAATGATATTTCAATGGTCCGATGATAGCTGTTAAATCAGAAGGTGATCTTAATTTAGAAATTCAAAAATATTATAAAATATTTTGTTTTAATACAATATTCTACAGGTTTTTATTTTGAAAGTTTTTGCAACTTATTAAAGATTCCATATCATATATTTTAATTCTCTGACTACTAAATGCTCTATATTTCATTTATTCAATAACAAAATTTAAATTCATCCAATTTGTTTTTTATTATTTAAACAACAAAAACATTTGTAATATCAGTCTCAATTATCTGATTTCAAAATAAAATGTAAAAATGTAAATATTGTTTTAATCAATTGAATTAGTTTGAAAATTGAAAAAGGTGTATTTTTGAGATTGTTTTATTTAAACTAGCTGTTGTACCCGACTTTGCCCGAGTTTACATTTATTATAATAATTATATTAAATTAATTTTTTGTTAAATGATGTTATTACGTTCCAGTATTGATTTTATAACACCTTCAATTCCATGTTTAATTCACAATAAACAAAGATTTCAAAATAAATTTCAATTCATAAAATCGAAAACGCACTTCAATTTAAATTGAAAAATAACTGGCAATATTGCAAACTGGTTCACTAATCAAATAAAATTCAACATTTCCATGTTTGAATTCTGCTTTGAAAACTTCTGACTAAATTATATTACTTTTTGCAAGTAGCAAGCATATAATAAATTATTATTTATATGGTAAATTGCTGACCGGACAGACAAACAAACCGACTTAGGAAAACCCAGGGGTGGTCATCTAGGGTTGAAACATAGCATATGACCTGTCCCGAGTCAAATGAGGGTCACATGCAAAATTTCAGCACACTAGGTCCTACGGTGGGGAATGAGTAACAAACAAACAAACTTTCATCTTTATATATTTGATTATTTTTAATAAAATATTATTTAAAAAAATACAAAGTTCAGAAAAAAAGATAATAAAACGTTTGTTCTTATTTTATTAAAAGATTATAATAATTATAATAATCATTTTATATTTTAATTAAAAATATTGCATTAAAAGAAACAATATAAAAACCAAGAAAAAAATTTTTTTAATTGTTTAATGAAATAACAAAAAATCTTTTAAAATATAATTGCAGAAATATGAAATTTACAGTCAGTTATGAGAATTTGGTTCGACAAAACAAATAAGAATAATATATAAAAAGAATTTAATGATAAACAAACAATTATATTTATTATAAAAGATTTTTATTTCAATATCCCAATTGACTATGGACAGTTGGTTTTGTCTCAGCCGTTGCTCATGAACAAGTTGAGTTTTTGATTCATTTCTACAAAGCCTGGCTTTTCTGATCCACCGGCAAAAACAGGATTCGAATACATCTCAGTCTTTTCGAATAATTAATTATTACCAATGTATTGGCTTGCAACAACTGAATCTTGAGGATCATCAGGTTGAGCTAGAATTAAAAGGGTTTTAATCGAAGTTAAAACATTTTTCAAAGAAATTCCTGCATATCATTTATCTTCTCTCAGTAAATCTAAACAGATATATCTACTGGCTGAACTGACATTCGGATGCCGATTCGAGTAATAAATTTTACCTTTGGAGGTTTGAACGGAAAGGTTGGTGGGATATCAATGCTCATTTCATATCTTCCACCGTCACAAGGCGTGTTTTCAAATCCAACAAATGATTCGATCAGTTTTGTAACATCAGAATCATCCAACAGTGCAAATGTCATATCATCAGATTTTTCAATATTTTCAATTCCGTAATAATTCTTCTTTTTTTGGAGACCCCCGAAATTCCTTTTTTTTTAAAGAGGGAAGGTTTTTTTAAATATTTATAAAAAATTTATTTTTTCTCGTTAAAAAGTATAAAAATAAATTTTCAATTGAAACAATAATATGTCTCACTAAAAACACTAAAATTAATTTTTTAATGAAAAATTTCAGGTAATTTTTAAAAAACTTAAAATTTTCAATGAAAAAACTATAAATATTTTTCACGATTAAAAATCAAAATAATTTTTCTTGATAAATAAGCTTTAATAATAGTGATACTTATTTTGGTTTCGGTAAATTCTAAGTTTTATAAATTAATTATTGTTTCACACATTTTTGTACATAATCTTAGTGCCAAAATTTATTTTATAGATAAATCTAGTCTCAGGATTTTAAGGTTGAATAAGATTGTATGGACTGATTAAAATGATGTGTAATTATTAAATTAAAGTAAAATAAAGTATTTAAAATTAAGGTTATAATTTGAAATAAGTAGTAGATTTTTAAGAAATGCTATCGACTGAGAAATTAGAGTTATATTAATTTAAAATGTAAATTGATGTAACATATTTTTAAAAAGCAATGCATTCTGAGAAATTGAAGTAAACAACTAATAATTTTGAAATAAATAATAATTAAGTAAATTATAGTAAATAAAAGTAAAAAAGTAAATTAAAAATTTTATAATAAGTAAAGTAAGATAATAATTTAAAAAGTAATGTGTTTGATGTAATATATTTTTAAGAAATGTTGTCTTCTGAAAAATTAAAAAACAATTAAGGTATAAATATACAACTTATTTTGTTGTCATATTTATAAACAATCCAACAACCTATCAAAAATGGTACTTTAATCAGTAAATCTGTAGAATAGATTAATAACGAAGAAAGATAATAAAAGTAATAGCAGTTAAATATTTTTAATTCTTATTGGTATTAGGGAAAGACTTCGTTGATTAAGAAAAATGATGTGTCGTTAAGAAGTTTAAAAATTATCAAGTCCATTCGGATTAAGTAATTTGATTCAGGTTAAGTTATTTAATTTGGATTAAGTAAATTAATCCACAAAATAAATTACATAATAAATAATAAAAAAATTTTAAAACGAAATTACGAATTATCAACCTAAATGAAATCTTAAAAAGAATTATATACGTCAGCAAAAAAGGACAGCTAATTCTTTTAGTTAAAGGAGTTTTTAATAAATAAATAGGACTTTTATATAATTACTTACAATGCAGTTGAACCTGCATTTTTGTGGGTATGGTAATTTAAACATTAAACTTAAAACTAATATTACTTTGTATGTATTAGTTACCAAATAAGCATGATACTTGCTGTGATACTTATTGTGATTTGGTCAATAATAACTTTGGAAATTTCTAATAAGTTGTTGTTATTCTTAGACTGTTCTTGTAGACAATCAAGAAACAAACAATCAACCACATTTCCGTATAACATAGATTCTTCAGATAATGCTTGAAGTGGAATTCTATTCCTGATTTGTATTTTAAACTTTAGTTTTGCTTCATAAATTAACTGAGACAATTGTTTATCTTGATGATAAAATCAAATTAAAATTATTTCGATAATTCATTTTATTTTGCAACAAGTCTTTTTGTGATAATGAATATTAGGAAATCAAGCGATATGAAACAGTGTTTGAATCAACTCAATTGATAAAAGATTACATTTTTATTATTGCAAATGATTTAATATAATTATCAAAATATCAAAATATCAAAAATGATAAATATATGTGAAAAAAGAATTGTTATGGATTTGAAAAGATTTGCAAACGATAAAGCTGATGATATGACACTTGCACTGTTGGATGATTTTGATGTTACAAAACTGATCGGATCATTTGTTGGATTTGAAAACACGTCTTGTGACGGTGGAAGATATAAAATGAGCATTGATATCCCACCAACCTTTCCGTTCAAACCTCCAAAGGTAAAATTTATTACTCGAATTGGCATCCGAATGTCAGTTCAGCCAGTAGATATATCTGTTTAGATTTACTGAGAGAAGATAAATGGAATGCAGGAATTTCTTTGAAAAATGTTTTAACTTCGATTAAAACCCTTTTAATTCTAGCTCAACTCTATGATCCTCAAGATGCAGTTGTTGCTAGCCAATACATTGGTAATAAATAATTATTCGAAAAGACTGAGATGTATTCGAATCCTGTTTTTGCCGGTGGATCAGAAAAGCCAGGCTTTGTAGAAATGAATCAAAAACTCAACTTGTTCATGAGCAACGGCTGAGACAAAACCAACTGTCCATAGCCATTTGTATATTGAAATGACAAATTAAATAGTTTTCTACAAATCTTTTATTATAAAATTTGGTTTGTTTATCATTAAATTATTTTTATATATTATTCTTATTTGTTTTGTCAAACCAAATTTATTACTTCTCATAACTGACTGTAAATTTCATATTTCTGCAATTATATTTTTAAAATTTTTTTTGTTATTTCATTCAACAATTTCGTTTCTTGATTTTTATATCTCTTCTTCTAATACAATTTTTTAATTAAAATATAAAATGATTATTATAATTATTATAATCTTTTAATAAAATAAGAACAGACGTTTTATTAACTTTTTTCTGAACTTTGTATTTTTTAAATAATATTTAATTAAAAATAATTATTAATAAAACAATAATCTCAAAAATTTACGCCTTTTCAATTTTTGAACTAATATAATTGATTAAAACAATATTTAAATTTTTACATTTTATTTTGAAATCAATTAAAAGATAATTGAGACTGATATTACAAATGTTTTTGTTGTTTAAATAAAAAAAACACAAATTGGAAGAATTTAAATTTTGTTATTGAATAAATGAAATATAAAGAGCATTACATTTAGAAGTCAGAGAATTAAAATATATGATATGGAATCTTTAATAAGTTGCAAAAACTTTCAAAATAAAAACCTGTAGAGTAGTGTATTAAAACAAAATATTTTATAATATTTTTGAATTTCTAAATTAAGATCACCTTCTGATTTAACAGCTATCATCGGACCATTGAAATATCATTAAAAAATAACCGATGTTCCAAAAATAAACATAAGTCAATTAACTTATTTTAACATTTCAACCATCAAAATATTTTTGTCCATTTTTTGACACATGAATGAGAAAATGTGCTCTCTAGCTTCCTGCCAATCAACAGTATTTAGTAAGAGCCAAATAGAACTGTCAATAGCCAAAATTGACCTTACATAGTGTAATATTCACATTGATATAACCTTTAAGCTTTTTTTAAGTATTATTTTTAGGCTTTTTAATCAAGGGAAAATACTAGGGAAATACTTCTATAAATATTAATTAAAAACTAACTAAAAATTAATTAAAAAAATTATTAATTTAAATATTTAATTAATTTAAATAAAAATTAAATTAAAAAAAATACACACTACAAAAAAACATCAATAAATAATCAACCATAAAAAACATGGTTTTTGAAACTCTCATATTTCACTCTTAATTTATGTTATATTTTATGTGATATATTGAAAAATGTTAACTCGAAATCTACATAAAGAAATTGCCATACTATTTCGCACTTTAAGTAACTATATTAGATGTTTAATTTCTTAAATTTATAACATTCATAATATTTCAAAAAACAAAATAAAACTGTATTTTTAAAAACAACATAAAATCTCTTTTATTTAATCAATCTCTGTTTTTAGTTTTGAGGATATATATTCGCAAGCATGAGTTAATAATTGAATAGGGAATATTCGTACACAAGCATTCAATAAATATTTTATATTTTAATTTTCAATCATTCTTAAATATATTAAATTTATTATTTTAATTTATAATTTTATTATCTATTTTTATTATATTATTTAAATCTATTTAAAACTGGAAATTAAATACTAATTCTATTTAATTACTTTCACAACCTATATGGACATAAGGTTCAAATTTATATAACATATTTTAGATATAATTACGTTATCTCTTTAATTCGAATATAATGAATAGATAAGAATTTATATTGAAAAAGGAAATAACACTGGATTTGACATATCAATACTTTTTAAGTTAACCCACTTTCCGTGATAGGGTCTATATGAAATTTGTGTTCTCGACAAAGAATCTACTTGCCAAATTTCAGATCAATCTGATCACGGAAAGTAGGTTAATTTAACCTCGCAAAAATCCCGAGGCACATACAAACATCAGAGAAGTTAATAGTGTAAAAATTACATTATTAAAATATAAGCTACTCCCTTAAGTTTCAACTATGGAAGCTAATACCTCAATATTTAGTTCATAATTCAAGTTTTAAATTTTATGCACATTTACAAATTTTCTTCAGCTAAACAATTTCGATAGTAATTTATAATATATTTCACAATTGACAATGTTTTTTTTGACAATCTATTTTTATTGCGTTTATCACTTTTAATGGAAATCACTTTTTTATGACCCCCTTCATAACAAAATATTATACTTGACGAACCTCTATAAGATAAATGAAATTAGAAAATAATCATCTTGCCTTTACCATATAAGCATGATATTCTGCAAAGAAATCTGCAATTAAATAGTGATTAAAATGCTGGTTTAAATTTATATTAATAATAATAATGACAATAATAATAATAATGATAATAATAATAATAATAATAATAATAATAATAATAATAATAATAATAATAATAATAATAATAATAATAATAATAATAATAACAACAATAATAACAATAATAATAATAACAATAATAATAGTAGATATATATATATATATATATATATATATATATATATATAGATATATATATATATTTTCCAAAAATTAAAAACTATAAAGAAATATCCTTGAAAATCAAAAGCTATTAAAAAATTAAAACTAAGAAATAACTTAAAAAATGATTGATATAAATTCAATTAATTTCAAATATTTAAAAAAATTTATTATTACAAAATATTTAATTAATTTTGTAAAACTTTAATTGCTTACCTTCAAGCAGCATTATTGAGGATAAAATTAATTTTCAAATAAAAATCTATATTTCTAAAATTAACAAACTTTACCAAACTAATATAATAAAATTCTCCATTTTGATATGTCAATATTTTGATTTATCAAATATTTATTTTCCAATGATAATGCTATAATTATGCATGTGCGTTTGATCACTGGTTAATTATTTATTATAATGATTATTATTATTTACTATATAAAAATTGTCATTGCGAAGAGAAATTTATTTATAATTAAATTAAATATGTTTTCCTATTTTGTTTTAATTTTATTAAAATAATTATCAAATTATATTAAATTTCACAAAGAATTTAACATCATACGATTTTGCTATGTCTAGCTCACTTTGTTTGAAATAATTGTGCTATTTTATTTGGTATTTCCAATTATTAAATATTTAATCAATCAAAGTTATTAATAAGTTATCCAACCAAATATAGCAACCAATCAAATTCCATCAATCAACTTTATAATTGACCAATATATATTGGAATTATATCTTTCTCTTTATTATTCAAATGATTTTTAACTGTAAGTGATTTATATAAATATAATTTTTCGAATGAAATTAATAATAAAATTTTAATAGTATTTATTTTATTTGAAAATTTTAATATAATTAATAAATTATTGCATTTAATAACTTTTAAATTAAATTAATTTAATCTAATTTTTATTTAGCTGAAATTAAAGAATTTTCGGTTCAAGTTTGCAAGTGTGTAAATTAAAATTTTATAATATAACTTATAATTATAGTTTTTATTATATTTATTTCTTTCATTATTATTATTAATATCATAATTATCTTTTGATTTCACATTTGATCTTTTTTTAATTCAATAATCTTTTTATTAATTTTTGTTGGACTATAGATAAAAAGAATATATTTTTATATTAGTTACGATATTTCGGAACAGCTTTTATGAAGTTTGTATTTGCCTGATAAATGTTGGGCTGAAATATCGTGTGACTAATATAAAAAAATTTGTTAGTTCTACAAACATTAAAATAAAAATTATTGAATTATTTATAATATTATAATTATTTATTTTTATTGTTTATTTACTATTATTATTGTCATTATTATTATTATTATTATTATTATTATTATTATTATTATTATTATTATTATTATTATTATTATTATTATTATTATTATTATTATTATTATTATTATTATTATTATTATTATTATTATTATTATTATTATGGTTTTAATTAGTTTAATACTAAGCTTAAGTCCATTTTAGATACAAATTCATCTGAATTATATCTAAAGATTCGGTCCCTTTAAACAATTAAAAGAAAACAAAAATTGAGTTTTTAAAATTTGACAAATTGTTAAAATAAATGACTTATATTTAAACGAGTATTAATTATATTAAAATGAGCATTAATTTTTTTAAAATTAGAATTAAAGAAATTTAGCATTAATTAAATTGATTAAGTTGTTTTTAAAGAAATGGAAAAATTAAACTAGATTCCTTGATTATTTTATAAATTAATGGTTGTCATGAAAGAACGGTTGGTATGAAGGCGTGCAAATGTGTACATCAAGCACCAACAACGCCCTAGAAGCGACCAATCGTGTTATCAAAGATGATGATACTCTTCGTGAACGTAGATAAATCTCAGATAAAGACATAAAACGCAACGAAAATGGTCGATTTAATACTTTTGAAACCTTTCGAGCTACACAATTCGGCATTTGGCGTGTTTCCATTCCAAACAATGGAGAAATACGGAAGACAAGCACTACATTTGCAAACATGTGTTTGGTATGACGATCAGATTAAAGTATTGCAAACCACCACCAGAGGCAAAAAATATCGATATTGGAAACAAGCGCATAAAATGAAGACCTTTGAAATCTAAAACAGCTTTACTAAGACAATGACAATGACAATTTTATAAATAACGTTCTGTAATTTTTCAATTATAAAACAATAATAAATATAATTAATTTGTCTATTGTTTTTTCTTAAATTGATTAATGTTTTTTTTCATTTAAATTAATGTAGTTCTTTAAATAAATTAATGCTAAATCTTTATTATATTAATGCTCATTCAATATATTATTAATGCTCAATTTAATACTAGCCAAAATAAACTATAAAAATTAATAAAATCACAAATCCTTCGAAATTACACTTACTTATAATTTTTCAAAATTTCAAATTAATTTAAAATTTTTTTAAAAATTTTCTGTTCATATTTTTTCGTCAACATTTAATGATGACTTTATGGTAAAAAAATTTTACTTTTAAAAAGAGTTATTACAATTTAATTTTTGGAATGACGGGAATTATCTAAATGTGAAGTCCTACTTTTGTTTCAATGGATATAATTTAAATTTCTCAGCAGTTTTTGTAAAAGTCTACATCAACTACTAAAAAGACTTTCAATGAAACTTTAATATATCGTTTTTTCAATTTAGAAACTGGGAATGAAAGAAAGGAGGATCAGGATTATGCGAATTCAAAAAATTCCATGCATTCAATTCCTTTTGTCAAATTCCCGAGTGAAAGACTTTGATATTTCAAGTGCTGCTAAGTGTTTTGTCAAGTTTAATACTTTGAATTTTAACCGGTCTATCAAGTTGATTCTTGCAAGAAAAACATTGGAAATGTATTTCAATGATGTGTAAGATTATCATTTTCCTTTAATATCGCAAAATTTCTAAAATTTCAAAAAGTTTTAAATTATAAAAAAATTTAAAAAAAATTTTAGTTGAAATGTTGAAATTTATGTTTCAAACCCGAGGTCCTCTATCAATTTAAGTGCGTTATACACAGTTTTGATCAAAATAATTATTTGGAAAAAAAATTTTGTTAAACAAATTACTGCTAATTATTAAGCAATAATTTTAAAAATGTTGCTAAGCCAATAACCGCTCATATATTTTATTATCATTATTAAAATGCATATAAAATTAATTATCTGTTGCGTTTTATTTGAATCAATAATAACACTAGTCAGTGGTTTTGACTACTTGTATTCTGCAAACATATTTTGATAAATTCATTATCATCATGATCTTTCCCATTGTCTGTTGAAATACCTGGCCCGTTTTTCAAATTCAAATTCGATAGTTTATTGATTTTCTGTACTTTTGCATTATGTTTTTAATTATACCATTTTGACTGTTTTCAAGATATCCCTAGAAATTATGACCACTGAGATAATTTAGTTTAAATAATTTAGTTACAAGCCCAACAATTCTAAATCTGAATTTTAAAAATAAGTTATAAATTATTGTTAGTTATAAAATTTTATTATAAATAAAGTGAAATTGAAAAAAAACTGAATACATATAAGAATAATAAAATATAATTTTAAATAAGAATTTTAAACTTTCAATAACCATTTAAATTTAATAAATAAATTTATAAATAAAATTATTTTATTCAATGCAAATAAAATATAAAAATTTTACAAATTAGTAAGAAAAATAGGAAAATTAGAAATTTTTAAATATTTTTACGAAAAAAATGTGAAAAATATTTTTCATTCAACTACGCAATATTAGAAAAATAAAATTAATGAAATTGTGAACACAGATTTTTGACATCACTAGCTGATGAGGGGGATCAAACAAACCTATTTGCTAGAGTACTTTAAATAAAATGGTAATTTTTCGGATTCATTTTTTCCTGTTTTGAAGAGAATTCTTTCTGAAGGTTTTTCTCTTTCCTCAAATAATGTAAAATTTATTGTATTTTTATAAAATTTTTTTATTATTCAAATATTTAATTAAAAAATAATATTATACAATTTCAGAGAAGTATTCAATCAGTGTAAAAATTCTATTGATACCATTCTTATTACTTACCATCAGGTTATTATTATTTTATTATTATTATTATTATTATTATTATTATTATTATTATTATTATTATTATTATTATTATTATTATTATTATTATTATTATTATTATTATTATTATTATTATTATTATTATTATTATTATTATTATTATTATTATTATTATTATTATTATTATTATTATTATTATTATTATTATCATCATTTTTTACGAAAAATTTGGAAGATTATGAGGTTCAAGATTCTTTACTTAAAGTCACATTTACTTACCCAATAGTTTAGTAAAGTATATAATTTTGTTGAAGGTAGGCTAACCATGTCATCAGTATACTATATAATCACTACTGAGACAATGTTTTTTAAACATTTTCCAAATTTTTCATAGAAATTGTCAAATATCATATTTTATGTACTTTTTCCTAGTTAAAAGTGATTAACATTTAGGAAAGACAATCTGGTAGCAATTCATATTCTAGAACGGTAATTATAATTTATTATTTTATTTTATAATATATCAATGAAATTTATTAATAATTTATGGGCGTGCTTAAACAAAAAAAACATAAATTATATTAATTTGAATATTCATTTTTTATTACCTTCTAGAGCAACGATTCAAATCTGTCGGTAAGAATATTTATTATTTATAATATGATTGATAAATAATCAGATTTTTGTTCTTTCATATAATTGCTAGTATAGTCAAACAAAAATGTTTATTACAATTTTTTATGTCTGTCTGTTTGAAACCAGGTTATAAGAAATATTTCATAGGAAATACAAATATAAAGATAACGAATTTAATTTTTATATAAAATAGAAAACATTTTGATTAATTTGTGCATTTATTTGTTAGATTAGTCCGTATTCTTTATTAAAATTTCCTTTATTGTTAAAGAATGATGAAGTACGTTTCATCATAATTTTCTATAATGTTGACATGCTATGATAGGGAGCTGACACCGAAGGGATACAAATTCATCTCCTAATGTATATAAAAAATATTTATATTTAAAAAGATACCGAATGTTTATTTATTATCCGTTTTCGCTAACATTACATCCAATCGTATTCTTATTATTTGGTTTGTTGGAGCAACATCTATTTTTATTTACTTATAAATTGCGAAACTATATTTTGCATGGACATGAAAGCTTTACTAATAGTATAATATATATATATATATATATATATATATATATATATATATATATAAATCAACACTTAAAATTTATTATTATTATTATTATTATTAGTATAAAATGATGATTGCTTGGTAGCAGCATTTATTATTTAAAACAATAAAATGATAATTTAAGCCTTTTGCTGCAAATAATGTATTTAATGAAAGAATTTTCGACTATACGATAGTCCTTGTCAATCTCCTGAAATTTAGCAATGTTCTTCTTCAAAATACCCTTCAATCTTTCTTTTATTTCCTTTCTCTTAATTCTCATTGGTTGTAAATATAATGAATTGTTTTACTAAAAACTTTTAAAATTTTTTTTATAATTTTTACATTTAAAATTTCAAATGACACAAACTAAATTTTTAAATTTTTTACAGCTTCTATAATTAGCTTCTAGAAGCCTAATAAAATATTTGAAAATATTTTAAATAAAGCCTCCCAATAACCACTTATATATGCTATTTAAATATTTCAATAAATGTGTCAATTTTGATTTTCAAACCTATTTTTTAAAATTTTTTTTTCATATTATTCTAATTATTACTTTTTAATTTATTCTTATTTTTTTTTAATTTCTTTGTATATTGTCAGTTATTCTCAAAGTCAATGACAACAGATCAAATTCATGATTTCATTGATTTCTTCTTTAGTGTTGATCTTTGGCTGTCTGTTTATTATGAGAATTGCTTCTTTGATTCTGACATTTTTCTTTTGGATGTTTCCATTAGCTATGATTTCTATTGAATATTTTTTCTTTCCTCTGTTGGCTGACACTGCCGGAGATGTCTGCCCAACGAGGATGTTCCACCAGGATCTAGATGTTCTTTAACTCTTTGGTGCAATGTCCTGAGGGTACTTCCAATGTAGATTTCATTGCATACATTGCACGTGATGCAATAGACGATGTTTTTTCTAAAGCACATATCTTTCGGTGTCTGGCAGTTTTTCATGTGGCAATTGTTTTCTCTATTTATGTTGCCTGCCAGAGCCCCTTCTCAATTCCAAGATTTATGTGCTATCCGAATTGAAGACCGGTACTTTTTAAGTTCTTTGCAGGATCTTGGAACGTCGAGTATGTCCTGATGACTGGTATATTCAGATCGAAATATTTCTGATTCCTTTGTGTTACTTTCCCTAGATCTTCTTGGGGTAGAATTCATTTTTCAATGTCCTCACCTTGGTATCCGTTGTC
>CAUHTR010000065.1:0-229669 GCA_959609185.1 Schmidtea polychroa
TGAACTCGTTCTTCGCAAAAATGAGTAAAATAATACAATCGAAGCTGCAACAGAGAAAGAGAAAGGCAAGTTAATGAGACTAAGATGATAACAAATTGAAGAGTTGCAAATAATTTTTAATTTAATGATTGAAATTTATCATTGATGTGTACGAAAACTCCAAATATTTCTATAAATGTTCGTCAAAATGATAATTTAACAAGTTTTCCGTGTTATCATATAATTTACAAGGATCCGAAAGATCCGATTCGGGTACCCGATCCGAGCATAAAATCGGCTCGGATACCCTAAGTTTCAATTTTATCGGATTTTGACATCCTTATGTTTCGTGTATGAGTGGTGCTGATTTGTGCGCTTTTTTCCAATTTTCGTGATAATTGCTGGTTTTATTTTTGATGTGTTCGTTGAGTCTTGTTTAGGAAAGTTATATGTGTTTAGACTATGTACGATGTGATGCATCTTGTGAAAGTAATTTGGTAAACAATGTTTTTTGAGAAGCCAAAACATTTGATGGAGGATTGGCATATACAATATCGATGAAATAGGTTTGATATTAGAGATTTTTGAGATATACAAAACTGTGATTTCAAAGGTGCATCGGTTGTAAAAATTGGGGAATATGAACTGGCAATTCCATATTGCGAATGTAAGCTCTGATTACATTACATGTCTTATTGTTTAAAAAGGGAAGCGTAGGTATATTACTAGCATATTGACATGTTCATTTTGTGTATTATGCCTATTGGAGTTATATTCACTCAAAACGTATTTTTCTATGAACTCCTTTGGGTATCCATTTTGTAAAAACTGTGTTTTGAAATACTTTTTAACTAAAATACTTAGAAAAATATTTATTTTATCGTTTGTTTGTTTGTTTAAAGCTTTTAGTTTTTTGCTCTCTTTTTAATAAATTCAAAGGAAAAGAAATCAGTAGTGAAATTGGAAAAGAAAGTTCTTATAATACCAATAATAATAACAAGAAAAAATAAAAATTATGTACAGCTTATTTACATTCGTTTGTATTTTTGTTATGTAGTGTGGTTTGTGTGTTACAAACAACCGGTAAATTTTATAATTGTTTGTTTGATTTTAATTTTTGTATATTTTGTTTAGTTTGCAACAGTCACTGTACCGTTTTCTGTATGTGTTTGGTGTAAGTATGTTTATATTTGAAGCTTGTGATGGTTCTTGGTTGTTGAATGACATGTGTCTTTGCTTTGTTTGATTGTTGTTGTTTGATGTGTTATAAGGGGATTGTTCTGTTTGGTGGTAGTGTTGTAATCTACGGATATTTATTCGCATTTCTTTGTTGTTTTTTAATATTGTGACCACGTTTTTTATTTATTTCGAGTAGTTTGTATGGGCATCTGTACTTTGATTCAAAATCTTTTGTGAATTGTTTTTTTAACTAAGACGTAGTCTGTGGTTAAAACTGTTTTATCATATGTTTTACTTTTTTATCTTTCTTTTGGGTTGAATTCGCTATTTTTGGTTGTTATTTGTTTTGTTATTTTTTGTTGTTTTCGCTAATTGTTTTTAGTGAAGGTAGATTTGTTTTCTCTGCCAAAAACTTTGTATAAGGGCTTTCACTATCTATTGATTTGGAGTATTTCTTAATCACAGTAGGATTGTTGGTAGTTGTTCTAACCAATTTTTGTCTTTAGCTTTTGTTCGTATGACTTCTTTAATAGTTCTATGTAGCCTTTCAATTTTCCCATTTGTTTTAGGATTGTAGGCGTTTGTTTTAGAGAACAACATTCTTTTGATGTTGTATTTTTTTACATAGTATCTGGAAAAGCTGTGATTTGAATCGTACTCCTTCTTCTGTTATTATTGTTTTTGGTTGACCGTAGTGGGCTATCCAATTGAGTTATAGTGTTTGACATGTTTTTTGCTGATATTTCTTCGAGATGGACTGCTTCGAACCAGTTTGTTATCCTGTCTATTACAGTAAGTAGGTATTGATAGCCATTTTAGTGCTAGTGGTCCTACTATATCGGCATGTATAATTTCAAATGTTTGGAGTTTTGGAAAATCTACTTTTTGTATTACTAGCTTTTTTGATGTATTGATGAATGAGGAGATTTTGGATGCTTTTACGAAGTTTTTGATTTTTGTTCTCATGTTCGGCCATATGTATTTATTGTGGATTATTTCATAAGTGGCTCTGTTTCCTGGATGACTGAGGTTGTATACCTGTAAAATACACGTATTTCTGGATTCCATTGGTTGTAAGAGTCTTGGGAAGTTTTTGTTGCTGACGTCGTACCAGACTTCGTAATATTTTTTAAGCCTTAGGCTAAGTTTCGTTGGTTGTTAGTGTTTCTTCTTGTTTATTTTTTTTATTTGTTCGGTTTCGATAATTTCACTGAATTCGAGCGTGTTTACGCCTTTTTCTATTCTCGACAGAGTATCTGCTATGATGTTTCCTGTGATGTTTCCTGCTCTTGTGGCGTAATTTATTGTACAATTGAATTGTAAAATGAAATTCAGTTGCCTTATTTGCCTAGGAAAATGATACTTCTTTGACTAAAAATTAATTAAAATGCAACTGATTGACTAAACTCAAGGAGTCAGTACTTTTCAAATTTTCCAATATCTAAGTGATAAATATGTAAAAATTATACATTCTTGAATTAAAATACGAAATATTATTCAAAACATATTAAATAAATATCATAGAAATGTAATAAGGAAAAACTTTAAATTCTAGTAATTAATAATCCAGTAAATGTTTTTCTTAAATTTTGATAATTTAAGTTATTAATTAATTTAAATATGAATCATCTAAGATCTTCATTCAAAATAATAAGAATTTTCTAATAAAATCTAGTAAATGATTTATTTAGATCAAATAAATTAAATAAAATAAATTAATTAATTTAAATATTTTTTTAAAAGTAATTTATTACATGTATAATCAATTTTATTGTTTGGTTGCTTAAATTATTCAGAAAATTTAATATAAATTCATTTACAAATTAATCTACACTAGAAATATCTAAATAATTATCTTTAAATTCCAAATGAAACTCATATAATGATTACATTAGATCATCGAATAAACCAGTAAATTCATTTAAATGACAATAAGAATGTTTTGTGTATCCGATCAAAAGATTGAGTCTCACTAAAATCATTTAAAAACATCAAATTTCCCTTAAAATATCTATCCGTCTTTAAAAAATGGTATTTTAGCGATAAGTATTTCCAAAAGATTTACCACCAAATACCAAAATTTATCTCTCTATATCACTTCAAATGGCCATACTTTACTCTAAACTGATATTCAACCAACTCAATCTCTAGAAATCTCCATAAAATCACATTATCAATCAGAAATTTTTTCCAATAAATATCAATCTTTAGCTTATTGTTACCAACACCAAACATTCTTCTTTTAAGTCAACTTTTCGTTGATATCCTTCCAATCATTGTCGCCTATCACATCTTAAAGAAAGATAATATAATTTAAAGCCTTGACCCTTTGATATCAGATCTAATCAATTCGATAGATTTCAAACATTTCATTTTAAAATCATAAAACCAAGTAAATTACTTATTTTTTGTCATTAACTCTAAACGACTTAATAAAAACATGTATAATTATTAGAAAATTAATAAAACTTTTATTCTAAAAAAGAAATCTAAAATTGACCTTATATTACTGTACACTAAACTAACTTTCATCACAATCTAATAAACTTCGAACACGACATAATTTCACACACGAACTAATAATGAATAATTGCTAAATACTGACTATTTCCCCTGTATTGTAATGACGTTTAAAACATTGATATTTTATTAATAAGAACTCCCTAAAACATTGAAAAATTCAAAGATTATATATTTCCACCTTAATATCCAACCGATGAGATCCTTGCCAAGTGACCACAATTCTACCTATTTAAACATCATTATCCAACCAACTATATGTAAAGATTCCTAAATTTTGTATATACCTCTTTAATATATCAATTTAAACGATTAAATCCTTAAACCCAAAATAATGTAAATATTCTTCAAAAAATATGAATTTTCTTTAATTAACTGTTAACGACGCATAAAATTCATTCATGAAATAATTATGTATTTTAATGATAGTAATGACATTGTATTTATTAAAAATTGATTATGAATAATTAAAGAAAAGAAATACATCGATATCATAGATACAATGTCAAGTGAAAAGAAATCAGAAGTGAAAATTGAAAAAGTTCTTATGATAGTAATGACTTTGTAATGATATTGAATTTTGATTGACTACATGATTTTCTCAATAACCATATATTTTCTAAGAATATTTCCACGAACCTTTCCATTTCTCCTTAGTTTTCATCCGGAAATCATGAAAATATCTTTGGACATTATTATGTGAGGTAGTGGTAAAATATTTTCATAATGGATAGAGTAGCATTAGGTAATAAAAATGAAAACTTGTTCAGCAGAGAACTGAACAGACGTCCTTATGCGTGTTCCAACGAAATGGCTGAAGTCTGGGTATCATTTCGGATGGATAGGACTGTCAACAGAGCAAATAAAGGACCGCCATCGCAAACACCATTTTGGCCTAGAAAAATCAATCTACTTCATTCAATCGGAAAATCCGGAAACCGATCGAGACAGCATAAAAGACGTCTTAAGAAACTACACATAATGTATGTCGATCGAACCATCACCGATTAAATGGAAGCGTGGTACTTTGGAAGTCACGGAAACCTACGGCATTACAAGGAATCAACATTTATGACCATGGTGGACTGCGGACCCAGCAGATTTGCAATCTGGAGGAAAATCGACCGGAAGGACGTGCTGGACATTGTAAGAAATTTGGAGGAAGTATTCCGAGAGAGAGGCCCAGTATCAGAACTATTGATGGATAATACGTTGCGGTAATTTAGACTGCGATATTAATGTCTCTTTTTAATAAACATTGTGCGTCTCGTTTCATAGTTATTATTCAACAATAACTGTTATATACTTAAAAAATAACACATTAATTAATGTTTTTAGTTTGATCTACAAAAGTTTACCTTAACTTTTGTACTCAAAATTGAAAGCGGGTAATCAATGACACAAACTATTGTTTTAATGAATCGTATCAAGCGAAATTTTCTTTGTAAAGTTTAAATTCAATGAATGATATGGTTGCGAATGCTTGCTTCATAGATATTTAAATTGTTATTCTTTAAAATAAAATGCTGTTAAATGATTTTATTATAATTTAATTGCATATTTATTTCAGATAAAATAAATTTGGAATTATTTAACTGCTTGATATCAAATGAGTACTAGTCCTAAAGAAAATAAAAATGCAGTTGATGCTATTATCAGTGGTGAAATATTGGAAAATAATAAAATTAAATCACTAGACAATAGAAAGCTAATAGCAAATGGTTAATAATACAATTTATCAAGAATTCATTAATTTAATTTAGAGAAATTTGACAAAATAGGCCATTTGCCAATTCAAAATATTGGGAACAATAAAGAGATTCAAGAATCAGGAGATAAAATTCCAGTGTTAGATATATTATCCAACAATTATCAAAACGAATTGAGCTTTACTGATTATCACCGTCCTTGTAATTGCACGAAATCTTACTGTTTAAAGTTGTATTGTGAATGCTTCGCTCGTGACAAACTGTGCCTAAACTGCAACTGCAACAATTGCATGAATAATATCGGACACGAAAAGAGTCGTTCGACAGCATTGCTAAGAATCCTTGATAAAAATCCGCTGGCATTTCTTCCGAAAATTGGATCAGGGCAGGGTCATAAATTGCATAGGAAAGGCTGCAATTGTAAGCGATCAGAATGCCTGAAAAATTATTGCGAGTGTCGAGAGGTAGAAATTAATTTGACAATAATTGCAAATGATTAAATATTTTATTTCTTTCATTTAATTTTATATATTGCTCAATTCTATGGAAGCCAATGCGGTCGAAAACGACCACAATATGTTATATTTTACTTTTGTAAATACACCTGCATGTTAGTGACATTTGTAGCTTGGTTTTACATCATCACACATTTCTTGCAGTTGCTGGTTCTTAGCCATATTTTCTCATATATTGGATTTGTATGCATTTGAAACAGCTAGCATGAAACTAACCATGGCTCAATTTACCAAAAACCAATTGGCTTCCATAGAGTTAATATTATTTAGAATTAATGTTGAAAATTCAGAAATGGAATCATTTATTGGGGATTTTTATAATAAATTTATTTTTAATAAAAGTCATCACTATGGAAATTTTATCCGTTTGTCAGTGATTAGGAGTTGAAGAATTTTTTTAGGTAATGATTCTTAACTTTTTCGGTTACGAACACTCGATATTTACAAAATGGTTTCATTTCCATGAAAACGAATGGGCATTTGTAGGATCTTAACCGTTATCGGTAAATAATGAAAGAATACGAAAAGTTATTGACAGAAAATAGGAAAGTTTCATATTTTTAGGAAAAAAATTTCTATGATAAAAAAAAAATTCGAGTTTCCTACGAATAAAGGAGATAATTGTTCTTGAGATGATATTTTTTCAAATACTTTTGAGGAGTTTTAAGGTGTACTTAAATAAAAATTAAAAATTATTTCATTTTATACATCAATAGGGCTCATTAGATGAAGAATGAATCATTAGATGACCAAAAATCTTTGAATTTAGCCAATTTATTTAATAATAATATAAAATATAAAAATATAATTTTCATTTTTCCGATAGTAAGCGGCACAACCATCCGGTACCCCTACCCCCTAAATTGCTGCAGGGGTAATAGCTGTGTAATGGAAATTTTTTACTCAAGTCACATTTTTCTGACTATAATGAGAGATCTCTATAGAATTCTCGCTAAAAATGCCATATGTAATGGAAGATGATAATGCTCCAGATGGGTAATTTTTAATTGCATCACATTTTTCTGACTCTATACAATCCTCGCTATAAAAGACTGTGCTGCAGTGTGCTATTGCTTTCTCTATTTGTGTTGTTTGCCAGAGCTTTTCTCAATGTCCAAGATTTAGGTGCTATCCGATTTGGAAGACCGGTGCGTTTAAGTTCTTTCAGGACCTTGAAGTCGAGTATGTCACTGATGAATGAGATATTAAGATAGAAATATTTATTCTTCTTCCCTAGATCTTTTTGGGGTATAAGTTAATTCTTTCAATGTCCTCACCTTGGTGATCCGTTTCTGTGTAGGATTTTATTGAAATTTGAAATAACTTGATCATCTAGGTAGTTCATAACTCTTCAAGTAACGATGAAGAAGCAGCAGTTTGCATTTTTTGTTCAAAATTAAAAGCAATGTAATACAATTTTTTTCAATAACTCAAACAATTTCTCTTTTGGCAATAATTGTAAAGCAGCATCCTCTGTTTGTCATAATTTTCATAGATATTCAGTTGAGTCTCTTCCGGCTAATTTAATTCTACAAATAGCATGAGATAGAACATATCCTTCATAAATTGGCAACGTATGTGGAATCTAAAACAATACCAGTAGTTCTTCCTGAACCATATAACGACAGAACAGCTTGGATAGCACCATACATCGCAGGAGCATTGAATGTTTCATACATGATTTAAGACATTTTTCTTTGTTAGCTTTTAAATTCAGTGACGCTTTCTTTTTCATGTTATACGAGTTTGAAACAAATTAATCATAAATAAAGTAAATAATAAATTACAGAAACGAAATAAATTTCTAATCAAATCCCAGAAGAAATTCCATTCCAAATTAGAAATATCCAACTACTCAGCGTCTGCGAAAATTATTACGCACACAGACGCGACTAGTTGGAATTAACCAAATATACACCTGTTTGCACTGAATAAACGCATCCTATGATGTAAAAATAAAATCAATACGTGTATATTATATAAACATACAAACTTACATGTGTGTTGATTTTTTGCGTTGCAATGAATAAACGCATTTAATATAGAAAGTGAGAAAGTGGTAGAAAAAATAAAATGACATAAAATAACACAACACATAGTAAAATATGCATGCAAATTTTCGATACATAGAATCATTGCAATGAATAAACGCACTATAATAAATCGTTTACAGACATTTTTAGAATTTTTAAGAAAATGAATGAAAATATTGTTAACGAAAATTCCAAAAACTCAACTTTGAGTTCTATAGATAATGAAGACATTATTTCGTATAATTTATCTTAAATTTTTAATAAATTTAATAGTTTTTTTGTATTTCACATTGCCCTGAAATCTCAACTTTGCTGTCCGATGTTGGGAAAAAACTAGAAATCGTAAATTTGATTAACCTAAATTTAAAAATTAATATATCTATAGATTTTTATAATTTCGGACTTCGCAAAGAATCAATCAGAAATATAATTTATAAATATAAAAAATTTAATAAATTGTATTAATAAATTGTATTTGTTATTTAATTACTTAATAAAATAATAATAAATAATTCCAAATAATAATAATAACGTCTAAAACTCTTGAAAAATTAATTAAAAATAATTTATAATAAAAAATGTTGATAAAAAGTATTATTTAAGAGCTTGAATAATGATCTCATATCTATATGGATCAATATCCAAGCCTTAAAGTTTACTTTAAATAAAAATAAATTACTTGAAAGCCATTTCTAAAATGGCTGAATACAAAAAGTTAAAATAGCTAAATAAGTAGTTGAATACATGTATTTAAATTAACCACATGCATTCCAAAAAATTTCATCATAAAGAATGACGTATCTATAATTGGTTGTACATACCAACCCATATTATAGATGCGTTTATTCAATGCAAACGGGTGTATTTTATATCGATGTTTTTTTGATATTCACAAATTTTCGGCACAGCATTTTTCAAGTGATTAAATAGATATTTCTCTGTGCCGAAAATTCATGAATATCAAAAAATAACAGATATCTTTACTGATTAAGTTTCATCTTTGGAATTCTATGAATTTTTTGTTTCAATTAATATTATTAAAAGATTTTTTAATAAATATAATGTCAATTAATAATTATAATATTATTATTAATAATAATTTTAATTACAATATATTTGAATCTAATTATGCATAATATCCCATAAGCCAATTTCTAAAGATTTTAAGATTTTCTCTTTGTTGAACCGATTTTAAAATTTAATATTTGAAGATTTATATTCCATTGGAGATTGATAAGTTTTTATGTAGTAGTTAAGAATATTTTAGTGGCCCATTGGTACAGTGACAAGTCAATAGAAAATGTGTTTTCACAATCAATAAATAAGGCAGGTAAAAGATAAGATTCATCTTTGGATTTTTATGAATTTTTTGTTTCAATTAATATTATTAAAAGATTTTTTATTGAAAATGCAGTTTCCCCGTGTGTTTGTTATTTATCTTCTTGATTATTGGATTTTTTGGATAATTTGTATCAGAACATGTAAAGTAAAATATTGAAGTAAATATTAAAGTAAAGTATAAAATATTGATTTTAATTATTATACTATTAAATTATCTCATTGCACTTGATTTATCAGCTTTATTTTGACATATTTAATTTTCTATGGGAGCAGGCAAAAATAGAATGTTCTATGCTTTGTCGTTGTCAAGGCTGCAAAAATCGTAGTGGTGAACTAAATTCATATTCATCACAACCTCCTTGCTCACTTGACATGGCAATTATGGATTCAAATGGATTTAAAAATACAAATCTATATAAGAGGTTTGGTTGTTAGAAAATGATTTTTTCTAACTAAATCTTAACGAAAATTGATCCCATTAAACAAAGTTGTTATTTCTTTGGATCACATGATCAATTTTATGGGATTACTTTTCTTTATTGTAATATCTAGCAAATATTTATGAACTCAAATTTTGATTTCTTAAATGCATCCAGGGCCGTAACAAGGGTGGTGCGGGCGGTGCAGTCGTACCGGTCGCAAAACTGGGATGTAAAATTTTTTTAATGTTAATAAAAAATAAAAAAAATTATCAAATTGCATGCACAAACAAAAGGGCACCCTAGCTATTGGACTGGTCCATTCACATGTCCTTGTAGGTGTGTATTTTATAAAATGTTAGTCCACAAAATGGGTTCCTGTCATTTTTTCAATTAGCAACAGAATTTTAAGAGCATTACCACATATTAAAATAGCTGGAGATATAGTTAACAATCTTAACATAAACATTATAATTATTATAGTAGGCTGTTTTGAATTGGGGGCACAAGATATATAATGGCTTGTTACGGCCCTGAATGCATCTAGCATGTAAATTGAGACTTCTTATTTTAATTTCTAATAATATTTTATAAAATAATTTATTTTCCTGGATATTTGCTAGCTCTTGTCTATGTTCGTTTGCGTTCAGTTATTATTATCATTTATTGTTATTATTATTATCATTATTATTATTTATTTATTTTGTTTCCTTTAATAAAAATAATATTTAAGCAGTAACATGATTGATACTGACAAACCTCCTGAAAATCAAACAAATGATATCAATTTTCCATTTGCCAATGTATATGATGAGGCTAGTATGAATCAAAACAACATGTTTTGCAATGACACGACAATATCCGACTATGGCGCTTCTATCAATTATCCTCAAGTAAACGGCTCTATGGATGATTTAATGAAAATCAATGAAAATTACAAAAAAATGTGAGACACAATTATTTAATTTAGAGATATCTTTTGTATTTGTTCTATCTATTTATTTATCCACCTATCTATCTATAGAATCAATAAAATTAAAGAAATTGGGTATATTTTGACCAAATATTGTCCAATTAATTGATTATCTGGACACATATATAGTACAACACCATCATCATTGTCTAATAAAACTGTTATAGTGAACATTAAGAATACAGACAACATGTGCTTTATATATTGTGTACTTGATATATTAAAACATGATCAGATTAGGAATAATTGAAGTAGTGTGAGCAAGTATACTAGTTTTTTTTAAGAGATTAATTATGACTGGTAAATTATGAGGTCAACTTGCGTCTGTGTACACGTTGTATTATGAGATGGATTTGTGTGCGCACACAGACGCGAGCAGTGTCATTTTTTGTGTTAAAATTATTAGTTTATCTCGCGTCTGTGTGCACTTTTTACTTTGTTGATTTGAATTGTGTGCGCACACAGACGCGAGCTAGAGGTATGGCAATTTTATTAATTAGTTTGGTTTGTAATTTTAGATTTAGAATTTTATTGTTAGATTTACTTATCGATTTCGGTTCTTTTGGAGTTTATGTGCTTCCGATAAAATATGGCTGCTTTTAACGAAGAAATTTATGAATCAAACAATATGATCGAGGATAAACGTTCTTTTGAATCTGATAACGTCAATGCTGTTTTTGGCCTACTAATATCAAATTTATTTGGTGGATTGCTGGCCGTTGGTATTCGAGGCAATAATTGTGATGTAGTAGCTACACAAAGAAAGGTTCCAGATAAAATGATTGAGAAGAGTTCAGCTACAAGATTGTTTAATATTACTGAAAGTACTGAAGGTGTTGACTGGTATGATCCCTGATTATCGATCTCAAGTATTTCGTGCACAAATGGAAGCAGCTCGATTTAAATATAAAAATGGATATGAAATGCCTTGTGACATAATACGTCGTTGTATTGCGGATATTAATCAGCTTTACACCCAATCGGCTGAGATGCGACCATTAGGTTGTTCAATGATGGCATTATCTTATGATATTGAAATGTACAAACCGTTATTATTCAAAACTGATCCCAGTGGCTCTGTTGATGACAATAAAATTGATATTCTATATCTTGATTTTAAACAATGACCCTATAACTGATCAGTTGCATAATTATTTGAATGAATCCTATCTTGCTCCAGAAAAATGTGCCCGTCCGGTTTGAAAATTGAGTTGATGCTCATGCATTTTTTCCCAAGAAGAACCATGTTCTTTATTGGAGTGGAAAATTTAAAAAAACGTATGAATTTTAGATTATGTAACTCAGTCGAAAAGCTGATTACATATTCTTCAAAGCCTCATTTTAGAAAATCCATCGCGATTTCCAGTGATTTAGTTGTGGCACAATTGAATAAAGACCAAATCTGCTTAGATAGATCTAGATATATTGGACAGTTAGTACTAGATTTGTCTAAACTATGCATGTACCAACTTCAATATATTGAATTGGACAAGTATAGGCGTGAGTTTAATTGTAAAATTAATACTGTTGTCGGACTCTTTTAGAAATTAGAAACTGTAAATTAGAAAAATTATCACCGACAATGATTAGAGACAATCTTATTGACACGTCCAATTATGATATTTTTTATGATATATTTTCAGTACCACAATCTAGGATACCAATCAATGATGACAAGCAATTATGGATGTGAAGAAATATTATTTTGGTTATTATTTAGGAAATGTTGAACTTGATGACTATGACAGTGAAATGATGGAGGAGGAACTCTTTCGAGGAGATCAAAACCATCTGAATGAAATATTTACTAACTTGCTTGATTCTGTGATTTGATTTCAATGAGAATGATTTGTTAAGAATCTCCTTTAAAAATTGTGAAGGGACAGCCGGGGTTCTTGTATATAGGCTAATAAATAATATACAACAACAATAATAATATTTACTATTTTATTAACCAAAAAAAATACATTATTGTCCTATCGGAAAGTCTTCAGTTATAGAACGGTACTTTTGAATTTGAACTGTAATCAAGTTACTGTTAATTTTCGGAAGATATATGGACTTCTTCTATCTACTTTTCTCGTATCCTGTAGTAAGTAAGAGATACTTTAATTTGCCGGTAAGATTTTGTGAATTGCAATCGAAGTTGGTCTTATTGCAACCGAGAATGTTTTTGAACTATTTCCACAAACTTTAGTTTAAATTTTGATACTTTGAGATTAAATCAATTAGTAATAGAGAATGCTAGTTACCAAGATCAGAATAACGGTAAAATATGTGGTTTATTTCTGATTGGACTGAAGATTGGAATAAATTTTCAGTTTAATCTGAATCTTCATTTGTTCAATTTTTTTTTGTATTTTGTGTAGCAATAATTTACTATAAGGAATTATACTATATTGTTCCATTTAGTTTGTTTGTGCGATTAACGTGATAGTACCAAAACTAACTCTACATTGTAATTCATATTCAGAATGACTTAATTACAACAAAAAATATAATATACCGTATATACTCGCGTATAAGTCGAGAAATTTACGTCAAATATTCAAGTCAAAATAGCCACTTCGACTTCTACGCGGGTCAAAAAACGTACAAATTAATTTTTAATGAAATCATTAAACTATTTTTTCATTTTTGTTACTTCGACTTATACGCGGGTTTCCAATTTAGGACTTAAAAACCTCTAAAAATTTACTCGGCTTCGAGTATATACGTTCGAGTATATACGGTAACAGTACACTACAAGAATCATAAACCACACTGTATTAATAAAACATTGAAGAAAGTGTTATGAATATTAATGACCACCGGAAACATTTATTTTAAATCAGTTATCTGATAATTTGGGAATGGAAGCTTTATTTTTGCACTTTTCATAAGTTTCAGTCAGTATTCATTTTAAATATTAAACATGTTTCGATATTAATTAAATACCATTAATTTATTAAAAAATTGACTATGAATTAGTAAAGATATCGATGATTTTTTTATATTCGCACAGCCTTTTTTCAAGTGAAAACCGAAAGTTTTTATAATTAATTAAATACATTTAAATATTGAAGAAAACTATTTTTAAAAGAAATGTTTGTAATATATTTAGACAGTTCGGCTGCTTTATCCTGCTTCATCATAGGTTAATAATAACTTATTTAACACCCAAATCAATTATCACCGTGCATTTTGACTGTTAAATTAATTTTATTAGAATTATTAATTTGGATTGTATTCCCAGGGCCGTCGAGATCCAAGCCGGGCCTCCCGTCAGTACAGGCCCTCTTTGCAATTACAAACCGATATATTTTTTTAAAAAGCATTTGTTTTAGTTATCCTATTTATTACTTATGAAATTCCATGATACATATAAACTTAAATTATCACAAACTTAGATTTTTAAAATTATTTAATTATATAAAAATACTTATTGAAATGCTGAAATTGAAATTTTAAAGCCAAATATGATTATATCGCGGGCCTCTTATGAGCCTGGGCCCGATGATTTGCATCGTCCTCTTATCGGCCCTGTGGATTCCTCACATATAACTATTTAATTACTAATAGACCTATAAGTATAATCGAGTTTACTGAATTTGTTTAATGTCTGACATCCATATTACCAAAATATATTTTTAAAAATGCTATTCTTTTATATGAAAAAATTAGGTGGCCGGACAAAATTTCATCGGACAAAATGTCACTGGACAAAATGTCACGGACAAAATGTCGTGGACAAAATGTCATGGTATAAATGTTGTTGATAATATACCATTGCGACATGTTGAGTGTGATCAGTACCTTTGCGACAAATACCCATAGGGGGACAAAATATTTTGTCTGATAAACTCTGAGTATGTATATTTCGTCCACGGCATTTTGTCCGTGACATTTTGGCAGTGACATTTTGTCCTAGAACCAAAAATTACCATTGTTATTTAATAAACTTAAATATATTTAGTTATTACAAAAAATTTCGATTACAAATTATGTCAAATTTTTAGAAATGAAAATTTTTACAAACGCTCATCACAACAATCTCTTTCTCATAACGAAAATTTTATAAATTCTAAAGTTAGTTTCGAATAAATATATTTTAAATTCCTTATCGATAAACACAGCAGTCACGAATGATGAATTGGAATGGATTTGTGAATATAAATCCCGAAAATAACGATTCTAAACCTTTATCCAACAGCAACTCTTACAATATTTTGAACTATTCAAAATACCCTAATCATCGCAGAATTCACATTCCGTATCCATCATCATTTTCATCAGATCTTGATGAAAACTCCAATAGAATGCATCCCGCTAATAATTTTCAATATTTCAACGAGACTGATGAGTATTTGTATATGCCGCCGGTCAATTATTACAAATCTTTCAATTCGATGCCCCACATGAAACGATTTAACGATAATCATTATCAGTTTTCCAGTCATTTGAATACCAGCCAAGGACCTAATGTTCAATCTTCTGAGAAATGTGAACAGAACGACATAGCAGAAGTGACATCTACAAATGAAATGGACACAAACACTATGTTAGTTTCAAGCAATTGTGACAGTTTACCTCAACATTCTGCCCTAACTGACAATTCAATCATCAAACCTCCCAGTTGCGATTCCCATAGCCCATTATCGATGACTACAAATGAGAACTACAATTGTTATTCATTTGCAACCGATTCAGTCTATCCGACAACTGTCAGACCGAAATTTACCATGAAATATTCCAATCCTTCTCAAACATTAAATGGTCATGTTTTACCATCTTTATTTCATAATGAATGTGAAAATGTCGACTTGAACTCCCGGATCTCATATTTCCGTCACAACAACAACAGCAACAATATCAACCAATCCCAGAATATATCAAATGATATTAATTCCCCGCCAATTTTGCACAGAAAATCTGGACTGTTGCCGGGGGAAGATATTTCTAATTCTCGATATTCTAACACTTCCAATTTTATCAACAACAACAACAACAATAATAACAATAATAATAATTCAAATTTCTTCAATTATTACAATGAAGTAAGTCGAAAGGGATTTTTTTTTCCAGATTTATTTTATTGTTTTGAATTATTAGTTACTTGGCTTTTTATGGGGAACGTGGGGAAATTTATTAAATAATTTATTATGTGATAACTATATAGCTCATTTTTAACGTCCCATCGATACATAACTGACAAAATTTAATCATTATAATTAAAAACTTGAGAATTTACTATTTTAATTATATTATATTTTTATATATTATTATTCAGTTTTAATTTTATTATATCAGTTATTACATTTGGTGACTCAGAATTGAAGCGTATTAAAAAGGTAAAAGAATTTAAAGGTAGTAATGGATACATAGATAAGTTTCAAAGGAGACACGTACTAGTTTTGCTACCGGTTGCTGCAAACTAGCCTAAGTACATCATCCCATGTTATCTACATTGCTACATACATGAAGGCGTATACAATGCTGATGAGACAACCTTAGCACATAAACATATTTTTACGATTACATCTTGTATGCTCAACAAATGAGATTATTAAAGAGTACGATGACGAATACATCGTTATGATGAACGTTGAAAATCCTGCTGCAATTATTAATAAATTTTAATATTCTACGTTCCTTTTGCAACCAACATGGGATCGATAGGCTAAAAATTGACGGACTTGGACAAATTATCGGTCTACATCATGCAAGTAAAAAATCACAGATTTTTATTTCATGATGGCATTGAATTACATTTAATCTCCCCGTCATTCTGATTATTACTTGTGCTACTATTGTTAAATAAATAATTCAGAAAGATTTATCTACTGCAATTGATATAAATGGTTCAAACATCCCGGAAAACCAATTTTATCACTCGCGAGTACGAGATTTAATTAAATCCCACTTACAATTAAATTAGCGAATAGCTATCAACATGACCACTGTTATCACATAGAAATAAAGAATTACCTATATTTAACAAGACCTCCATTTAACGAATTAATTTTTTGGTCCCTTCCACTTCGTTATATAAATGTTTGACTGTATTTATTTTTTGAAATTATATTTATTTTTATTACTTATTTTTAATTATATAAGTTTAGAATTAGAATTTTTTTTAGAATTAAACTTTTAATAATGTCTAAAAATAATGAATTAGGGAAAATAAATAGATTTTTGAGAAGCAATTGTTGATAGAAAATTTACTAAGTAACGACGATGAAATTTATTAAGAATATTATAAATCAGCATTGTAACTAAATATGATTAGGGTTGCCAACTGTACGCTTTTGAAGCGTAACCTACGCTTTTCGTGCAAAAAACAAACATGTATACGTTATACGCACGCTTTTCATAGATATACGAAAAAATGCGCTTTTAGCTTGCTGGGATAAAAATATCGTCAATTTTTGGTTCGATGGTGTAAAAAAATTGCTTTCCAAATTGAAACGGCAGAATGTTTTCCAAATTCATATTTAAATTTACTTGAAATTTCCAGAAAAACTGTCATAATTACAATGTGATATTTCCTGTATTTTGAAAATTAATTTTTGAGATGTAGAAATTAAAAAATAAAATATATAATTTTATTAATTATTAATTTTGTTTAAGTTTTATTAATTGTTGATTATTATTGCTCTCTATAACCTGTAAGTAAATTTATAATTCGAATTTCGAAAAGTAATTTTGTTTTGAAATTATATTTTTTTCAATTATAATTTTCAGCAAAATAAATAAGTTATCAGACAGTGATTAAAATCCTATAATGGTACTTCCGTGTTATCTTACCCCCAAAAATTAAATTAAAAAAGAACACAATTATTATATTTATTTTCTAAATCACAGTTATAAACTCAGCAAATGTTTGTAAAGAGTTTGTAAATGGTCATCCAGGTGGCCAGAAAACCACAATGTCGTTGAGAATAGTGTCGAACACATCGGCACTGTTGCTTAGAACACGTTTGCGCCACATAAACTCGCATAATCACATAATCACAGCAGTGGCGTGACTAGTGGACGCAGGATTCTGCGTTGCGGGGGCCCAAAATTATTACTAAAAAAATATTTACAATAATTTTCTGAAACTTTTTTCCCGCAGTTATATTTGCCTAAAAACATAAAACTATCATTGAATAGCGGCTGCTGTGAATAACTATGTATTAAACTTTAACCGAAAAATTTAAGTGGAAATATTTTACATTTCGCGGGGGGCCAAAATTTTGAAGTTCCGCCACTGCATCACAGATAGCCTTAATAAATCCATGTTCAATAACGTCATCAATAATGTATTCTCTCATTTTTTATATTATTATTTTAATTGTATTTTATAATTTAATTTTTGGGGGTAAGATAACACGGAAGTACCCCTATAATAGATGGGTATGTTAGGCATTATACTTAGCGTTTCTTATTTCCATTTAGTTATAAGATAAGAAAAATTTAATAAAATTATATTGTGACAAATCCAAAAACTTGTGTTTATTAAGACACCAGTTCAAAAAATGAGATAGATTACGAAAAATCCATAAAACATGCAAACACAAAACCCTATATGTAAAAATAAGCAAATGTTTAACGAATATCTCACGTTTCAATGAATTGTGTACTTGGAATAAATTACATTTTAACTGTCAATGTTTTGGGATAAATAAGCAGACAATTTGGTGAATACTGAAGCTTTTTTCTGTCTGAGAATGACTACATAAATTTAAAAGAACCATTATCAATATTAGATAATTTGAGTCCATTAAGTGAAAGTAACTGCTTTTGCTATGCAATAAATGTCGGAAACGAAAAAATATTAACAATTAACCCATTAAGGCCCGGAATTCAATTATAATGTTTATTTGAAAAAATGGTCAGAAATTCTTTATAATAATATAGAACAAGTGTTAATTTCATTATCAATGGTCAGGGGCAGCAGATTACTTTAGCTGAATGCTAATGAACACTATAAACTTAATTAAACTTAAATTTATAGAACCCAAATAAAGATTTTGAAAAATCATTAGTATTTTGCCCTAAGAAATAATTACTAACAATGATAATAAAATTCGAGGGATTGTTGACTTAGCTATGCTTTTATATTATTGTTTAATATTTGACAGTAATGTTTCGTTTTTTATTGATAACTCCGAGCTGATGTTTGAACAGCACTGATCCGACTTATAAATGTCCATGCATAAATTAGCTTTTTATAGCAAATTTGTTTTGAAATGGTGATCCATTATCTTTCTTTACAATAATTATGAACTTTTCAGTGTTATTGTTTTTATAAAATCAATTTCTATGAAATATTATTACCATTATAAAATTATTGAGATTATAATCAATTCGTGTATTTTTTCAATATATTGACTTTTTATAGAATATCAATTCTAACCCTTATTCTTCTTGCTTGTTCATATCTAATATTGTCCATTTCACAATGTTATTTTGTACACATAATATTCTTTCTCTAGTTAGTTTTAAATGTTTATTGTAAATTCAATTTCTGTTAATATTCCTCAAGGTTTTTGAATCGATTTTTTAATATTACACAATTGTCTTTCTATTAAATCTTTCTCTGTCTTCCTATTTACCATAATCATAGAAATTAGAATATTGTGTTTAAATAATTATATTAATTATAAATTAATATAATACCTAATAGCTTTTCATTATATCCTTCTTTAACAAGCTACTATAAAGCAGTTGTTCCCAAAGTTTAGTGTACACTTAAATATGAACACACTATTTCGATAAGTCCTAAGGAAAGAATAAAACTATGTAATGAAAAGATAAATAAATTGATTTCAGTTTCAGTTGAAAATTTGGCAACTTTATATGAGAAAGGAAATTCTTTTATTAATATAGGTATTACTTTATAGAATAAATCATTGATGATCATTATTTTTAAATGTTGTATTTGATTTCATTTTACAGCAATCAGATTCGCATTTCATGTATCCAAATGTTCCAATAGAAAATGATGATTTATTCCATAAACCCGATTTAAAACCTAATATAAATATGAATAATTCTTCAATGTATTCTGAGGATTTTAACCCGTTCTTTTATGGTGCGAAAAATGATATTTATTCCAAAGTAACATGTTCTTTAAACCCACAGTAATGAACACTTTGTTAAATCCCGTTTTATTTTCCTTCAAATGTTGTTAAATTGTTTATTATTATAGTGCTTGCTTGTAAATGTTTTTGCATGTTGACTATTTACTATCATCATCATCATCATCCATTGGTTCTACAAATTCAATTGTGCGCACTCGCGTGCAAATATTTGCATGCATATCCTGCCTGTCACTGGAAATTGGAGTCAAGAAAATAATTTTATGGATAATTAATTTTCTAGTATTTAATATTTGTAAACTGAAATATATAATTTATTTCATTATGAATTTTAAAATATGTAATTTTATATTGAAAAATGTCAACATAAAGAAAAAAAATTAATAATTTCTATGTCAATCACTACTTGTTTAATACATTGCCTTTTGGTGAACATAACGTATAATTTAAGGAAAAATCTATAGTTATATTAAAGAAACAAAAATTATTCTTAATGTTTTTTTGTTTTAATGAAACGAAATCTTATAATACGCATCTTTCAATAATATACAAGTTTGGGCGAAAACCAACAGATCTTGTTACCATTGAATAACACCTTTATTATTAGATTCTAAAACTACTGATAACAAAATTCAATGGCACTGAAATAAGATTGGAAGTTTTTTAAATAAAGAATTTTGAAGTTATTATTTATTAATTGAGAAATTATTTTTGGTTTTATTATTTAATAAATTTTTATGTATCCAACATAAAACTATGGATTTTTTCTTACATAAATTTTTTATCTCATTAAAATGCCGTGTGGAAATAAAATAATTGATATAGTATTTCTGTTGCAATACGGTATGTAAGGAGTTAGTAAAGCTCTATATAAAATTATTATGGTTAAATGTAGAAGTTAGATCAGTTAGTAGAAATAATTATTTCTGCTAAATATTTATATTTAAATTCTATATTAAATTATATTAAATTATATTAAATTAAATCAATTAAATGTATGACCAGTAATTATATTAATATTAATAATTATCATGCCTCGGTGTTTAAATATACTAGTAAACGGCTCAATTTTGAAGTTGTTATACAAATAAATGCTTGAAGAAGACTTGAATTTAATTGCGTCTAAAATGGCGACTACGACCACGGATTTATTGATAAGCAGACTATTACCTGAGAAATTTCACAAAGGCGATGATTTAGAAAGTTTTATCAAGGATTGTCAAAGATTTTTTTGGCGCGACAAAAACAACAATTAGGATGCAAGTAATATTAACTACAACATTACTTGACAGATCGCTAATGGAAGATTATGAAGCAGCCGAAGGAAAAACTATGGAAGAAAAAACCGACATCATTAATGGATGATCTAAAAGAAGCTTTGAGTTATGAACAAGGATCAGATTCAGCCGAAACTTTTATAGAGAAAATTAGAAAGATGACAAAGAAATAGAAAAATGCCTGCTCACAAACTGTGTAAGAGATCGAGAAGTTAGAAAAGAGATCGAGATGAAAGATTTGAAAACATCAGAAGAAATAAAAGCGACAATAAAGAAATTAGAAAAGGTAAACAAAATTATGGGCCATATTAATGTTGTGAAGACTTCACCGGTTGTTCAAAACTACAGAAGCTACAGAGATGTTGCTCAAAGAGGAATGATAAACGGAAATAATAATTTCAAGCAGCGAAACGTCAGTAACCGACAATTGGAATGCTGGACATGCAAGAAAACTGGTCATCTTAGTCGAGAATGCCAAATGAAAAAGAAAATGACGTGTTTTGCATGCGGAGTTGAAGGCCACGTACGGCGAGAATGTTCAACGATTCAATGCCAGAGATGTCACTTACGTGGACACAAGGAGATTGACTGCTATACAAATTTGGAAAGAAGGAAGTTTCAAACTAATTCAAACATGAGAAACAATAATTATTATGCCCATCGAACCACAAGCTATCAACAAAAGATCAACAATCCAGGAAGAACAATTGCAGCAATTGAAGCTAATGATGAGACGATGCCACTTGAGTATTCAGATGATGCAGAAGACAAATATGAGGATATTCAGCACCCAAAAGTACATGCTTCGACACGGGAGGCAATGATCGGAGCAATATACTAGGTAATTTTGATATTGATGTAAATATTGGTCATAATAATTTTAATAATGTAAATAATTCTTATATATATAATAATGTAGAACCTTTATGTAATAAAATTTGTAATTTTAAAAAGTTTCCTTTAAATAATTTTAAATGTTATAGTTATTTTAATGCTGATCGATCTTTAATAAATAATAATAATAATCCTAAGAATCAAGAAGAGTATAATGAAATTAAAGAAGCAGAATATAATAATAAAGTAGTAAATCAAAAAGTTTTTAAATTTATTAAAAAGGCAGAAGATAAACTAGAGAGAAAGGAAATTGGGTGGATTAATGAAATATCAGAGGAGCAAAATATTTTCACTAAAGATGAATGGAAACGACCGAAATTGAGTTATGAAAAAACGCAAGGTAGACCGAGTACAACTCTTGAAATTCAGGGCTATAGAATGGAATGCTTACTAGATACAGGAGCAAGAGTAAATGTAATGGCAGAAGCAGTTGTGGACAAATTAGTGAATGTGAAAATCATAAAAACAGATGAGATGTTAAGATGTGCAAATGATAGTAAATGAGAGACAATCGGAAAAATAAATATTGATGTTAGAATTGGTAATATGGAAAGAAAAATAACATTTATAATAGTTAAAAATATTGTTCCAGATATAATAGACGGAGTGGAATTGCAGAAAGAGTTTGGAAATGAATTAAAATACATCAAGCAAAATGAAGAAGGATATAATGAATTTGTGTGTGAAATAGAAGCTAGATTTGGGGAAAAGATTACAGATAACGAGAGATGTCAAAAAGCAATAGAAATTCTAAGATTAAACGAAAATAAAAGACTGTTAGAGATTGTTAAAAACAATAAAAGTGTTTATGGCTAATAACTGGGATATCGGATGTACTGATTTAATCGCACATAAAATCATCACAAAAGAAGGGCCAATTATGATAAAACCCAGAAGACAACTCATCAATTTAGAGGAGAAAATAAATGCTGCTATAAAAAATTTAGAAAATAATGATATCATAAGAAGATGTAATTCACCTTGGAATACGGCGTTAGTATGCGTGTGGAAAAAAGACAAAAAAGATATCAGACTTTGTTTAGATTTTAGACAGCTTAATAAGATTACTGAAAGACAAGCTTTTCCTATGCCGAAGGTAGAAGAAATTCTAGATACATTACATGGATCTAAGTACTTTAGTTCTATAGATCTTGGGAACGCTTTTTATCAAGTGAAATTGGACATAGAATCGCAAGAAAAGACAGCATTTTCTACTAAAGAAGGGCAATTTTGTTTTAATAGAATGCCTTTTGGCATTGCGGCGGCACCGGGTACATTCCAAGAATTAATGACAAAAATATTGAAAGATCTATGGAAAAAAGGAGTTATGGTGTATTTAGACGATATTTTAATTTTTACAAGAACAATTGAAGAACATTACAATGTGTTTGGAAAAGTTCTAGAGAAAATACGGGAAGCTAAATTGAGAATCAACCCAGAAAAATGTCAGTTATTAAAGAGCGAAGTAAAGTTTTTAGGGCATATTATTAACAGTCAAGGGATTCGGACAGATCAAAGTAAAATTGAGGCTATTAAATCATTTCAGAGGCCTAAGTGTATAAAGAATTTGAGAAGCTTTTTAGGTATATGTAACTATTATCGGAGATTTATTAAGGAATATGCAACAAAATCAAGAACGCTAGAAAGCATATGTGGAAGCAATAGTGAAAAAATAATCTGGCCTGAGGAATGTGAGAAAGCTTTCGAAGAAATGAAAATGGCGTTGACTACAGCGCCAATTCTCGTATTTCCAGATTTCAAGAAAGAATTCATATTAGATACAGACGCAAGCTTTGATACAATTGGAGCTGTATTATCACAAAGAGATGAAATGGGGCATGAACACGTTATTGCATATGGATCCCATGCAATGAGTAGTCATGAAAGAGGATATTGTATAACACGAAAAGAGCTTTTGGCTATATATTATTTCTGTCGCCATTTCAACCATTATTTATACGGTAAACGGTTTGTTTTGCGCACTGATCATAAAGCAATAACTTTTATGTTAACGACAAAGAAGCCTATAACAGCACAGTTCCAAACGTGGATGAATTACCTGAGCAGTTTAGACATAAAAATGGAGTTTAGAAAAGGTACGGCGTATACGAATACAGATATGCTGTCTAGAAATACATGCGGCAAATGTGTACAATGTTTGATAGACCATGATAACCCCAAATCGGGGCGATTAAAAACTAGATTGTTAACATTGATGACCGAAAATAATAAAAATGAATGGCAAAGAGATAATGCAGAAATACAAGATATAAAAGATCAAATAAATGAAAGGAAAAATAATAAATATATATTAAAAGGAAATATTATCTATACCAATCAAAACAAAATATGGATACCAGAAACAAAAAGACGAGAAATGATTAAGGAAACACATTTATTATTATGCCACGCAGGAGTAGAAAAAGTTATGAAATATATTAGGAACAATTTTGATATGGAAGATTTGCTAAATGAAGTAAAAGAGACTATTTCAATATGTGAAGCATGCCAGAAAAACAAAGTTTTAACTACGAAGTCAAAAGAAAAAACCCAAGTAATTCAAGCTTCAGAACCTATGGAGAAAATATACATGGATATTTGCGGTCCATTAAGAGAAACCTTCAGAGGAGAAAAATATATTTGTGCAATAATCGATCATTACAGTAAATACCTCTAACTCTCTAACTATATCTCTAACTCCTATTAGAAAGCAAGATGAAAATACAATAAAGGCAGTTTTGTTAAATAATTGGATATTGAAATTTGGAGCCCCTAAGGAACTACATGTTGATTGTGGAAAGAATTTCGAAGCAAATAGTATTAAAGAACTAGCAAAGGCAGCAGGAATGGAGTTGATATTTTCGAGTCCGTATCATCATAATACTAATGGTTTAATTGAAAGACAATTTCGTACTATAAGAGACTATATTAACGCGTCACTCAGAGAAGGAGTTAAAAAAAGCTGGGCAGAATTAATACCTGATATAGAATACGTTTTAAATGCGACAGCTCAAAAAACTACTGGAGTGAGTCCAGCAGAAATTATATTTGGAAGAAAGATTAATAGATCGCAATGGCATAGTAATAATGAAGTGGATAGAAATGAAATCACGCGGAAATTAGAGGCTAAAAGACAGCAAACGAAAGAAATTGGCACAACTAGGAACTTAGAAGTGGGGGACAAAGTATTGGTGAAACAAGAAATTAGAAACAAAGATCACGAGAGATATTAAAGACCATACACAGTAAACGAAATCATGAAATAAGTTACTTATTAACAGATGAAAACGGGAGAAAAATAACGAGGAATATAGAAAAGTTAAAGCATTTTAAAGAAGGGGGATGTAAGGAGTTAGTAAAGCTCTATATAAAATTATTGTGGTTAAATGTAGAAGTGAGATCAGTTAGTAGAAATAATTATTTCTGTTAAATATTTATATTTAAATTCTATATTAAATTACATCATATTATATTAAATTATATTAAATTAAATCAATTAAATGTATGACCAGTAATTACATTAATATTAATAATTATCATGCCTCGGTGTTTAAATATACTAGTAAACGGCTCAATTTTGAAGTTGTTATACAAATAAATGCTTGAAGAAGACTTGAATTTAATTGCGTCTAACAAGGTACATATCCTATTATAATTTTATTCTCGACAATTATAAGCAAAATGATAAATAAAAATTTTGATTGATGCACTGCAAGAAGTTCTCGGCCAAATGTTTAAAATTTCTGTTCTGTAACATTCAAATTTCTAGGGAAAAATGAAATTGGCTTAAAGTTACCGTTGTTGAAATGATTGCGATGATAAGCATTTTTTAGATCTATAGTTAAGAAGATTCTGCTATTTCATATTTGATCAAGAATGTCGCAGATTCTCGGTAACGTATATTTATTTTCCATTGTGACGGCATTATGGAGTCTGTAATCTGCACAATTACATGGTTCTATCACATTTTTTACGATTGTTGTGGTTCGACGAGAAAGCCACAAAAACAAGGTGAAAATCAAAAAAAAACATCAAATCCACAATGATAATATGAAGTACAAAATACTGGTATGGGCGAATGTCGAACAATGAGACAAGTTCAAATATCATAAAAATAAAGTCAATTGAGGATCCCTAGAAGAAAATAATTATAAAAACCTAAAATTAATTAAAAAAATTAATTAGCTAATAGAAAACCTAGCAGTGTGAGAGGACCGAGTGGTCAATCAAATTTTGTAGAATCAATCGAATTAAATTGTGGCAAATTATCAAAAAATGAATAAATTGTCCAAACCAATTTGGTCTGTAAGAAGAAGCCCGGAAAGCATCCAAAATAATTTGATAAGGAGATAATAAAATTACGAGATGGTATAAAAGCAACCGGCAAGTAGGTCGAAAAAAGAAAAGTAATAGTATAGCGAAAGGAAGCGAAGTCGAATTTAACTTAATCCTAACCAAATTTAATACAGAAAGGGATATCTCCCCGTTGGAAGATTAATCCTGTGCAAGATTCAGGTTGAAATTGAAAAGTGTGCTGAGTAAAAAGAGTTGTTTAAAGTTGTATGAACGGAGATTGTTTCAATAAAGTGTGATTGAGATAATTTCCAATATTATTGTGTTTTGTTCGATTTGATTAATAAAAGGACACCGAGGAGTCACACAGTAACACCGACTTTCACAAAATACCCAGCACAATTAAAGGTTCGCTTACCCGTTCGCTTTTTTGGACGAATAATATTTTGGTCAAATTCAAGTTGGACTGCCTAGAATTATATCCCAAGTCGCTGGACTCGTGCAATAGGTTGTCCAGTTGTTTCAACCTTTAGAAATACTTCTTTAGCGTCTTCGATCACATGAATTGGTTTTTTGAAATACCCCGTTGATATTTCATTCAATATATTTATCTGAGTACGACTGCAATCGACAATGATGATGTAATGGACAAGATATCGACGCTATTGATGGGTCTGTTAATTTTAAGTTACTGTGAAGTTCCACGAAGATAATGTCATATTTGGACTTTTTGAAGTTAAGAAAATATTTTCATGTAATAATCTATATTGTTTCTGAAAATTTTATTATGATGTATGTAGTGATTGACAATTTAAAAGATTATTTAAATTAAAATTAAAAATTAATTTATTAAATATATGCGCTCATAACAGTGAAAATAGAGAAATTTTGTTTAAATTTAAGATTTTTTGATTCAATGAAATTTTTTAAAGTATCCATCTATTATTCTAATTTTAAGTTATTTCAAACATCAAATAATAATTTTTTATATTGTAAAAGTAAATAATCTTGAGATGAATTTGATCTCGCAATGTCACTTCACATCCAATAAACAGTTCAATATTAGAGTATTAAAATTATAACAATGGTCACCAATTATGAAAAAAATCAAATAATAAAATGTTATTTATTTAATTTTAAGCGTATGTAAAATATAAACTGTAATTTAATTTTTTTTTATTAAACTCCGAAATTTTTATTGATAATATCACATGGACAAAGCATCACATTCGCTGACAATTTCACTGTTCACCTTTGGTTCATTATATTCCATTGGTTGAAATATATTCTCATTTGATTGGCTGAATAAGAAATATTTTAATCATTTTTATAAAGTAAAAATAATTAAATTATTTTAAAAATGGTAAAATGAAAAAGTAGTCAAAAATTTTATCATTGTAATAATAATCAATTAAGATATATACATAAATAACTAAAAGCGTCAATATTTAAAAAATCACGGAAATACTTTTTTCAAAAACCTCTAATTCATATAAACTATTTATATATGTAGAAAAAAATGATGTATAAAACAAAGAAAAATATATTTATATGAAATTTTCTATAGCTCTCTCACGAATAAGGTTTCTTATAAAATCGTTTACTATTGAAAGTATAGCCAAATTTTTCAGTCTATCTTCGCTCATTGTCGATCGCAAACACATTTTAATAAATTTTCATTTACTAAAACTTTATTCACCACTTACAACACTTACAAGAATTATTACAAGGATTCTCAAAGCCACCCACAGATTTGGTGTTGCATTTTTCAAATTATCGTAATTTCCATTTCAATGAGTCGATTTCCTCATCAATTTATCTCGTACAACTCGATTTTACTAGCTTCATTCATCAATTTTATATCTAAATCTTCGTACTTTTCAGTCACATTAACATTAATAGGGTGCACTAAGTTTAATATTTTCCTTTGAATTTTACAAAACTTTGCCTGGCGGGTCTTGGAGAGGACATTATTGCCTTTGTGGTAGACGGATGCAATTTTTAACGATAGGAGAACGGGTGCAACCCTACCTTCAATATTCTTCTCAATCTTGTTTGATCTTGAAGAAATTTAGGTTTTTAAACATATGCAACATTTTGAGTTTTTTTAATTTTAAATTCTCTATATCTTCAGGTTAATCAAGATATTTTTAGTTTGATATTGGACATGAAAAAATAGAAATTATTATAACATCATTAAAATCATTCGATGTTACATGTCAAATTTACTGAAATACGTAAAATACAAAAATTACCTATTATTATCGCCTATATCTGTTTCGGTTTTACATGGGAGTTGATGAGAAGACATTGAATTAAGTTGGATACATTGGGAATAATTTAATGAAGTTTGGGAATAAATAATACTATTAAGTGTTTGGATTATATATTCAAATTCCTGTATCATTGACTCAGTGTAAAATAAATGCTCTAACCAAAGGAAAACTAGATTCACCTGACCTATTTATAATATTCATAAATCTAATAAAAAGAATCTATTAAATAACAACTATAATTTTTCATATAAATAAAAGGACACTATTTTATAAAACATATTTTTGCAATGTATTTCGAAATTCAATAAAAACGATTAGGCTTTTGTTATTATTGCATTTGTTAGTATTGCATTATTATATATACGGAATCCAATAAAATTTATTAATCCTAATAAAACTAATTAGACACTCTCAAAAAAAAGTGGTTAAAGTTTTTTGGTATGTTGATTTTGTGTTGAATGATTTTATCATCAACGCCTCACAAGTAATACTTTACGAATAGTTTTTAACCAAACAGCGTCACAAATTTATTACTGAACAAATTACGAATTATACAAAATTTTGAAACCTTCAGAAAACGGTAAAACTATAATAGAACTATTCAAAACAATTCGTTGTAAAAAAAAATTATATTGAATAGTCTGCCCGTTATCTCTGTGTACGAGTTCGAGTGCATGTCCGATTGAGTAGAAATAGTTATTTTATTGAAGATAACAAGATATGCAAATTAAAAATTCACATTTCCAATTTTAAGTGTTTTCTAATGATTTTAAAAGCTATTGGTAACGTATTACTTGTGAGGCGTTGATGATAAAATCATTCAACCAAAAAATCAACATACAAACCCTTTTAGTTCTTCATTTTGAGTGCTTGATAAATTTTATAAGGATTAATGAATTTTATTGTATTCCACATATATAATTATATATATAATGCAATTACAAATAAACTCATAAGCGTAATCATTTATATTGAATTTGTTATGACAACCGAGCTTTCGAAATATATTGCAAAAATATATTTTTAAAAAATGTTGTTTTTTATTTACAATAATAATAATAATAATAATAACCAAAACATTTAGATAGACTAAGAAACATTTCTTGCAAGAATTTTGAAAAGAAAATTGTCCAAGTTAAGAAGCAATTTTTGAAGCTCATTCCCATCTAAAATATTCACACCATTATTGCATATATAAACTAATTTATTTTCAAATATTAATTTTCAAACAAAATTCACTAGTAACTATATAAATTTAATAAATTTTTTTAATTAATTTAATTTGGCTCAAATAAATTAAATCTTTACTTATTTATAACATGATATGACATTATTCATTTATTCATTTTGGACATAGTTTGATTACATTGTAGAACATAGTACTTTTTACGAATTATTATTCTTTACAATCTTCACAGCACGGTTGAGTGAACACGTATTTGCACCATTATTTATGCTTTTATAACCTTTTCTTGAATTCAAGATAACATTAAAAGAATTCACACGGAGCTGCTCTTTGTATATATGTAATGAAGATACAAACATAATGACAGATCTAATAAAAACCTTGAATCAACCAGAACCTTTTCAAAGTGTTACTTTGTATAAAATAAATGATAATAATTATTGTTTTATAATGAAAATTATTATATACTTTGGAATATGAATGCATGGAGTAAAAAGAAGCAACAAATGACCAAACAACATTGATCTACAAACCATTTTTTGTTGTCAAAAATATTGAATAGAAATAGAAATATTTTATGCCGTTTATTTGGAAAATGACCTCACTTTTATCGAATCAGCTTTAGTTTTTCACATAAAAAACTACCTACACATATTAATAGTTTTTATTGTATCCTAACTAAAATATGAATAAATCTTTGCGCATTTTGTGTCATTCATTGGAAAAAGTATAAATAATAGCAGTTAATACAATACTCGTTATAAATTATATTATACAAATTTTATTGATTTTATGGAATATAATAGATTCTTTCAAAGTTCTTCACAGAAATAATTATAATTTAGTATATTTTTTAAGATACCTATTTTTTTGATGGTAACTTAAAACCTGTGCAATGATTGTTTATGACATGTGAAATCATCTCAAAGATCCTGCTTAAACCATTTATATTCATTTTGTTACGTATGTGGGATATATTCCTGAACAGAACAGGAAGAATATAACTGATTTTGTAAAACAATAATATCATGCGTATTTTGGCATTCGTCTTTTTGATCAAGACAAGTTCTGGTCTCATCATAAAGTTTGTAAGACCTGTTTAGAATGCTTACAGCATTATGCAATTGGAAAGTGGAAACTTTTAAAATTTGGCGTTCTCATGTTATGGAGAAAGTAATAAAATAACGATGACGAATGCTAATTTTGTTTTGTGGACGTTAATGGTTATTATCGGTTATAATCCTGATTTGAAATTAACAAGGTGAAATTCAATACAGTGAAAAGATTACTATCATAGTATTTACTTCATTGCTTGATTTGATGGATGCAGAAGATAATTAGGAGAAAGCAGTAATTAGCACAGAAAATACGAATCGAAGTGAATATGGAGGCGATTTTTAGGCTTAACCATTCTCCAAGCGTGAGCCTACTTATCTTGTATGAGGTCTAATTAGAAGGACTACCTCATGATTGAAGCTTAGATAAAGCCTGTAAAATCAGAGAACAGAATTTTCTACGATATTTCAGTCAAGAATTAGCTTTTATTCATTGACATTTTATTTGAAATTTATTGAAACATCATTCGTTGACAGTTCTAAAGTTATTTTTCCACGAATTCACATCAAACTTGATTAGTTAAGCAGTTCTTGAGGGCTTTGACTGCGACTGGACTGAGTAATGAAAAATGAATATTGGCGAGAGTTCCACTTGGCGATTTTGAAGAATTTCTTGAAAATTATCAACTTGATCATTATGATGAATTAGTGAAACATGTACTCTCACTTTAAGAAAAGTATCTAGATCACAATAGCACAGGACAATTAGAATGATCCAATCAGGATATTACAATAGGACAAAGATATTGGCCAATCCTGAGTTGAAGTGTCGCGTCTGTGTGCGTTTTCTTCTCTAAAATTGGATTGTTCATGAAATTGATTTTCAATTGATTTCGAGTTTTGGATTTTTTTATGAAGTTTTCGAATTTGGTTTTAAAAGGTGATTTTTTATTTGAATTTAATTGTTGTTTGGTTTGGTTGTTGTTTTGGTTTTTGCGTGATCATTTCGAGATGGAAAAGGGTATGGATTTTGAAAATGCTAATGATAGTGAATATGACGAAGTAATTGAAGAATGTGAAACAGATCTTGATGAAGACGAATTTGAGGAGATTATTCCATTAAAAGATCATACAAAATTTGTTTTGAGTGCATTCGAATGTTGTTTGGTCAGTAGTTTGTGACAATAAATCGAGAGTTACATTCACTGGTAGAATGGATGATACTATAATTGCATGGAGTTTAGAAGATGACAAACTAATTGATATATTACAACGGTGGGCAAATGCGGCTCTTAGAGCCGCATGCGGCTCTTCGTTGAGTAAACTGCGGCTCATTGATAATTGAATTTTTGATAATTGAATTTGAAAATTGAATTCGATTTTTTTATTTTGAAATTTTTTCAACTGAATTTTTAAAAAAATATCCACACTTAAAACAAGCTGCTTGCCGTCTAATTTCAATTTTTGGTACAACATATTGTTGTGAATCTATGTACTCCACAATGAAGTTCGTGAAGTCGAAATATCGTTCACAGTTGACCAATCAGCATCTTACAGAATTGCTGCGAACAGCTTTAACAAAGTATACACCAAATTTCAAAGATTTGACCAAAAGTCTTCGTTAATTCAAGAAATTTTATTACTTTTTATTAATGGATTTTTATTATATTTTATGTTTGTTACTTAAATTTTGAAATAATTGTTTTTAATAGCGTTTAAGTCTTTTTTAATCAAATTAATGAAATAAAAAAAAATATGTAGTTCACTATGGTGGCTCTTTAAAAAATAAATTTTCGGAAAATGTCTCTCATTGAACTCATTCGTGCCCACCCTTGATATATTATATGGACATTCAGAATCAATAACGAAATTGAGCATCAACGAAACTAACTCATTCCTTGTAAGTGTGGATTTATGTGGTATGGAAATTAAATCTTGATCAAATGAAGTTTAATAAATTCAAATCAGTTGAAGTTTCAGAAATTATTGACTTTAAGTGGATGAAAAATGAATTTCTATATGTTTTAACAATGAAACTGGAACAGACACATGGAAACTTGGACATGAATCTCTATAAATTGGACTTTATGGCTGCCGTTATTCCCGAAGATTAGTTATTATCAATTGAGATATCAAGTCAAAAACATTTAGTTGATGCTTCAAAAGAATATGATGCAAAATTCCATATCAAGTATATCAGAACAAATATATTCCTTTCGAACAATAAACAGATATCAAAGTCGTTGGAACAAGTATATAATGGGAGATTACGGTTGGACTCTCTAGTGCGAAATTCTGCTTCAGTTCATAACAGAAAACAAAATAAACTCTTTCTTTACGTCTTATTCTTTATGTTTTCATAGTAGGTTCATCTTGTTCCACCTAAGCTTGTGTATATTCATTTAAAATTGGGAATTTTTAATGAATATACCTTTAAATTAACAAATTAGATATTGTAATATTAATACACCGATTTCAAACATTTTCACTTTTTTCGACATTTTGTGGATAAATACATAATTTTTTGAAAACCTGGAGCCAATCAAGAAAATCAATTGTTTGAATTGTATTCAGTATATTAATATTACTCAAAATTAACTTTGAGATCAGTGACAATTAAATTTATGTTCATCAGTGCACAAGTCCCTCATAATTCAACCAAACACACGACATGACCTTCTTTTCGAAGCGAACTGGAGAAACAACTTGATGACTTAGCTAGTTAGACCGAAGCCACTGCTTACCTCCACTAGAATTACTAAAGAAAACCCCTTTTCGTTTCCCAGACGCTGATTTTGAATATTTGTCTATTGGCGAGAAACTTGAAGTGAATTTTTATTTACAAAATTTATGTTAAGCAAATGACAAACAATAATGCTTTGAAAATGGCCAAGCTTTTCTGACAGCTTACGGGTGTTACTACTCTTTTCTATTTTGTTCACCTCTTGTGGCTAACCTGAACGTTCCTCACCTTCAAGTCTGGTATCTCCATGATTAAAGTGATAAATCCAAAAACTGATATGTATTTTCATTGAGCACATCCTTGCCTTACACGCATCACTGATAAGAGGGCGATGCAAGCGATGCAAATCATCGGGGCCCGCGAAATAATCACATAATTAAGTAATTTTAAAAATCTAAGTCTGTGATAATTTAAGTTTATATGTATCATGGAATTTCATAAGTAATAAATGGGATAACAAAAACAAATGTTTTTTAAAAAATATATCAGTTTGTAATTGCAAAGAGAGCCCGTACTGTCGAATTACATCGGGGGCCCGGCCTGGGTCCCGGCGGCCCTGCTTACACGTTGCAAATTTCTCGAGTCGTAACTGCTGCTCCAAGACTTCTTTTTCAATAATGTTGTAATAAGACACGAATTGCTGCTTTTTTCAATCATTTCGTAATGTAAAGATAAGTAGATGGAGTTTTAAAATTCAAAAAGATCATAGTTATACAAAGCGAGGCTGTAAGTATTCTTTCTATTTGATTTACATTTTTAACAAAATTCTTTTCGTGTGTTCAAATTACAACTTTGCGACGTCCGTCCTAGACAGACAAGAGGTTTCGATATAAAACCACACAGAGATGAAAACTCAATTAGAACTCAAAAGAAATAAGTAGTAGAGACAGAAAATGAGTCCAAGACAAGCTTCAAGCTAATATGGATCAACTACACCGACCACCACAATACTTTACATACAGCAATTAATTGCTACCGCATAATGATGAAATCTGACATTAGTTGAGTGAGAAACACCGATAACTCAGTAATTGTCCAGATCAGGATGCAATGAGAATCAAATGAGAAAACCTTTAAATTAACTTTCTATCGAGACGATAAATCGCCAAAAGACGGAAGAGATAATGCAATAATTAATGTGAAATGTGATTGACCATCATTAGGCGTACACACTCGAGGACCATTAAGTAACCATCTATTTCGATGTGTAATACAATGATAAAATTAGTAAAAAAACTTGGGACAATGAGTAAAGCGAAGTTTCCTAGGTGAATTATGGGGGATAAAAATGGAACATCTTTAAGAAAGGATAACATGATACCAATACAATTTTGACAATTACAATCTTACACAATATAGGAGGGACATACGATTTAATTGTATCAGACATTGATAAACAAAAATTCCAAGCTGGAAGGGATAAAACCGAACATAATAAAGTAATGTTGGAGATGGAAGTGCATTTTGTTTGTGGTTATAAGTAGTACGATGTATGTTGTTTAAGACAGTGGTATCCAACCGAAAGTGGTTACTGGGCCAAAATAAAAAATAAAAATATAATGTGGGCCGCACGTATTTATTTATTATAAAAAATTTATACAAACTAAATTATGTTTTATATATACATACATATTACTTAATGTGAAACTTGTTTTTCAATTTTTTCAGATAATTTTTTTATGTCCACAGGTATTTTCGAAGTTGCACATCGTAATTGGTTTTTTAAATTTTCATCAGTTAATCTATTACGACTTTTACATTTAACAATCTTTAATTTTGAAAAAAAAAGATTCGCAAAGATACGTGGTCCCCATTGCAGCTGTAACGCTTATCGCTAGTTTTCTTAGATTAGGAAATTTATCATTGCATATGTATTTTTTATAAAACTGAACTTTATCATTGGCTTCAAACATATATTTTAATTCAGAAGATGACTGGAGATCTATTAACTCCATTTGCAAATTTGTTGGAGCTGATTCCACAACAATGTCAAATGGACATAGGAAAATATTAAATATATTCTCATATTTCTTTAAATATGGAAATCTCTCCTGAAATTCTTGTAGTAAATTGGTAATTTCTTGTGCATATTTAGAAAAATCTTTTATGTCACAATTAAATATATGTAATAATGGAAAGTGGACAGAATTTTTTGATTTTAATTGACTTTCATAAAGTTTCAGTTTTGTTATGAATGCTTTTATATTTCCATAACTTGTTTTCACCTTGAAGCTGCCTATTCAGTTCGTTTAATTTCATAGTAATATCTGTAAGGAAACATAAATCCAAAAGCCACTGCTCATCATATAATTCAGGAACATTTTGGTCATTTTCATTCATAAAAATTCCAATCTCTTCTCTCAAATTCCAAAATCTTTCTAAACATTTCCCACGACTTAACCAGTGAATTTTCGCAATAAAAAGAAAATCACTGTACTCAGATTCTAGTTCTTGAAGGTAATCTTGAAACTGACGATGTTTCAAGGAATTATTTTTTATTGCGTTAACTGTTTTAATAACGACTGACATCACATGGTTCATATCAAATACTTGCGCACATAAATTCTCAAATTCTTTGATATTTCATTACAATAAATATTTATACAAAACGGGCCGCATGCGGCCCGCGGGCCTCAGGTTGGACATAGCTGGTTTAAGATTCACGAGGATACCTTAATACGATGTATATATTTGTTTTTATTTTATTTACAGAGCAAGAATCAGGCTTGGACGATTTCCGACGAATGAAAATGAGTAAAACAGAGTGGTCCCGCTTTCACTTTGACTCCTGTAATGACAGCTACCGAGTGGCGGTCCCGGGCTCTAGGGAGTGGCGAAGCGCCGAAAATGCTGTTAATCGCAGTGTGGAGATCTCGGTTATCATCATCAAATATAATCACTATGGAAACACATTATGTCACAATATCTATGAATCGGTTAAATGGAGTGATTGAGGAAGTAAGCGCTATCCGAATTCAAAGAGCAGATGGCGAGCTTCGGGATTCATCCGACCATGAGTGGGGAAATCAATGCAGCATATCACAAACCACAAGGTATTGCTGTCGAAAAGCAAGGGTCTGAGCCACATTGATCATGATTGAACTCACCATCCATGTGTTTGATTTCTTTCGAGTTTATTTTATGTTTTGTCGTCTTTTTTTCCAATGGTTTACTGTGGTAAAAGAAATAGTAAATTATCATTAAATTGTGATGAATGATTGACCATTGGCTGATAGGTTATTCACGAGTTATTATGAATGATTATTTGGTAGTTTTTATTAAATAGTTTATGAATGATAGATTCAAATTTAGTAGTTTATGAACATGTGATTTATAATTTGTTGATTTATTATTATTTTGATATCTGAGTCATTTTTGGTTATTGAATAATAGTGAGAGCCGATCAGAGTGACGATCAAGGGTGATCGACCCTGTGAATGTGTAAAGATGTTGGACAGTAGATTAAGTTAGATGTTTTGAACTGTATTCCTGATAACTTTCTCGCAAACTAAATAATTGATAATGATATTTACTTTAATATTGGAGGAACTTTGAGGAGAAAGCCTCAATCACTTGATTAGATTAAATAAATCCTCCCAAACGACTTTTAGTTTTAAACAAACGGACAAAATTAATGTACATTGCTGGAAGATCGGATGCATGCCATCTATCGACAGTCCGTTAACCTAAATGAATATTTGACTATTACAGAACAAGGGGATGCGCTCATTGCTGGAAAATATTCATCCATTCAATACAGTACCAATGTCTATGACAATTGTATTTTGGGATATAATCCAAAACAGCGGAGAGGATATATTACTCACCATTAATAAGCACTGAAGCTTGAAATAGATTCAAGATTAAGAAAATTAGTATACAAATTAAATTTTTCCACTAATTGAAAGTCAGATTAGTTTGACCCTTTTCATTCTTCCTGAATTTTAAAGAACCAAAAAGTTAATTATAATTATTATTAATTATAATTATTAATAAGATAATATAACTTACATTTTCCCAACTGGATTGAAAAATGCCTTTAATCCATTTTAAAAGTGCATCAAATGAAAAATCCGATTCCAACAAATTTTCAAATCTCTCAAAATCTAGAAATTTATTTTGCAATTTTAAGTGAAAATTTTTAATTTACATTCATAGATGAGCTGCTGCATTTGAGGTATTGAAGAACCTTGAACAGCGTGCACTGTGTCGTCTATAATATTTTCTATGCAAATCCCTTGAAAGTCTTCAAGAACTTCTGAAATCAGATCAGTATGACTGAGAACAGGAAAAATGATTTTGTATAAATGAGATCCACGGAGCCAACTAAAACACATTTGTTTGAACATTAGAGCATCTGAATTGAATTTAATCATTCATGTTTTATTATTATTATTATTTTTCAATATTCGCCTTTTATAAGTTAATACTTGAAAATAGTTTTTCATTTATTTTCAATACTAGCTTAAATTCGTGAAAAATCATGGGTTGTACTAAGTCAATTTATAATAACAAAATATCCCGTTTTAAAAAAATATTTGTGATAAGTTTAAATTCCGAAAAAAATTATTGAAATCTAAAAATCCTTGTTTACCTAAATTTTAATATTTTTACTGGATATTTTATTCTTATTAAACTAATTAATATATGTCCGTAAGTAGCTTATTCCCAGTTGTTTTATTTCAATTCAATAGTTTATTAATTTTTTAGTCTAATAATTACGAGTGTTCTAGTAGTTTATGAAGTACAAAGTAAAACAAAAGTGTAAAAGATGATTCAAGGACAACATAAAAGCGCAAATAAATTAATTGGTGTGTCGCGGCTTTAAAAAGCTTGCCTATTATTGATATAAACATAAATTTAATATAAAAATGTAATCTTACAAAATATCTTCTTTTCTCTAAGCAATTTGTTGGCTGAAGGTATTGAATTTGAAAGAATTAATGAATAATTATTAAGGAAATGAACAAATTCTTTTAAATATCTAGATTACATAAACGTTATAGAGTTGAAAAATCAAATTAATTCTTACTGATCTGGAAGAGAGTCATCCATCGAATTGAGCACAAACTTATAAACGATAATGTAGACTTGTAAGTCAATGATTATAATCCCGTCAATCAACAGAGCTTCCTCAAATAAATGTTTAAAATGTTCCGGACACGTTTTCCAAAATGAAAGAAGATATTTTAAAATCTAGTAAATAATATTGGTTTCAAATTGTAATAATTTTACAATGAAATCTGCGTTGAAAAATTTATAGAGTTTTTATAATATTTGTATAATATTTGTGTAGTGCCCCTGACTTTCCAATAATATATATGATGGTCGCTGTTTTTAACCACTCGCTATTTTGTGATCGTTATTACACCAAAGCGCATTTGATTATCATAAATGAGACATTCATTTAGCTATGTCAAATAAGCTTTGTTTTGGATTTTAGTTAATTTTAAGATTTTTTGTTAAAATAATGAATAAAGAAGTAAGATATTTATTTATTTATTATAATATACATTAAATTTTTCATAGTTCACCTAAAATATCAAGTATTTAGGGAAGAATCTTTAATATGATTATTAATATGATTTTTGAAATTATTATGATCTGGTTTTCGAAGTTCCTCGTTAACTGCTTGGGATATTGCAATAAATCATTCATTGAAGGTAAATCTGTCTGGTAAATCCATCAGCCGAAGAAACTTTAGTCCTTACCCCATTTTTAATTTTGCTCAACACTTTCGATGGGGTTCAAAAATGGATTATATGGCACCTTTTCTATTTGAATAGTCAATGAAGATATATTATTGTAAATGGATTAGCTCATCTTTGGATATTGGGACCTCGATTGGTTGCCATATTGTTATAAATTCTATTGCCTACTCGTGATCTACCGAATCTCTTGTTCGTCCATGTATTAAAGAGCATTCTTCTATGAATTTCTTGAAATGAAATAGTCGATTCTGATGAAGTTTCTGACATATTCTCGTATATTTTTTTATAATTAATTAATTTTAAATTGAAAATTTTTAGCTAATTGAATGTCCGCATGATAAATCAGTGTCCTATATTGTGTATTTTTTATTATAGAATTTTGTGAACCGTGTTTGTATGTATTTATTTATTTTTCTTCCAACAGCGATTTTTTCTATCTTTCTATAGTGTAATAGCCAATTTAATGTCACCTAACTAATTCAATGTCCCTTCTGGCTATGACACACACACATTTATTATAAGTAAGTTAATATTTATATTATTAAATTTCCAAATCAATGGCCATTTGACCATAATCAATTGTCGGTTGGTGTAGTAACGTAAATCGATTTATACCTTTATCAATAGGTTTTATACTTGTGTCCACTCCTTCAATCAAATGTTTGTTTTTCTACAAATTTCGTTTGATTCTGTCTTCGATATCCAAAACACATTTTCTCTGAATTCATTAAAAAATTAATTAAACCCTTTAAAAGTTTAGCCACTAAACTCAAGTTACACTCAGGTTTCTGCACAGTTTTTCTGATTTCATTTACTGTCGATAATAAGTCATACTAAATAACTGAATAAAACAAATTCATGTTCAACTGCATGTTCAAGTAACGCATTTGCTCCACTTTTACAATTTGGTTCCTCTGTTACATCATTTAACTCTTCTAATAACTCTATAATTTTATCCAAATGGAATCTAACTGTATTAACAGAGGGCATTCTGGATTTTCATCGAGTCCATACGCTTGTCCAAGTCAATCATTTAACCCCTTAACGCGCACTGACGTATATATACGTTCGCGCAAAACCGGACAAAATTTACCATACAAAAGAAAATTTTGAATAGTTTTAGTTTATTATTTTTCAGCTAATAAATATTATTATTTTATTGTTACATTATATTGTTATTTATTGAAATTGGTCCAAATATATATTTTCTTAAAGAAAAAAAATTGATTTTTTTTGGTCGTTTTTTTTTTAAAATTGTTCGTTAAGGGGTTAAAGAGATATTCATATATTATAACTGATTATTTAATTCTTCCGCTAAAAGCATGTATTTTTTAACATAGGTGAACAACCAATGAAATAGTCGAGATAGTCGACTGACTCGCGCTGAACTCCTTAGCAATAGCATGTTGCTTTTTCGATTTTAACGCCTCCAAAACTTGTAACCTTTTCTCAATTGTAAGCGTGTTTCTTTTCGACGCACTAGCCATGATACTGCTAGTAAAATTAATTTGATCATTTATTCGATATAACAAAAATCAAACGTACGCCACTATACTGTAGCAAACTTCAACAATAATGAAAATATGTTTTTATGAACGGTAGCGCATTTTTAATGAGCAACACAATTACAGATAACTTAATAAATATTTATTTAAGAAAATAAAGCTAATCTCATTGCCCAGCATCGGGCAACATTATACTAATTATTTACTGATCAAACTTACTTCATCGAAGGATCCATGAATGATTGAATCTATAATTTGTTGAGAATGGGTCTGATACATGATGAAAAAATTTCCAATCTTAAATGATATTTGTTAGCATATTTATTTCACAATTGGTATACTTCTTGACTCAATTGGTTTACATTATTTGATTGTTTAATGGTTTTAATAGTGAATTGAATCTTTGGAACAGAATCCACTCGGTTTTTTGGATGTTGAACGTTTAGAAAAGGCGATGTCTTCATCAAATAACTATGTAAAGAATTCGTGTGTTTATTTGAGAAAATTAAAATCCTATTTGTTAAGATCAATAGAGTATAAACATAAAAAAGACATCAATAATGAATATACACAAATAAATATCTCATATATTTTAATCACTACTGTAAATGAAAAGATTTTATCCCTTATGTAACACAAATTTCTGGCACTGCCTTTATCAAGCGTTAGTGTGTATTAATCCTATTTTTATGTAATGACAAAAACATGCAAAAAATATCACTAATGCTTTTATTGTATAATTTTAACAGTTTCTAATAAATTACAAGATAAATATTGGCTATAAAATATTTATTAAGTGACATTTTCGATTATAAAATAATTCTTTTTAATCGAAATTGAAATTTATCTATTATATCAAAATACTTGCTGGTTTTCTTTTAAAATTCATTTTCTGATTTTTCATTGATTTTTAATTTGATAGCCTTATTTTCACAACCAATACGCGCGCAGTTTTATTGTCTGCTTGAAATAATAGATCATTTTTACAATTTCAATAGATATTGAAGATTTTTTATACATTTTGCATAGTAAAAAAAAAGTAAATAAATATTCCATATTTCAACTTAAAAAGTAAAGAACTGAGAGGCAGCTATTCGCTCAGGCGCGACCAACCGCGTGAGCAATACTCGTGCGATCAACGGTGGATTAAGTTTGTTTTGAATCGTTTATATACAAGGGCCCCATAGTATACATTTTGTTTTGCTTAAGCTTCTGAGCAGCAGTTGTTAATACTCGAACAGAAAGCTTTTTTTGTTTCATATATTAAAAATCAAACTTGGATTATCTTTTAAGTCCATTTTATCCATTTCAGTCACCGTGGTTTAATTGTATGTTATATTTATTTATCAAATATCAAAATTTTATTTTGAATTATCAAATAAAGATGGTCAAGTTAGAGAGCCTGAATGTTGTAAAATATGGTTTTCCAAAAGTGGAATGACGTGCACTGTCAATAGAAATCACAATAAAGAAGTAAACAAATATTGAAATCCATTAAACTGATTTGAAAAATGGTAAAATAAAAGCATATTAAAAGGCCACATTGTTAGTGCAATTAGGTAATATGGTGGGAAAAGAAAAATTACGACAGAAGTAATCAGAGCTTAATTAATAAAATGGAAAATATGTATTCTTTTCTTTTATTCCAAAATGTAATTTCTACTTACGAGTCAATATTTTCAATTTCGTTGAAATTAAAATAAACCGAATTCTTTTTCATAGCCAACCCATGATAATGGTATTTCGAATTGCCTCTTGTTCCAAGTCGTCGAGTGGTAATCTGGGGAAATTGCTGGCGGATGATCTAAATTTTACCAATAAGTCGAGCTTCTCAGAAATTAGTATTATTTCACCTTTCCAAAAGTTGCGGTACTTATTGGAGAATAAACATGAGATCGGCAAAACGATTGATAATTCTCATAAAGGGTTTTTCGAGACAGCGAAACTCCCTCTACAAAGCAGTAGTTTTCTTTCAACCTTTAAAGAAGTATATGTATTATCTTAGTCATAATTATAAATTTTATATTGGGCTTGTTAAATTCATTAATGCAAAGAGAGTCCTTACCAAGAAATGGTTCGATGCAATAAATCCTTTTTTGTTGAATCCTGATCCGCATCTACCTAACAAGAAATTCATATACAAATATTTAATGAATGATTATAAAAAAACGTATTAATTAGTACCATTTTCGGGATTTGGTATCCAATTTGCGGAATGCTATATAGCTAATCTCGTTCACTTGTAATTTTGATTACTTATAAATGTCTATCATTCATTAACTTTCTTTTTTATTGATTTCTCGGTTACTTACCAAATGTCACACTTGAATGATTTTTCTTTTTGCCGTTGCTTTGGCTAAGTTATTTTATTCTATTACTAATGTTGACCGTTACGGCCTACTTGTTGTTAATTTACCACATATACATCTATTTTGTCACGTTTCTGAATCAGTAATTTTTATTTGAATTTATAAACAATATAATTCATGATATAATTTATTATTATTATTCTTCTTCTTTTTATTATTATTATTATTTATTATTATTATTATTATTATTATTATTATTATTATTATTATTATTATTATTATTATTATTATTATTACGAATAGTTAAAGATACATGGAAACGATTTAAATTACAAGAAAGCACCCCTCAAACATTCGTTTTACGATATATTTCGACAGTTTTCCTGTCATCAGCAGATAAGAAAGAATAACTATAGAAAGTATAAATTTTTGAACAAATTTATTGATTATATTAATTATATATTTTTACTAGAAATATTTTATTTTTCAAAAATTATAATTTAAATAATAAATAATTTTTAAATTGTAGCAATTAGAATAAAGAAATTTTAAAATATTGAAATTTAAAATTATCCAATTTAATAATTTAATAAATATTTAATTTAACAACAACAATCCATATATATCATTTATAAAAAACTATTAAAAACATTTAAAATACAACTATTCACTGCATCTTGCACGTTAATTTACGGCAATACTCGAGTGTTGCAGAACTGATTGTTTTTATCGATTTCAGGTGGGACGAAGGAAGGTTTTTCCTTGAATCAATTTAATTACTCTAGACTTACGTTTAAATAATTGCAAAATCATATATATATATATATATATATATATATATATATATATATATATATATATATATATATATATATATATATATATATATATATATATTTTTGTGCAATGTGGTCCTAACATAATGAAATTGTAATTTTATTGACTATTGAAATTTGTTGTTAATTTTCCACTGAGCTATGCAAATAACTGAATATAATTTGCACACTCTTGGTGACCTTTTAACCAGATACTCAATTAAAAATTGTTTAATTAACAACTTCCAGAAGGGAAAAGTTTTGTTTTAATTTGATCAATTTTCATCAGCAATTAAGTGCTATTTTAATAAAACATTTTTTTGTCTCTGGATTTTAGCCATCCGATTATAATGCTATAAAATTTTAAAAAAAATTGAAATTTTCAAGGGGTTTATAGGATGTCTAATGTGCTTTTAGATGTTAGGCATTGATTTATTTATTTATTCATTCTGGTCCTGAAATATTAGATAATTTATTTATTTAGTCATTGTGGTCCTAACATAATGAAATTGTAATTTTATTGACTATTGAAATTTGTTGTTAATTTTCCACTGACCTATGCAAATAACTGAATATAATTTGCACACTCTTGGTGACCTTTTAACCAGATACTCATTGATTATTTTATTGATGCCTGCTACTTTGAAATTAATTTACCGGTAACTCTTAAATGTTCACAGCATAGTACAAATATTCAAAGGCTTTTTACTCTATTTCAACTTTATATGGTAAAAATATCTAAAAATATTTTTTATCTATTTCTAATTTATTATTTCCTTTTTAAAACGTTATAGCAAGGGATTTCCGTCGGCACACCACCACACAGACTGACTCACAGAGCTCATATATCACTTTGTTTAATTTGATAAGCCTAGCGGCATCGGCGATCCTTTTTGTTGTTATCTCAGCAACCAATATGCCACTCTAATCTCCGTCTGGTGTTCTTACTGACTTATCCGCGATAATAGTTATTAATGTTTCGGATATCTAGATCAAATGGTTTATGGTCGTATAATTAATTTCCATTCGTTTTACTAATGTCCACAGTTTAGATTATGATACTGATAAGCGCCCTATATAAGGTACCTTTCTACTTCACTTGTTAGTGTTACATTTCTTTTCCCAATTTCAAGTAAGAATTTTACATTTTTTTTGTTTCAGTAATATGGACGTAAGTAATACTCTTAGTTTTTTTTCTACTATGCTGTTATTTATTAGTTATTCATATTGTATTCCCTCACAGCAACCGAACAATTGCAATCGCTGTCCAGGGTAGCCAAACACCGGCTATTGCAAATGCTCGTGTTGCTTATCAAACGAAAATATTTGATTTCAACTTATTTAATTTATTATTTTGCTTTTGTAACTGTCTACAATACACTCATGTTTTGGGGTATTGATTTTCAACTTTCAGTTTTATATAGATTTATTTATACAATAACACTTACCTATATCTGTTAAAAATGTTTGCCGTATTTATACTTAGGTATTTTCAACTAATCAAACTTTTGTTTCTTAATTTAATTTTCAGGATACTATGAATTTTGTTTTAAATTAGTATTACTTAATTTTTAAAGATCTACTACATGGTTGTTCACTCATATACTATTCCTATGCTACTAACTATATATCGGGGGCGCAATGGGTACGGATTTTTACATGTTACGGCACCCAAGTATGAATATGTGGATGTTGTGAAATGGTTACTTTACTAATATTCTAACAGGTTTTTATTTTCAATTTTCAGGATCACTTTATCCCCGCGTCGACAGGGATTAAAACGTACCTTCGCCTGTGTGGATACGTCCAGCAGGTTCGAGCGACGCCCACCTTGCAATGTGCACAAGGAATGGGACTGCGGTGTTCAAAGTCCGATTTTACAGGACTCTGATGACGAATAATAAAATAAAAATTTTGTGAAAAAAATATTTAGCATACATTTGTTTTTGTTTGGTTTTGTTTGGATAATGTTTCTATTGGGATAATTGGTCTACCTCCCTCAATTTGTGCTATGCGTATTAGAAAGAGTGGGATATTTATAATGCTCATCGTGATTAGCCTTTGTTCCTACTGGGAGTTGTAGCTACTATGAAGCTTTTACTTACTTATAATTATTGGTTATAATTTTATTTTCTCGCCTCACCGATTTTATTTATTTCTTAAATTGCCCAATCATGGATTTATTTCTCTAATTTATTTATTTTATATCTGGTCATTTATTTATTTTGCTTAATTTATTTATCAATTACTAGTCATTTATTTATAACACTCATTTTATTTACCCATTTACTTTATTTATTTGTTGAATTCACTCAATTATTTATTCATTTGTTTACTCATCTATTTACTCATTTATTTATTCATTTATTTGTTTATTTATTTGTTTATTTTCTTTATCAATTCACCTATTTGTTTATTTATTTATATACTTATACATTTACTTTATTTATTTTCCTAGGACGAAAAAGAAACAGGGGTCCGTTCATATAATTTATTTAATGTTTAATCTAATTGATTGATCTCACCCTCATCCTACGATTCCTCCGACACTCCTTCTACCTTCATCCGAAACATTATAAAGTCCGCTTCATGTTGAAATAATAAAATCTCCATGCGATCCAACCGCTTTCTCAGATGGAAGTTTTCTTCCTCCAAATCCGTTATCCTACCATGCATACTTCGAAACTTCCGCTTCAACTCTTGTGTATTCGTTTTGCATTCTTTGCACGACATTTCCGAGGCTTCTTGCATTTTCTGAAATTAAATGATAATCAGTTTTATGTATTACTCCTCATTCGCAAAGCATCAACATGATACTATCATACTTATAAAACATGCACTTTGTCGATATAATGCAATATATTTATACATTATTTATAGCATGCAGATCACAAATTTATAGTCTTGTTTCATAATATGAATATGATGGTTGTTGAAGGATAGTCAGTTGTCTCTTTTTCACACATATCAAGATAGTGATGGTTATGAATGTTACTGACAAGACGAGAAAACATGTTATTAAAATGTAAATGAGATATTCACAATGGTTGACTGTCAAATCTAAATCTGTCATCCTTAGTTTATTTGTGTTAATAAAAGATTTTGTCGTTCTTTTGGTTGGTAATTGGAAAGGTGATGTAGTAGTATACGACGTTCGTTTCGATTTGTTGATCGCTTTGACTTCCACGAAAATTGTTTACCATCGGCCTGGTTCGGTCATCCATCGCTGATATTTAACTGTTATTTCCCCTTCCATCTCTAAATCAGAAGTGTAAAGTGTAAAAAATTGATTACTGGCATCCAATATAGTCAGGTATCTCTGTTTGTAGTTAATAACAACTCTTTCATCATTTCCTGATTTTCTATATATCGCTACCGATATATTTCCAACACTCAAGGTTATACGATTTGGCTCGTTTCTGAGATAGATGGACTGAATCTCATTCTTAATCCGTGACCATTGGTTTCTCGCTACCGTTCCATTTTCGAGGCATATGTTCTCATAGTAGTTAGCATTAATTGAATAATTTTGATTCATTTTCAATTTCTCATAACGGACAAATGATTTTCGTGAGTTGAGGGTGTCGACATGTAAACCTTGAAATTTGATTCGCACTTTCACTAAGTCCACTGGCTTCCAATATATATATATATATATTGATTCCATTTATTACTGGTTCTATTTCGATCAAGTTTCGTATCTCTTTTGTCTGCACTTCTATCGGAATTTGCGTGTACCACTTTGACATGTTCTGTCTCAACAGCCATTGGTATTTGAAATTTGGCTTTAACTTTCGTGCCGCAAATACATCTCTATCGTAATTCAGTTTTACTAATGGTGCCGTAGTGTCCAGTAAATCAATGATTCCTATTTTGTCTGTGATCTGGCATTTACAATTCCATACAATATTTGTTAGAGTGGAATATATATATATATATATATATATATATATATATATATATATATATATATATATATATATATATATATATATATATATATATATTCTCCATTATCTGGATTTTGTTTGCCGCATATGGTAAGTCAATCCTTTTGGCGCTCGCAACTGTTACTAACATCAGCATTGTTGTCACATATAATATTTTATTGATGTAGCTGACTGGTTTATTACTACTATTCGTTATATGGACTGGTACTATCTGATTTTCTACTTTGACTATTTCGTCGCATATCGGTATATCATATTTTTCGACTAGCGTTTGGTTTGGCTCAAATATGAAATCACTATTATCCACACTTGTGTTATTTGCACAGTTGACCATCTCCGATTGTGGTGGTATTGTCAATGTCTGATTCAAAAACACTTCACCTGCCCTGTGATTTATTTCTCCTGTTTCTCTTGCTATCAAATTAACTGTATTTAAATCGAGTGAGATTCCGTCCAGCTGTTCTAATAAATCCATGCCGATCAGACATCGTACTGAACTTTCTTTCATTATGAGTGCATCGTGCGCTATTATTCGATCTCCAATATGGAATACGACGTTAAATTGTCCAATTATGTTTAATTCATTTTTTGATAATGATCTAACTACTTCGTCGGTAGGCTTTATTCGCATTCTTTCCTTCGCGTTTAATACATTTTCCGATATTATTGTGTGACTAGATCCCGAATCAACCAAAGCTTCCACTTTATGTTTGTTCATTTGTATAAATATTCGGGGTTGTTTTCTTCTTTTTGTTAATGTCATCAGTGAGTAATTACATGGTAAGCCTAACATATTCTTTCTTTCGATCTCCGCGCTAGAAGGCTCAACTCTCTCTCCTGCCATTCTTTCACATTGTAATGCAATATTTTCGACTGGTTTCATTTCTCGTAATTGATCAACTAGATAAAGTGGTGCTGCTTGCATAAATGATTTTGGTATACACAATTTTGTAAACGTGTCTACGCTACTCGCATTCAACAGTGGCTCTTTTAAGATTTGATAGGTTCTTAATTGTTCTTTATTTACTCCACTTAGTTCTTGATTCTCTACATATAACGGTGCACTATCACCCTCGTTGTCATTGTCATTTTTCTCGTCTCTTGAAGGGGATGTGCTACCATAGCTCACCTTTTTCTTCTTTAATATTCGCACCTTGAGTATCTCCAACTCCTGATATTGATGATGAGTAATGAAGAATCTGGCCAACAATGGTATGCAACCAATTACTAGTTTCCACGACCAACCTGTGATCGCGTATAACCTGTGTGTTGAAAGGACCTGCGATAGTATCACTTTGATTACAACACATATTACATAAATTCCTATCAATCCGGTGAACGCTTGTTCAATGAACATAAATTTCCCCCAGATCTTTTTCATGGTATTATTCGTCGCTTTCTTGTAATGATCTTGAGTTAACAAATACTCGTAATTTACCTTCCCGCTTCCACTTGTGAGAATTGTATCTACCATTTCCATTATTACTCTTTCTTTCTTTGACGGAAATAACAAATTTCTGCGAGCTTCTTCAATATCTTCCACTTTGCGACAATTTTTCTAACGATGTAAAATTCACCAGATATTGTAATTCTGTCAATTCTAAATTTTCCGGTGTCTTCACTTCTCGATGATCTGGCAATGCAATCCAAGATTCTGGTGTTAGTCTGTATAGTGGTGCCAACAATCTATTGCACTGTAATACTTTCGGTTTCAAGTCCTCTTCCAGTAAGATTCGTGTCACAGGCTTCATAAATTGCAACTTTCCATTTAAATTTACTGGTAACTCGTTGGTGCATTGGTCGTACTTTGTCAGTTTAACTGGTACCGCTTTACATTTATAGCTATATAGTGCTTCACCGAAGATTCTCGCAATCACCCCATTCTCTGTAATTAACATTCGTGCTACCAAATTAGGATTGGTTATAGCCATTGCCATTCGGTTTCGGAGTATTTCTTTATTGAGATTGCAATCATTTATAATAACTTCTCGGTACAAATTTTCAACGGTATTTTGACCAAAGTGAAACAGATAATCCATTTTGTTATTAAAGCAATTTGTCAACTTAATATCTCCGGCATGTATATTTGTTTGAGCCTCTGTAATCACGTTCTGATATACATATATACCTTTATAATTTGTCTCATAGACACACTTTGTTTAAGTTTCTTTTCTCAGGAATCGCATCCCATCTTCTGTCGAGGTTGACATTAACACTGTTGGAGTGTCCTTCATCCGTAGAGGGGTGATTCTTGTCATTGTACTCGTTGCTGGATCCATTCTTATCTTCTCAGGCTTTTCCCTAATCTGCTCTCTCGTTATTTCTTTAAAACTCATTGACTTCAATTGCACCAAATTGCATCTTTTCGTATCGACATCGTACACTAAGATTGATTCTTTTGTCTGACAGCTAGATTGTTTCATATTACAGAATGGATGTGTCTGTAGTTTACCTGTATCATCATCAAATGATCCATCAAATTGTCTTAGTTCCGACATGTACTCTTCCACAACAACGGCTTTGTCAATTATAGCGTCGTCTACTTTGTATGGTTCTCCTTGGCAATCACCATTCGACTTTATTATCCCTCTCACGGCCACAGTCTCACGGATTTTGTGGTTTAGCTTTGCTTGCAATTTAATATCTATATTGATTTTCAGCTGTCCCGTTTGAAAGGCTGCCAGGCAATTCTCTGGAATTATCTCAATCGGTCTAGATATCCATTGCATTTTCATCATAGATGAGTGGCTCCATTTCCCACAATAAAATACAAAAGTGGTTCGTTTGACTGTACACTCTCTCATCTTTGTTCGTCGAAACCCAGATTCTTGATACACGTAATATATTACGGGATCTGTCACTTTAAACTTTACTAGGTATGCATATGAACACTCTGCTACGTTTACCAACTAATATACTCTCCCCATTTCGGTTTGGGAGCAGTCGTATGCCACCAATGAATTCGTCGTGTTTATTATTCCCAATAACATGATAATAGACATCATCAACCATGGAAATATGAGTTTTCCCTTTTTCTTTACTGTCTCTGTTTTTAGGCCCTCCGCCTTTTGTATAAAATATTCCCATCCGCCATTACCATCAAATGTTTATTCGTCATTTCAGTGGCTTTCTTTATTAGTGATTTTGAATTGTCAGCTTCTAAACAACCATAAATACAGATCTCCAATATTATATAGGCTAGCACTGTCAATATTACTTCTCGATCCAACGCGGTTCGTGTTAGCTCCTCAATTACAGCTTTCTCACAAAATTCCTTTTCTTCATAATTTCTTTTAATTATCGACGGTAATCTCCTTTTTAATTTTCTTGCTAATTTCTTTACAACTCTTTTTTCCTCCTCCGGAATATCATCTCTTTTTGTTTCAGTTTCATCTAACCAGTATAATTCCGTAACTAAACTTTTTAATACTCGCTCAGTTTCGCTTGATTCATCTAAACTCAAAGATTCAGTTTCCGCATCATTTTGTCGTTTCCGACATATCGCAATGTCATTTTCCGTTTCAACGAAGTTCTCTTCACCTTTTCGTTTTATTTATACTTGGTAATACCCTGTAATCGGTGCTCATTTCCTCGATATCCCTTTTAGCTTCATTTTCCTATCCCATTTCCTCATTTTCCATTGTTTCTAATCTCTGCAATTTATTAATTTTCTGATCAATTTCTCCTGGGTCATCTACAATTTCAGTTTTAATTTCTACATTATCATTATCCGTTTCCTCATATGGAGGCCAACCGACATTATCACTGCATCTCTTTCCGTTTCATCACTTTGCTTTGCTGCGTATATATTATTAATACAATTTGGGTTACATCCGTAATTCAATAAATATTCGTCATCATTTAATTCTCGTCCTTTGAACGTCAACACGATAATTCCTTCATTACCTAATATCTCCGCTGCTTTTTGTCGTATTTTCTTTGCCTTTACACTCCAATGTTCCTGATAGTATTCAATCCTTTGATCTGCAATATTCAACGCTATTATCAAAGACAGCCACCAGATAATCATTTCCTAGTTTTCGGATTACCTCTTTTAACTTCGCCTGAAAACTTGTCGGTTTATTTGTATACGGTACGATGTATTCAAACAACCCTTCTTTCATATCTCGATCCATTTCAATGCTCATTATGAAGTCTATACTCGCGTTAATCTTATCTTTATTCCTTGCATACAGAGTGTCTTGTAAATCTGCTAGAATTTTTTCCCAATTCTGTCTACTTGAATTCAAAGTATTAACTGCATTAACGACATTTATTTTATTTTTCCAGCCTGGTATGAAACCGCAATCTACCAAGTACTCCTAGTCTTCCAGACATCGATTTTCAAATTTTCTTTGCATTTGCCATTCACTGTATTAACGCAGTATGTGCTCTTTTAGCTCCCTGATTTGTCCGTAGGCATTGACACGGAATTGGCACTTCACATTATCAAGTCCTGTCTTTCCACTATGATATCAGCTAGATCCCTTGTTGACCGTAAAGCCTTGCCAAACTTCTGCGTTTGTTTAAGTATCTCATCATCTCTGTTTACTTTGAATAGCTTTACACATAATTTTATTACTCTTTTTAGTTCGCTCTGGGTTAGTGACATCAAACTGAGTTCTGCGACCCATCGTTTCAACTGGGAGTTGTCAGTTTCTATTCTAGTAAGCCATCTTTCAACTCGGGCTAACAATGCCGTCGGATTCTCATCTGATGCGATTTCTCTCACTTTCGTGGCGGGTTTTTCCTCACCTTCTGACACGGTTCCAATTATCATATGAGATTCAGTTTCCTCGTCTGATTCGAATTTAGCCACTAATTTGTTAAACTTCTGTCGTATTTCTCGAAATTCCTTTTCCATTTTGTCTTGAAATTCATCTTTTTGTGCATACGTCATATTACTGGTATTTGGCATATCTTCTTGGAATCTAATCGATTTCTTTAATATAGGTCTGCTAAATCTTTCTGAGTTCCTTGGGCATGATCGCGCCATATGACCGTATCCCTTGCACGAATGGCATTGTATTTGTCCATTGGTATTCACTTTGTCCCTTTGTGGTGAAGGTGACGTTGACGATGATCTTGATCTAGTGAAAGAGTTTCTGCTAATATGTCCTTTCTTTCCTCATCGATAGCATTCTACATCACTGTTGATCCTTTTGTTATCTGTGAATCTCTTGTTCGGGCTGGGATTTTTCCCATATTTGAACCAACATTTATTTGAGTAGTGTGCGAACCTTTTGCAATGTTCGCACTGAGGGTTGTTTACCTGTCCATTTGGTTGCTGATCTACAGTAACTGGCTTGAAATCTATTATTTGGTCTCAAAATTGGACTATTGATTTGGTTTATTTTCTTTTCATCCCATGGTGCTCTCACAGGTGTAATTGACCGCTCACGTCTCTCCACATTAACTCCAAAAGCATCTGATCTTTTCGCACTTTTCAAATACAGCTCGATCTTTATGGCTTTCTTCACGAGCTCATCGAAATTAGAAAAATCCACATAACATAGGGCCTTTTTGATTTCGGAGTGGACTCCGGTAATGAAATGATCTTCTAACAACTCTTTAACCTGCTTGGCCATATCTACTTGATCTGGTTTGACTTCAAAGGTTTATCTGCTAAAGTGGTCAGATGATAAGCAAACTCACTGACCGATTCATCTGGACCTTGAACTTGATTATAAAATTTCAGTCGCATAATTCTTTTGATATCTCCACCAACCAGTTTCAGTGCCATTGCATCCTTCAATTTGGTCCAATCATTGCCAACGTTCCGTTTATCGACCCGCTGCCAGGCTTCTCTTGCCGCACCTTTCAGATAGAGTGGGAATCTCTGAACCATAATGGCTTGTGTCCATCAGTACGCTGAAGCATACATATAGTAATCTCCCATGAAATCTGCGAATTCAACAGGGTCTCCTCCATATTGATTGACGGGTAATTTTTGGTAACTTGCGAAATCAATCATCTCTCTATTGAGAGGTATAACAGCATTATAATTTGCCATTTGAACTTATTTTTGACTTCTGAGATTGTATCGATTCACTTTGAGCTAAACTTCAAACGTTAAACAATAATTTAAATTTACTTTTCAAATTCCTTTAAATCTTCCAATAATAACCTTTAATATCTATCTCGTCAGCACTATTTTCCACTATTTTCCACTATTTTCCACTAACTTTCAATATTTCTCAGCCGACTTTCAATCACGTCTGTACTATTTTTCCAAATATTTTTCCAATAACTTACAAATATTCTCCGCCGACTTTCTATCACGTCGGTATTATTTTCCAAAATTTTTCACTACTTCGATAATTTTCCTCCGACTTTCGAATCGCGTCGGGTTCACTAGAATATATGTTGGGTTTTAGTTAATTTAAGTCGGTAACTTCTGACTCCTTGTGTCCTTTAAATCAAAACAATAACTACCCAATGTATATTGGAATAACCAAATTTAAAATATTTCCTTAACACTTTACAATCAATAATCAAAGTTACGTTTGACCGATTCTCAGCAAGGCATTGATGCTTTGATAAAAGATAATATTGACCTTATTTTCTTTAGATTCTCTTGACCCACGTTTTCCTCTTTTTCTGTTTGATTTGATTCTTTTTCACCTTTCCGTATTCCTATTCTATATCTTCTTTTCCCTACTCTCCCTAATTCATTTTTACCACTCGACTTTTCTCGATTCTTCTTACCCTACCTGAGGCAAAATGCCGATTTGCTCTGATTTTCCCACTCATTATATACTCTTCGAAATCGGGATGACAAATGGTTATTGCCAAGCCAATCTCTCACTTGACATTCGAATCCACATATTTGCTTCGGCTGTCACCCATAATTGTCCAACGAACGAAGATAATTAATGGCCCGTCCGGCCTTTCTACACGCATTATCTTCTCCTTGCTCTTTTCCAATTAATCATTGTGTCAAGCTGATAGGCCCAAATCTTCTTTCTGTTTACGTTTCTTCTTGTTTATCCAGCTCAGGTTTCCTTCATCTTTCGGGTTCTCCATTGGCTCGGGTTTCACATTAGCTCGGGTTTTCTATTAGCCAATTAATTAATTAACGTTTTCTGTTTTTACACATTTGAATGCTTTTCGACCCTTCCTAACCATTTTCAGATAAATCCCTAACCATCAGTTTGTAGACCATTAGCTACTCTATACCTGCCCCGTTTTCCCAATTCGATTTCGATAATTTTACAATTTATTGACTTTTCTCGGATTTCCGGATTCTTGCATTTCGTAATTGCTTTTGGTATTTTCTAATACTGCTTCCATCACACTTTCCTTTACTATCAATTCTGTGCATGATCACGCTTTTATTTGTCTTTTTCTTCACTTACTTTTATTTAAATTTTTCAACCTAAATTTCATTTAAATTTATTTTAATTTACGTACCTCAACATGTCTTTTAATGAATTCTCACCCTTAAGAGGAGGCAATATTCTATTCTTTCGAGAAATCTGTACTTTCACGAACTGATGAGTCTTCAAAACATCATTAAGCTTATTCACATCTTGGTCAAGAATTACCATTCCATTCCTTTATCAAACTTTCATATATTGATGTCTTTCTTAGTTAAATTTTTTAATACAAAAAAATCTTCTGCTTAATATATTTTTTGCATGACATGAATTTATATGAATACCCTAACCCTAACTCTAACTTAAACATTGTATTTACATGTGAAACAGAGAAAAAATCATCACTTGCTTTCTTGGATCTGTTAATACAACGCAAAGAGAAACACTATGAAACAGATTTATAGAAAACTAACTATTATTGATGTCTTTCTTAGCTAAATTTTCTAATACAGAAAAATCTTTGTTATTCTGATTTTTATTTTTATCTATATACTGTATCGTAATTGAACTCAACACACTCTTCATATAATCAGTAATCTTTCATTGATAGGAGAATATGAAAGTATAATCTTTCAATTTGGGCACATAATTTTGTTTCATCAATTCTGTTCAAATTAAATTATTAAATAATATATTTTTAAATTTCAATATTTAAAAATATTTTTTTCTAATTACTACAATATCGTCTCTTGCAAGATGACCTCTAATACGGATTATTCCACCAGAATAAACTTTGTCACAGTAAATGCATTTCAATTTGGCAAATTCAAATTTTTTTTCTTTCTCGTATATCACAGTAACATGAATCCATTTCGTACTCCTTTCTTTTGCAATTTAGAATAAAGAAATATATTTTTTTTATAATAATTGATTTATTGATATATAATCGAAATTTCTAGAAAAATAAAATTTTAACCAAAATGGTTGCATTTCGAAAAAACGTCTTTTTAAAAACTGACGAATATATCCCCGTTGATACAGGTCGACCACAATTTTGTTATTTTTTAACAAAATTATTAATCAACCATTTTTTTTATAAATCTTTTTTTTGTAGGTCAATTCAGTATGCTAGAGTTTCTTTTACTTATAAACAGAAACTTATAGCAATATTACGTTCATTAGTTGAATTCGAGAAAATACGGAGGCGAAGAGACATCCGACAAAAAATAATTAAAAAAAAGTATAATAAAAAACAAAAGAAACGATGGTTTTTGGGTATAATAAAAAGCGGGAAAAAACGGTTTTTATTTTTGTAATCATAACTTTCATAATATGTTGCATTTTTATGGTTTGTGCACATAATTTGTCCTTTTTTCTATGAAATTTCGCTTTTTATAAGAGCCACGACCTTCTTAATTCAGATTTATGTTGGGGCCACGAAATAAATCTAAATTTTTGCACTTTATAGAAGTCACTTGAAGAGTGGAAACTTGCAGTTTTTACAAACATCGAAGACCAGTTTAAAAATCCTGAGTGGTTGTGCGAAAAGGCCATTCTTGCTCCAAAGAATTCAATGTCAACAACATCAATTCTCAAATTCGCAATTTTCTTCCAGGCATTTCAAAAACCTACAATTGATACGGTTACAGATCAGGCCTAAGCTGTTTACTATCCAACATAGTTTTTGAATTATTTGGAGCCTCCTCTCATGCCTTCACACAAATTGGAACTTAAAATTGGAGCTTCTATTATACTACTGAGAAATTTAGATCTCCTAAACTATGCAATTGAACACAATTGAGCATCAAGAATCTCTTCCCTCATGTAATAGAAGCCACAATTTTGATAGGCTGCGCCAAAGGAGAAGATGTCCTCATCCCAAGAATTTCACTCATACCAACAGATGTCTATGATTTCAAGCGCCTCTGCAATGTATAGCTATATTTTATTTTTTTACAAGGTTTAGCAACGTTTAGTTATTTTCGTCTGGCGTGTGTCGCGTTTTAAAAATGATTAAAAGAAACTATATAAATTACCAACATATGGTAAATTATCGCTATACAAATATTGAAAAATAATAAAAAAATCTATAAAAAAAAAGAATTTCAAAATTATTAGGAAGTCATAAATGCAACTTATAAAACATTTGTAACAAGATCGAGGAAGTTTCAAAAGTGATTCAAAAGAATAACTGAGTTTGTTAATATAATTTATAAAAGATTTGTAATAAAATCAAGGAAGTTTCAAAAGAGATTAAAAAAATAACTGAGTGCAAGTCTAGGAACGTCAGTAGTTTCCGAAAAGGAGAACGAAAATTAGAAAAGAATAAAAAGAATACCGAAGTAACTTTAAGAAATAATTTAAATAAAAATCTTTAAAGAATAGAAAAATTTCAAAAGATCTACTAAAATTGAGTTTAAAGGACGAGATTTCAGTCAAAAGATCGTGTTTGATACAAGCCGAGAACGTTTTTGATCTTTCGCAATCCGACAATTACAGGTCTTTCTTTTAACATTTCCTGAATAAAATTTTATGTTATATAATTGTTATAATTAATTTATTGTACATTTTTTATACGTTCATATCCACATTCAAACATACATTCACCCCAGCTGTCCCGAGATAGTTTTTAAAGTCAACTCGGGTGGGCTCTTCAAATCTCTTCACAAGACACACTTATAAGGACAATAACATAAGACACACATTTATAATAAAATACGTACATCTAAATACATCATTAGACCTAATTCCCAAATTTAATAACTTCTATAATCTAAAAAAAAAATCAATAAATATATATTATAGGAACACACAAACTTACCTGTGCGTAGGAATTTATTATTCCGAAATTTAGTAACTTTATTATAGGTTTTGTGAAGGTGAGAAAAAATAACTCAACACACCAACACAAAACACATAATGAAAAATGCATGCAAAATTCTTTTATAGGTTTTTGTTCCGAAATAAATAACTGTTAACATATTGTTAAAATATAATTATTTTAAAATTATTAAAAAATGCAAGAAAATACTTTTAATTTAGATTCCGACAGCTCTACCTTGAGCTTTAGGGAAAAAGAAGAAAATACAATGTAAGTTTTATTCATTAAATTACAAACTATTAAAATATTTTATAGTATGTGTGAAGGCAGCATTTCAAATATTGAAGGTCCTTCGAGATCTTTTGATTTACAGAAAGAAAAAAGCCATCGAAAATGAGCTGCAGAAAGAAGATTATAAAAATTTAAAAAACTATTTCGTTCATGTACGCCGATTTTTTCCTAAATGTCTTAAAAAAATAAATGTGTTTTGTGATTACTTTATTTATTTATAAATATAAAAATATCTAACTTACATTTTAGCGAAATAATTCCATATTAATGCATAAAATATCATAAATTTCCTAAAAAACACATGAAATTTAATTATTAATATATTTATAAATGATAAATTATAAATGATGACTAACAGTAATATTTAAGAACTTGAATAATGATCTCATAATTATATAAAATCAAAATTCAAGTCTTAAAATATACTTGAAATTAAAAAAATTACCTGAAAACCATTTTTGTTGCTAATAAATTATTGAATAAATGAAATTGAGTAACTTCATTTTCACGTAAATGGTGACTCACTTAACTGGTGTGCACACCAACGTGAATTATAGAGGTTACTCAATTTCGGAATTGGGTGTAGCTAGAAAATACATTCGTTAAGACTATAATAACTGGTGTCAGAAGCAAAGCAAACACAACACGACACTCGCATTCGACACTACGCATTTCAGAATACTTATTATAGAAGTATAAAGGATAGTGACTCTTAGCTGAACACAGTAAGCCATATCCTTGAACAATTTCAATTTTTTTTAACACAACAAGCAATAAAAAAACATCAACAAACCAAATAATGCCATCAAATCAAACAAACCCAACAAATATTCCACAAATACCCAACAACTACGAAAATACTCAAACATTAGAAAGCATCAATTACTACTACAACCCAAACACCAGCACAGAAAACACACATACCATTACTTCAATAATCAAACCAAAAACACATATCCCCAACTATTTCACAGATGACAACGAAATACCACAAAAATGGTTCGAATTCGCTGAACTAATCTTAACACTATCTGCAGTCAAATCAACAAAATCCCTATGCTTCAACACAATAACGGCACTCCTTAGCAACAAATTAAACGAAATCGCCGATCAAATAGATGAAATATCAATAGATGACGACCCTTTTACAAAACTGTGTAACATACTGACCAATAAAAACAAAGTCAACAGAACCCAAATGCTAGACTCATGCCTCAACAATACATAGTTAGGTGACAACAAGCCCACAGATTAATTAAAACAAAAACTGTAGTATCTACAACCAAACATAACAAACTCCGGTTCAAACGAATTGGTAAAAGAATTCGTCATGCGCGCGATGCCACCGGAAATCAGACGCATACTAGCCGCTAGCAGCAACGCTGATGTCGAAACACTTGCTGACATAGCCAACAAAATAAACGAAGAAATCTACCCTACAATATGTAGTACTCAAAACTACAACAGAAACAAAACAAATTACCACAACCAGTCAAACAACAAAACCCCTGAACCAAACGAAACAACAAACCAACTAATAAACACTTTGATCAGAAAATTCGACGAAATAATTGTCGAAAACAAACAAAAAAAACGGAACAAGCCGAAATAAGAGAAATACAACAGGCAAAATTTCAATCCAAACGAAAACAGAGACCTATTGAACAGAAACAATTTCAACAAAAACCAGCCATCAGAAAATCATAACAGACAAAACTACAACAGATCATCTGAAGGAAATAGCAGGCAAACTACAGCTGCAGACAATCCCCAAACAATCACTACAGAAACCGATCAAACTCCCCAAACCGATACAATAAATACCAACGATTCACGGACCAAACAATTAAAAAACAACAAAAACACAATCGCTTATCTAGTCGACATCCTAATAATAAGTCCAGGCAAAGAAACACACCTGAAAGACGCCGAAAAAGTATTTGAAACGCTGAACAAAGCAAAATTGAAATTAAACAAACAAAAATGTGAATTCATGAAAGCAGAAATAAATTTCCTTGCTCACACACTGAACGACCAATTGAAAATAAAATAAACAACATAAAAAATTACAAACTGCCAACGAGCACAAGCGAGTTGAGAAGATTTCTAGGAATGGTAAACTTTTACCATTCTTACATCCCAAACTGCAATAAACTACTAGAACAACCAAATGACATTATAAAGACAAAAAGAAATGTCACAATAAACTGGACACAACAAACAACCGAAACTTTCGAGAAAGCCAAAGAAAGCCTTTCAACGGCAACATTACTCGGTTACCCAGACCCAGAACTGGAGTACCAATTAAAAACAGACTGTTCAGGTTTTGCGATTGATGCAACAAATTTCCAGGAAAACAAATTTGGCAAACAACCACTAGGATTCTTCTCAAAAAAACTAAAGTCACACAAAACTAGAAGCGGGCAAGTCAAACATAGCAGCAGACGCTCTATCAAGAATCGAAATCGATAAAAACTCCATGGATTTGGAAGAGAAAATCGAGTTGGATCAAATTAAAGCCAAACAAAAAGAAACAATAAACAAACTCCCCACCAAACACAGCCTGAAACTACAAGAACTCAACGTAGTATGGCACGACGTCTCCAACGAAAGCAACAAACAAATATTACTCCCGGAGGAATTCCTCCAAAACTTTATCGAAAAGATACACAAGATTAATCACCCAGGAAACAAAGTAACATTCGAACTAATACATAACAATTATATATGGCCTAACATGTGGAAACACATCAAAAACTATGTGAAGAGTTGCCACAGCTGCCAATTAAACAAAACAACAAAAAAACTCAAAACACAAAAAGTAAACTTCCCAAGCATCGAAATTTTTGAAACGATACACACAGACGTGGTAGGACCACTACCTCTAAACGACAACTAAAAATACCTGCTGACAATTATAGACAGGAAATCCAATTGGTTCGAAGTGATCCTAATAAAGGAAATCACCACAAAAAATATCTGCGAAATGATCGAACTAAATTGGATAGCTCGTTATGGCCAACCGAAAACAATCATAACTGATCAAGGCAGACAGTTCGAATCAGAAATGTTCAAAATACTCTGCCGCAAATGCAACATCAAAAGGTACCGAACAACAGCTTACAACCCACAATCAAACTGAAAAATTGAACGGTTTCACAGAACATTAAAAGAAAGCATCAGAACAAAAGCTAGCGATCAAAACTGGTTAAAATAACTACCCACAATACCAATTGGACTGAGAAATAGCCCCAACTCAACAGATAATGAAAGTCCAGTATATAAGGTTTTCGGAAAAGCAACCAATCTGCCATCACTTAAACCAGACACAACTAAAAACACTGAAAACATCAAACAAATAACAAACAAAAACAGCGAAAACACTGAACAGAAACCAAAAGGAATCCTTAAAAGGAGACCGGACTCTGAATTGGATGGAAAAAAAAGTACTAACAACAGATTTCATCCTAATACCATTCACAAAACCATTCACAAAAGGTTTCGAATCCAAATACGAAGGTCCATTCAAACTCCTAGAAATTAACAAAAACGTCGCCACAATAATTAAAAACAACAAAATGAAAATAAACATAAAACGAATAAAACCATATCAACAAAACGAAAACCCGCAAAACAATCCACCAGAAAAAAAACACAAACACAAACGAAAACACAACCAAGTGACAAAAATATCACATTCAACCACAAAAACTCGATCAAACTTTTTGACAAAGTCACAATAATCACACCCCTATACAAAAAATATACAGCGATTGTCTTAAATAAAACAGACGCATAAAAAAATCATTCGCACAAACAATACTGATTGTACAGTTTTTATTTTTTCGTTGTAATTATGGAACAGTCCGTAAAACGTAATATGCACACAGATTCGATAAAACAATTGGCTGAAATAAATATGATCTGGTAATAATAATAACATCAATACTAACAATAACACTAGAAATAATAATATTAAGAATAATTACACTGATGAAAATTAATAATAATATTAATGATAACAATATCAATAATAATAATTATAATGATAATTATTAATAATAATAATTACAATAATAACTAATAACAACCACAATGATGATAATAATATTATTACTTATAATTCTAATAATAATAACAATAATACCAATAATGATTATCAAAATAATAATATTGATGCTTATAATAATAATGATATTAATAATGACAATAATAATGATAATTATATGATAATAGTGATTCTTAATATGATAACATTTTATTTAATTTTCCTATAAAAATTAAAATGATACCTCCAATACGTAATACTTTGTTTTAATGAATATATTTTTAATTTTGTATTTTATTTTACTCTTATTTTCCTCATATATTTGATTCATTACATTTGATCCACCAGTAACCCTAGGCATTTAACATACCGAAAATTATCATATCCGCTGGTTCGCTTAATTTTCAACTAATTCTTTTCTTCAAATCTTCTCCAATAATTGTTCTTCACAATTATTTTCTTTACAATTCTAATCCACAAATCGTTTCTCCAATAACGTTTCCTTCGACGTTGTCTAATTTTTCTCTAATAATTTTATCTCTCAAATTGCCTCACGAATTGACTCACAAATTGTCTCTCAAATCGTCTCAATTTTGCGTCGCTTTTGTTTAATTTTGTTTCTCATAGCTTCTATTCCACACTCTTTATATAGCTTGCTTATATTGTGACACTCAAGATAATCAAGTGTTTTTTCCACTTTCTTTCTCCTGCTTTCCCTGACTGTTCCATTTTTATCTCTGACGGCTGTCAAATTATTTTCCCTTTCTTGTTTAACCGCCTTTTCCTAGCAATTCTGTTATCATTGACAAGCTTTCGAGATAAGAGTATTGTTTTTCCTATTTTCCCACTTTCGAAATTCCTTTTCCTTTTTGTACTAATTAATTAGTACTGACCTTGGTCTTTATTTTCTTGTTTAATTTCTTTTGTTTCCTTTCTCTTCCTCATTTCTTTTTAATTCCGCTTCCTTTTCTGAGTTCCCATAGATCGTCCCGTTTGTCATGACGATAATCCCAAGGTAATTTATTTATTATGTTATTTTCCATTTAGGTATCCTCAACATTATTATTATTAAAGGGTAGTAGTTATAAGATAGAAGCCCACCTGCCCTTTATTTTTCATCGACAAGATTTAGGGACCGATTAATATTATTATGCACGATTTTCAGTGGGACGCGAATATAATGAGATTTTTCACACGCGTAACAAACCATGCTTAACACGAATATATCAGTAAAGATGAATATTTTTTGTGTTATTACAATTTTTTTTCAATTATATTTATCTATGTACAATTAGACAATTTACCGCTGAATTACAAAGATCAAATAATCGGAAAGGCAAGGCAAGCAAACTTTCAGGAATTTCTATCGATTCTTCAATTATCAATCCGAAAACAGAAACCAAGGAGCTCAGCTTATAGAATAAAGTACATGCGCGTTATAGCCCAGATCGAGTTAAGGAAAAAACAGTCAAATACCAAAAATGATATAAGTTTTCAACATCTTTATAACACACTTGCTACCCACATCTCCCATCACATCGAGATGTCAATTTATTATCCTTTAATTTGCCCGTCATAGCAAATCCTCCGTTCCTCCACCAAAGTAAGCAACAGACCAGTAATACGCGCGACTGACAGTTATTGATAAAAATATTAATAAATAATTATCATATCAAATTTCAAACGTCACCTAAACCCAAACATTTTAACACAAATTTTTTCTTAGGAAATGTGCCACATTTTACCTAGACATATAAAATTCAATTTCTTGAGAAATATATCCAAATCCAAAATTTTTAAAAACCTCTGCTATTCTCTTTGGATTTTTAATAGCATATAACAAATACGAGCCTTAGCGCTAGTCATGTCGAACAACGTCACCTTCTCCCCCTTTGTGTGCATTTAAAACTATCATAGCCTCGTCAATCTAGAAAATCAATAAACAAACATAAATTCTCAATCATAAATCAAAGCATAAATCAAAGCATAAATCAAACCTTCATCTTTAAAGAATTTTCATTTTCAATCATGTAAACCAATTCCGCATTATCTAATTCCAAAAACATTCCCGTAATTTTCCCTGCCATATCGCCAGCATATTTGCTAACCAATGGATAAAGTTTATCACCTAACAATTGCTTGGCTTCCATGGAATCAGCATTTGCAATTTTAGAAGTAATGTTCAAATCAATTTGACTTTCAATGTCAGGCATTTTCATTTGATCAGGATTCAACATCGCTTGGTTGTCTTGAATCGGATATTGGTACATTATGTTGTTACCTTGTCTACCGTTTGCTACCATGTTATATTGGGGTCTTGTTTGATTCAATTGGACATTTCCAGAAATGGGACGCGCATTCCTACTTTGATTCATCATGGGATCCACCATTATCTTACGACGTCGTTGATTTTGTGGCATTCCTGTCATCATGATGTTTTGATTGGCTGGCATTCCTACATTTCCTGGTTGGATATATTGCATAGTTTGCGGCCATCTATTTGGATGAATATTACCTGGTCTAGCCATGAAAGGTCTTTGAACGTTGGAATTCATCATGAAATTCACCATTCCTGGATTAAAAACTGGCTGAGGTTGATGACGCCGTTGTGGGAATTGAGATCGCAAATGAGCGACTCTCTCTTCTTTCTTTTGAGCCAAAGCAACATATAAATGTTTGCCTTCTACAATTTTACCATTCATTTCTGAAACCGCACGCGTTGCTTCATCATGAGCCGAGAAGCACACGAAACCAAATCCTTTGGATTTATTTTCTTTATTAAGCATAACTTTAACACTTGTAATATTTCCAAAAACTGCAAACTCATTTCTCAATCGCTCATCGTTGATTTCATTCCCAAGGTTTTTAATATAAAGGTTCACTCCAGATTTATGCTGTTGCAATTTTTCTTGTCTAGTTTCTTCATACCTAGCACGTAATTCCATTTGGCGTTCAGATTTCTTCATCACACGACCAACGTAAATTGTTTTGTTTTCGATTACACGACCATTTAAAATATTCACAGCTTTGATTGCGTCTTCGTGTTCTTTGAAATCTACGAAACCAAATCCTTTAGAATTTCCTTCTTTATCAACCATTACTTTAGCACTTACTATTTCACCACATGGTTCGAATAGGTCTCTCAAAGATTTTTCAGATAAATGAATGCCGAAATGCTTGATATAACAATATGTAAAGCCTCTTGGAGTGCTCAGTTGAGTTCTTGGTATAAATTTAGCAACGTACACAATTTTTTGTCTAATCATTTTGCCATTGATAGCGTGAATAGCTTTTTCAGCATCAGCTTCATGATTGAAATGGACAAATGCAAATCCTTTTGAGACACCATTCTCATCAGTTTGGACTTTACATGATGATATTTCTCCAAAATTAGCAAATGTGTCATTAATTTCCTTAACTGTAATTGATGAATCAAGATTTTTGATTAAAATACATTCAAAACCCGATCTTCTAGTTGCCGGATCTCTTTGGGACCACATAATTCTACAAGGACGATCAAGGATATCTTCAAAGTTTAAATTATCCATTGCACTTTTTGCTGAAGTTTAATTAAAGTTTAATTAACATTTTATTGAAATTTATTAATTTTTTACCCTCAGTGCTAACTTGATATTTTATGTAAGCATAACCCAAAGATTTTCTAGTGACTAAATCACGACACACACGAATGGATAAAACATTACCATGGGTTTGGAATTTTTCATACAAAATTGAGCCTCTTAATTCCCGAACTTACTATAGATGATGTAGTGCCATATTTTTTATAATCCTAATCGTTGTCATTCATTTATTCTAATTCTTTGTCCTTGAATGTTATCTCAGTTTTCTGTATCAGGAATTTCATCTGAAACGAAGGACGTTTGAAGTTGGAAATACAGTATTGTCCCATCGGTGGGTTTTGTCTCAGTGCCATACGATTGTTAAGCCCAATCTTGGGGGTGTTGAAAGTGAATCGAGGGTGAGAAAAGACCCCCACAAAATAAATAAAATAAGTCAAAAATAATTTTAACCCAAAACCCCATTAACATGTAGAAAAACCAAACAAATTTCAATAAAAGAAATAGGAATAAATAATAAAATAATAAAATCTCCAAAAATAAGAATAAGAGAAAAATAAGCTACATAGTACATATAACCGATAAAAGAGAAATAGAGTAACAAAAATTAAAGAATTAAATAGAAAATTAAAGGAATAAGATATAAAAAATAAAAAAAAGCAATCCCTTAGTAAAATTATATATTAAATTAAAACAAAAAAATTATATTACCAGGAAACAACAATAAACCCATAAGAAAAATAAGGAAAAATGACCAACATTAAGAAAATAATAAAATAATAATAAAAATAAAATAAGGCCAATAAAATTCATTATATAACAACGGTGGGCAAATGCGGCTCTTAGAGCCGCATGCGGCTCTTCGTTGAGTAAACTGCGGCTCATTGATAATTGAATTTTTGATAATTGAATTTGAAAATTAAATTCGATTTTTTTATTTTGAAATTTTTTCAACTGAATTTTTAAAAAAAAATTTTTTGTTGCAATTGTATTTTCATAAATGTTAAAAATTATGAGATTTAAAATATAAGAAATATTTACCTCTGGTTTTAAGGGAAATGTTATATTTACAAGAGTTTTTGCACATCTTTAAACACAAAACAATTTTCAAATCATTTTAACATCAAAAGTTTAAAATAAAATATTGATTATCAAATTATAAAAGAAAGAATTACAAAGTCACTTAAAAATAGACTTTATCATGTTAGTTTTGATAAACTATAAACCAGGTGTAGACAAGTGCGGCTCTTTGATGAGCTGTGTGGCTCTCGAGGACCTCATTCGTGCCCAACCTTGTTATATAACAATAAAAACCATAAAAATAATAATAAATAATAAAAACACAACATAACTGCGTCCTGATTGCACGAAAAATATTATATAAGGGATACATAAAATCAGTTGATCACCACTTTAACAAAAACATTTCAGGTAAAATTTTACGAGTAGGATATGCACCACTTTAACAAAAAACATTTCATAACATTTCAGCACTACAGATCACAGATCAGAACCTAACTAGACTCAGCGTAAATAGAAAATCAAGATTACAGCTATTTATGTCTACGTCCGAATCTCAAATCACCTTACCTTATATTAAGCACTCTCCTTTGAATGATACCGATGATCTCTACAGTGAGCCTGAGCACTCTACTAATTCCTCTTCAACCTCTTGCTCCAAATACACCATTGATATTTCTCATTACAGCTATGACCTCGACAATACCATTGATTCCCCTCCTACACATGTAACTAATCCTAAAAATCTTGATAACCATGCACAATCTATAGAGAATCACAAACAAATTGCAGATCTCTTTAATTCTGATATAGATAACGTGAATCTATCGGACAGTAGTGTAACTGTTAAGATGAGAACCTACCTATTCAATCTACAATATGGTCTTCATCTAACAATGTCATCGATCCTCACGCAAAAGCAACAGATTCTCCTCTTAGAACGTTTAAAAATGGCCCTTCTAATGTCAATACATATTCTAGTTGAATAAGTCCAAACGAACGATTGATAATTTTATTTTCCTCCAAAGGTGCACGTGGATCATTTTTGAATAATATCATTTTGTCCAGTTGCAGTTTCCGTCGAAGCACACGCGCGATTTCAAACTTCGACTTACCCAAATGTTTTAATTCGGACAACTGAGAAAATCTGTTGGATAATTCTTCAATTAAATAATTTCTGATTTCCGTTTTGCAAACAAATCGATTTGAAAAATCCGACATAGCCTGATTCAATATTATTTCCTCACGAATACATAATACAATATCGCTGTTTTTATTGACGAACTTATCTGTGAATTTAGAAGACTCGATCCCATGCATAATCATGAAAAATGATGGCAACAACTGTGAAAGTTCCGTGACAATCGATACAATTAATTTATCGGGAATTTTTCCTTTCGCATATATATCGATTTCATTAAGCCAATTTTTAACATTGTTAAACGAATCTTGATCGGCAACATCAACCACAACAATAATTCCATGAGCTCCTCTATGATTACATTCTTGACAACCAAAACATTTCAAATGATACACAAAACTTCCCGCTCGCATTACCAACTCAAATGCTCGAATAACTTTATCACATGCATTGCAATAACCAATAGAACCGAACATTCGGAGAATGAAATTCATAATAATTTCCACAGATTTCAATTTCAAAAATTTAAACCAATTTAAAATGTCTTCCAAAAAAAAATCCCCGTTTCAAAAATTTACCAACTTAAAACAACTCCAAAATTAATCGAATTCACCACTAAATCAATAATTTCTACAAAAAACCATTTATAAAAGATTACAATTAACAATCAAATCTACTTACAAACAACCGAGCTTCCATTGCTCGCGTCTGTGTGCGCACACCAACAATATTCGGTCTAACCAGACCGCGCACACAGACGCGATAGAAAAACTATGCCAAATCGGCTGAAACACTAGTCCTTTAAAAATTACTGATTATATTGATGATATGTCCTTACCGTTGAATGTCAATCATAATCAACAAACCAACTTAGAAAGTACAACTCTAAAGTTACTAATACTCTTGAAAATACTAACACCCCAAAACTCATTGCACCTACACCCTCTGAATCCGAATGTAATGAAATTCAAGAGGCAATACGAATCCAATCACAGATGAAAGTCCTTAACAAAAAAATACAAGTGATTGTAAAACATATCCCTGCTTCCTCCCCCAATTATCTCACCCCTACAACCCTAGTTAAACATACACCTAATGTTTTCACCCCAAAGACTGCAAATTAAAGTGAGCTTGACAATAGTATCTTACTAAAACTAAATGGTAGGGGTAAAATTGAATGCAGATCGAAGCATAGAACATGTGCGGACTTATCTTCATACACAATCGTAAAAAGATTATTAAGCACGCATGGGATTTTCATAGAGTTAAAATAGATGAATATACCCTTATTGACTGCGAGAATAAATATGCATCAAACCCTATAACCTTCAAACAAATTTACAATCACATAGTTCACTTTCAGCATACAGACCAATGCGACCTAGAATATATGAGCCGTGCTGAAATTCGTATATCTCCTTCTAATAACCTAATATGCTTCAACTATAGTAAAAACCGTAATAAATGTAAGACTACCTTTGATATCGGCACTCCCCTAACGACCATAATTAATCACATAAAGACTAAACACAAAAACTTATCTTTCACCCTGACGAGGAGATCTATTGTTTTTGTGGATCTTGGATCCCACACCATCTAACTAAACAGCATATTTTACAAATGCATCCGGAACCTTACGTATACCCAGGTAATATTCCCTCTCCTATCGTAATCTCTCAATTACCAGATAACACCCATGAAACTGTAAACAACCTACGACCAATACTTGAGTCGCAGGAATTTGAAGCTGAATTCTCTGAGAGTGAAATCATCAAACGCCCTCTCCCTGATACCCTTATCTTTTCTAGTAACATCGATAATGAATCAACATGATGGTCACAGCATGCAATCAAGGCATATATATTTTCAAATGCCTTGAAAAACTCTTCCATTTTTGTCGACCCGTTCATAGGTAATGCGCTTATTCAGCATAACTATGTAACCTTCTTTGCCACTTTCCCTTTTACCGAATTTGCTAATTGGAATGAGATTATAATGCCTATGTCTGATGGTAAGGACAACTGGTTCTTCTTTTTACTTGACAAACATCGTAAACTTGCTGTACTCATTGATCCCCTTCTTGAAGATGGACTTTCTGGCCACTTCTCCTTGGCTCAAAGTATTCTTGAAACCATTCTTGATCTCCAAAAAATCGTATGCCCTATTAAAATTGAATTGCAACAACTCGAATATCCACGCTACTTCTTACCTACTGATTCTGCCTTCTATGTATGCCACCTTATTGAATTTATAATTAAATATAAAAAATTAACTATATCTAATATACCAACCATGAAAAATGATATTAAAATAATTATCAACAACTATAATTACTGCAAGATGCCAAATGATGTGAGGAAATTCCGAACATTTATCAATTGTCTAATAATTAATTTAAATAATAATTTAATAGAGAGCGATGCTGCTCTGTGTGAGATTGAGAGAATTAATGAAAGCATTAATCCTCATAAATATATCACAAAGAAAGCATAGGATATAATTCATAAAAACTATACAGTTAGTAAAGAATTGGTGTTTACTAAGAGACAGAAATATAAATTTGCTCCTAAAGAAGAAATCTCAAAAATCTTAAACAATAAAGTGGAAATCCACAAACCAAATATGGATAAAATTTTGAACCTTTTTGCTAGCAAAGCCTCTAACTGTATCTTTGATTTTAAATACCAATACCCAGCATTCTCTGAATCTTCCACCATCACTCCTTTCGACATCGATGACATTAAAAGTATCTTCTGTCAACTCGACAATACTGCCCCAGGTACTGATAAAATCTCCTTAACTGACTGGAAAAAGATATCCCCTAACTATGAACTCATCCTTGCTCTCTGAAACAATATACTACGTAACTCCAAATCTCCTCTGTGCTAGAAATCCTTTCGTACCAGACTCATCCTTAAATTTGGCAAGGCTGAAATAAGCCACGAGGCTAACTCTTGGAGACCGATCTCCATCATGAACACCGCTTACAAGATATTCGCCTCACTGATGAACAACCGCCTCCTTCACTGGATCAGTAAAGGAAACCTCTTAACACCCAACCAGAAGGCTATCTGTGCACCCGATGGATGTGCAGAGCACAACCATATCCTTCACTTTATAAAAGACCCTTCTTATCGTAGGAAAAATGACCTGCATATCATTTGGCTAGATATAGTAGACGCCTTTGGATCAATACCACACGACTTATCTGGCATACTCTTCCTCAGATGGGACTTCACGCCTCCACCATCGCTCTCCTTCAGAATATGTACAACAATGTACAAACCTACTTTGAATGCGAGGGAGAGAAATCTGCTTATACACCAATCTATAAAGGTGTGAAACAAGGCTGCCCCCTGTCTATGACCTTGTCTCTCCATTGATTTCATACTTCGAAATGTACTACAAAGTCATCCTTTTCTTTTTCATAATCACAACATTAGCATACTGGCATATGCTGATGATATCGTCCTTATATCTGACTCCTACTCTAATATCAAATCTGCTCTATCTCTTACTTTATCCCTTACACTTTAAACCCTCGAAATCTGGATACTTCCATATTGATCACGATAACAACTATCAACCAATTTCACTCTATGGTGAAACTCTTCCTAAAATTGATGATTCAAATATGTACAGGTATCTAGGGGTGAACTTTTCCCATAAAACTAAACACTGCATCAAAGAAAGACTTGACTCTGCAATCCAAGACACACATAAAATTCTTAATTCTCATCTTCACCCTTCGCAAAAAATTAACGCCTTTAAAGTTTTCATCCATTCCCGCTTAAACTTTACTTTTAGAAATTGTGTGATTAACCATAACATACTTGACTCTCCACGAAACATCTTCCGTAGCTCTGAAATACAACAATATGGATTCAACTTACAAATAAAACAAGGTATTATAAGATCTATCGGAGATAAAATAATGCAACTGAATGACAATTTCTTATATGCAGCTTGCAAACTTGGCGGTCTTGAACTTGTATCATCCATTGATGAATAACTTATCCAAAGTGTTGTCCACCTTATTAGAGCCTTAAACTCCAATGAAATTAGTTTTAGGAATCTAATTGTAAACGAACTTATTGAAGCCAGAGGACAAGGAGATTTAAATGTTGCACTCTCCTGGCTGAATGACTTAATATCTAAAAGCTACCCAACCTTTTCTATATTTTCAAAATTTTAAAAATCTGCCCGACGTTTACTTCATCAATATGGTACATCTACCAAAATCGTAAAGCTTACCTATTACAACTCGAAATAAAATACAAGAGTCGTATTAATTATTTCACACTAGGTAACTTAGATGAAACGTCTTCGGAATTGCACTCTATTATTGGACTTATTCACGCTGAACGCTGGTGCGCGATGAAGTGCCAAGGCTATATGGCAAAAGCAATCAGCGAAAGCAGCATTACTGATTATTTCTTTAAAAGTGACATCCTTCCTGATGCCCAATTCCTTTTTCTTATCTGCGCATGCAACAACATCTTAAAATTGAACTATTCACCTCACCGCCTTAAGACCAAAAAATCAATACTCTCCAGACATTGCCACGCTCACCCGGAAGCACCTGCACACATCTTTAATCACTATCAGGCACGTATAAATGCAAATAGAAATAAGCGTGATAACGTCTTACAGACTGTGGCAAACTTTCTCATCTCTATCAACTAAGTGGATATAGAGAAAATACCTGAAGGAACCAAACCTACTCTCAAACCTGATCTTCTACTCAAATCTAAACGTAATAAAGCTATCCATATTTTAGATATTAAGGTTCCTTTTGACTCTAGAGAAAATTATGATAACTCTAGAAAAATTAACTACAACAAATATAAGGAACTAGGCGAGGAAATTGGAAGACTCCATAAATGCCCTCACACTTTACATGCCCTTGTAATAGGCACCTTAGGATCATGGGATAAAAATAACGACTCAATACTTAAAATTATCGGCCTATCAAATAATGAAATAAAGGAGCTTGCTAAAAAGCCTGTGTAGCCGCAATCAATAGCAGTTACCAAATATAACTGTTGCAAGCGGCAAAAGGATTGATTTGCCATATGCGGTAAACAAAATCCAGAGAATGGAGAAAAAAAAATATATATATATACTATTTGTATCCAATACATTTCTTATTTATTCACACTCTACGGTTGTTATATCTCAATTAAACTACATACATATACTTTTCTTTAAATTTTATCTGTCTCTTGCTACACCAATTTTTGAAACCGCGATATTGATAAATAATATGAATTCAAAGCATTACCATATTTATTTGTGTATTATGGCTCCTACTATAAATTTAATTAATAAATTAAATATTATGACTACACTGTTATGTATTACATTTTTTGATTTAAATACTATGAATCAAGTCTTATCTGAAAATACCTAAGATTAACTTACTAAAATTATCTTAACTTATTTAAACTTAATTAACTACCATAGTAATTTACCTGATTATCTAATATTGTTTATGTTTGATGTTTATTATTATGAATGAAATATGAACTGAAAATACCCAACAATACATTAATCTAAACCGTATACATCCATAATAACCAATACCTTTGTAAAAAGAGGAAAAGAATGTGACATTCAAGGCTCATCTTTTCTTCTTTCACAATTATCAATGGGTAAATGTAAGGACCCTTGTATGGCTCTTGCCCATTGATGGTTGCTTTTTAGTGTTCTTATCCATATTATATCTTTCACCTGTCCTATTCACTAAATGTATATTATATTATAAAGTATACTATTATTAAACGCTACAAAAATCGCAAATGGAGTCTTCCTACTCCGAAAAAATTAACTTTCTAGATAACTTCGTATCAAGAGCCAGTTTATTAAATCCTCGAATCTAAAGAATCCTACTCCAACCAAACCAACTCCATCTGAATCTACTCCATCAAAACCAACTTTATCTGAATATACTCTGGTAGCAGTACAACCAAACCAACTCCATCTGCACCTACTCCAACCAAACCAACTCCATCTGAATGTACTCCAACCAAACCAACTCCATCTGAATGTACTCCAACCAAACCAACTCCATCTGAATCTACTCCAACCAAACCAACTCCTAACCTACGAATGAATGTCTGGGGTACATCTGTAAAGCCATGGCTAGTCATGTTTATCACGTTTATCCTTTATCATGCCTCAGGATGTCTACCGGAAGATGTAAACCACGTACAAATGTGGGAGTTTTTAACTCCAACATTAGAAGAATGAAGAAATAAGAACTATAGAATACATAAGGGTGAGAAGTTCTCCCCGTCGGCCATGTGGCCTGTCTAGTATCATAAAATAAAATTTGATTTTTTTTTAACTGGCGGGTCAAGTAATTCCCCCGCTTCTACAGCCGCTCGCCCAGACTCACTTCTTGTCATTTCTTCAGGCTCTAAAGAAAACACTTCCAATCCGATTGCGAAAAAACGTAAGAGACCCTCGAGGGTAGAACGAACGTTAAAACGTAGAAAAGAAATGGAGGCATTAGAACCTTGTTCAGATAACGAATTATCTATTTACTTTATAATTATTATTATTATTTACAAAATTGACATGCACCATAATGCACGCAGGCCCGATTCGGATCATACATACAAACATTGGTATGGTTGGTTACAATGAGTGTGTGCATGACCGAAATTCAGCTTACATAGTTTGTACATCATTCAATGAGATTGGCTGCAACACCAGGAAACTTATACTAATATTTTTTGGTAATTAATCATAATTATAAATCCACCATAAGAAATTATACGCGCCTCAACAATATTGCCTACTATGAGTTTATGGATTTCCAAAATTTTTGGACATATTATTAAATAGTAAATTTTTTGTTATTAAACGATGATTTAGAGATAAAATTCTTTTTTCGATAACGCCACAACACAACGCCAGGAAAACAGTGGGAACTAAAACAAAAATTCGTAGCCCAAAAGCCGGTCCACAATCTCTAATAGGTAGAATCCATCGGAAGTAAAGGGAAATAATATGATGGCCAATATGATTTATAAAAGTTTAATAATAATGTGCATACAAATGTAAAGGAAAGTAATATGATAATTTCTAGTAATGATAAAAGTTTAATAATAATGTACATACAAAATAAAGGAAGGTAATATTATGGCTGATATGATTTATAAAGTTTAATAATATGCACACAGATGCGATAAAACAATTGCCTGAAATAAATATGATCTGGTAATAATAATAACAAGAATACTAACAATAACATTAGAAATAATAATATTAAGAATAATTAAACTGATGAAAATTAATAATAATAAATTAATAATAATATTAATGATAACAATTACAATAATAATAATTATAATAATTATAATGATAATTATTAATAAAAATAATTACAATAATAACTAATAACAACCACAATGATGATAATAATATTATTACTTATAATTCTAATAATAATAACAATAATACCAATAATGATTATCAAAATAATAATATTGATGCTTATAATAATAATGATATTAATAATGACAATAATAATGATAATTATATGATAATAGTGATTCTTAATATGATAACATTTTTTTTAATTTTCCTATAAAAATTAAAATGATACCTCCAATACGTAATACTTTGTTTTAATGAATATATTTTTAATTTTGTATTTTATTTTACTCTTATTTTCCTCATATATTTGATTCATTACATTTGATCCACCAGTAACCCTAGGCATTTAACATACCGAAAATTATCATATCCGCTGGTTCGCTTAATTTTCAACTAATTCTTTTCTTCAAATCTTCTCCAATAATTGTTCTTCACAATTATTTTCTTTACAATTCTAATCCACAAATCGTTTCTCCAATAACGTTTCCTTCGACGTTGTCTAATTTTTCTCTAATAATTTTATCTCTCAAATCGTCTCAATTTTGCGTCACTTTTTGTCTCGCTTTTGTTTAATTTTTTTTTCTCATAGCTTCTATTCCACACTCTTTATGTAGCTTGCATATATTGTGGCACTCAAGATAATCAAGTGTTTTTCCACTTTCTTTCTCATGCTTTCCCTCACTGTTCCATTTTTATCTCTGACGGCTGTCAAATTATTTTCCCTTTTTGTTTAACCGCCTTTTCCTAGCAATTCTGTTATCATTGACAAGCTTTCGAGATAATAGTATTATCTTTCCTATTTTCCCAATTTCGAAATTCCTTTTCCTTTTTGTACTAATTAATTAGTACTGACCTTGGTCTTTATTTTCTTGTTTAATTTCTTTTGTTTCTTTTCTCAAACTCATTTCTTTTTAATTCCGCTTCCTTTCTGAGTTCCCATAGATCGTCCCGTTTGTCATGACGATAATCCCAAGGTAATTTATTTATTATGTTATTTTCCATTTAGGTATCCTCAACATTATTATTATTAAAGGGTAGTAGTTATAAGATAGAAGCTCACCTGCCCTTTATTTTTCATCGACAAGATTTAGGGACCGATTAATATTATTATGCACGATTTTCAGTGGGACGCGAATATATTGAGATTTTTCACACGCGTAACCAACCATGCTTAACACGAATATATCAGTAAAGATGAATATTTTTTGTGTTATCTGTAATTTCATTTTAAGCCATATTCACTGATTACAATTTTTTTTCAATTATATTTATCTATGTACAATTAGACAATTTACCGCTGAATTACAAAGATCAAATAATCGGAAAGGCAAGGCAAGCAAACTTTCAGGAATTTCTATCGATTCTTCAATTATCAATCCGAAAACAGAAACCAAGGAGCTCAGCTTATAGAATAAAGTACATGCGCGTTATAGCCCAGATCGAGTTAAGGAAAAAACAGTCAAATACCAAAAATGATATAAGTTTTCAACATCTTTATAACACACTTGCTACCCACATCTCCCATCACATCGAGATGTCAATTTATTATCCTTTAATTTGCCCGTCATAGCAAATCCTCCGTTCCTCCACCAAAGTAAGCAACAGACCAGTAATACGCGCGACTGACAGTTATTGATAAAAATATTAATAAATAATTATCATATCAAATTTCAAACGTCACCTAAACCCAAACATTTTAACACAAATTTTTTCTTAGGAAATGTGCCACATTTTACCTAGACATATAAAATTCAATTTCTTGAGAAATATATCCAAATCCAAAATTTTTAAAAACCTCTGCTATTCTCTTTGGATTTTTAATAGCATATAACAAATACGAGCCTTAGCGCTAGTCATGTCGAACAACGTCACCTTCTCCCCCTTTGTGTGCATTTAAAACTATCATAGCCTCGTCAATCTAGAAAATCAATAAACAAACATAAATTCTCAATCATAAATCAAAGCATAAATCAAAGCATAAATCAAACCTTCATCTTTAAAGAATTTTCATTTTCAATCATGTAAAGCAATTCCGCATTATCTAATTCCAAAAACATTCCCGTAATTTTCCCTGTCATATCGCCAGCATATTTACTAACCAATGGATAAAGTTTATCACCTAACAATTGCTTGGCGGCTTCCATGGAATCAGCATTTGCAATTTTAGAAGTAATGTTCAAATCAATTTGACTTTCAATGTCAGGCATTTTCATTTGATCAGGATTCAACATCGCTTGGTTGTCTTGAATCGGATATTGGTACATTATGTTGTTACCTTGTCTACCGTTTGCTACCATGTTATATTGGGGTCTTGTTTGATTCAATTGGACATTTCCAGAAATGGGACGCGCATTCCTACTTTGATTCATCATGGGATCCACCATTATCTTACGACGTCGTTGATTTTGTGGCATTCCTGTCATCATGATGTTTTGATTGGCTGGCATTCCTACATTTCCTGGTTGGATATATTGCATAGTTTGCGGCCATCTATTTGGATGAATATTACCTGGTCTAGCCATGAAAGGTCTTTGAACGTTGGAATTCATCATGAAATTCACCATTCCTGGATTAAAAACTGGCTGAGGTTGATGACGCCGTTGTGGGAATTGAGATCGCAAATGAGCGACTCTCTCTTCTTTCTTTTGAGCCAAAGCAACATATAAATGTTTGCCTTCTACAATTTTACCATTCATTTCTGAAACCGCACGCGTTGCTTCATCATGAGCCGAGAAGCACACGAAACCAAATCCTTTGGATTTATTTTCTTTATTAAGCATAACTTTAACACTTGTAATATTTCCAAAAACTGCAAACTCATTTCTCAATCGCTCATCGTTGATTTCATTCCCAAGGTTTTTAATATAAAGGTTAACTCCAGATTTATGTTGTTGCAATCTTTCTTGTCTAGTTTCTTCATACCTAGCACGTAATTCCCTTTGGCGTTCAGATTTCTTCATCGCACTACCAACGTAAATTGTTTTGTTTTCAATTACACGGCCATTTAAAGTATTCACAGCTTTGATTGCGTCTTCGTGTTCCTTGAAATCTACGAAACCAAATCCTTTAGAATTTCCTTCTTTATCAACCATTACTTTAACACTTACTATTTCACCACATTGTTCGAATAGGTCTCTCAAAGATTTTTCATTCAGGTGAAAGCCAAAATTTTTTATATAACAATTGGTAAAGTCTTTGTTTGAAGTGCTCCATTGAGTTCTTGGTTTAAATTTATGAACATACACAATTTTTTCACTAATCATTTTGCCATTGATAGCTAGAATAGTTTTTTCAGATAGTATTTTCATTTGGCGTTCAAATTTCTTCATCACACAACCAACGTAAATTTTTTTGTCTTTAATGATAAAGCCATTTAAAGTATTCACTGCTTTGATTGCATCGTTTTGTTCCCTGAAACTAACGAAACCAAATCCTTTAGAAATTCCTTCTTTGTCAACCATTACTTTAGCACTTACTATTTCACCACATTGTTCAAATAAGTCTCTCAAAGATTTGTCATGTAAATGAATGCCGAAATTCTTAATATAACAATTGGTAAAGTCTTTGTTTGGAGTGCTCCGTTGAGTTCTTGGTATAAATTTAGCAACATAGACAATTTTTTCTCTAATCATTTTGCCATTGATAGCTTGAATAGCTTTTTCAGCATCTCCTTCATGATTGAAATTGACAAACGCAAATCCTTTTGAGACACCATTCTCATCAGTTTGGACTTTACATGATGATATTTCTCCAAAATTAGCAAATGTGTCTTTAATTTCCTTAACTGTAATTGATGAATCAAGATTTTTGATTAAAATACATTCAAAACCCGATCTTCTAGTTGCCGGATCTCTTTGGGACCACATAATTCTACAAGGACGATCAAGGATATCTTCAAAGTTTAAATTATCCATTGCACTTTTTGCTGAAGTTTAATTAAAGTTTAATTAACATTTTATTGAAATTTATTAATTTTTTACCCTCAGTGCTAACTTGATATTTTATGTAAGCATAACCCAAAGATTTTCTAGTGACTAAATCACGACACACACGAATGGATAAAACATTACCATGGGTTTGGAATTTTTCATACAAAATTGCTTCAGTTACATCTGGGTGCAAGTCTCCAATATACAGACAAGCGTAAGGAATTGTTGGATTTGCCATAATTCATAATTAACATTAAACCTTGACATCGATAACTTAAACAAAAAAATGAAATTATGAAGATTGACTAATTAAATAATTTCCATCCTTTAAATAATTACAATATATTTCCATATAGAAATGATTGCAAATTTTATTTTAATAATTATATAAGTTTTTGTAATAAAACTTTCTGAAATTTATTTAAAATTTTTTTTTCATAGATATTTAAGAAAATTCAAAAATTATTAAAGTTAGATATCTTTTTGTTTTAATAATTTGGAATTGGCGGTTTTTGTGAATTAATTAAAACTTGTTATTTATAAATCCTTTGAATAAATATATATTGTTAGTTTCAAGATTTTTCTGCGAAATTTAAAGATGGATTTAACTGGCGACCACGCCGAAAATCAAAATATCAACGCCATTTCGAAATCGACAAAATCGCTAATGGAATGCCTACCGAAATCATGCCAAGACATGCTCACACTGAACATCAGAGGATATGATGGACGAGGTTTAAAAGAAGCCGAAAAATGGATCAGGGATATAGAAGAATGGTTGCTGAAAAATGGACAGCGATTGACAAGCAATTTCGATGTGTTATTAGTGGCAGAAGCAAAGACATTGTGGGAGAAACGTCAGAGAAACAGAAACAACAGATGTGAAAAGCCAAAGCGGGGTTCTTAAATACGTTCACAATTACAAAATCAATAACTGACAAAATCAGAGAATTGGCAGCTATGGAACAGCAAGATGATGAAAGATTTGCAGCTTTTGAGATACGGCAAGAAAAGCTTTAGCTGAAGTTGTAAATTCAGGACGATCAGAAGTAGATATTGTTCAAGACCTCATCGCAAATAAAGCACGCGATGCGAGACTGAGGGAGATACTATTGACAAAACCAGAAACAAAATTTGAAGAAACGAGGTCATTGGCGAAAATCTTTGAAAGTAACAAAAATGGAAACAATAAAACAGAATTTATTAGAGCAATCGGTCAAAGAACATACGCTAGCGTGACTGAGGGAGGGCAGATGAGAATTCAAAAGAATACCCAAGATTCCATGCCCACATCACCACAAAGAAGACTATCAGAAGACCCATTTAGTCACCACAGATCAAGAAGAGACGAACATCCTATACGCGGACCAACACAAATCGAAGGATATAAACCATGGTCGTCGAGAACAATCTCCAAGAGAACAATTCTTGAGAAATACGAGAATCCCGAATAGCTCAGAAAGGAAGCTGCTCACAGCGACATAGAAGATAGATACAATGTCCCTGGGAAATATACTATATTGAGAGAAGACGGAAAACACATCAGCGACTCCATGGGTTTCATTTCGTCGGTGGAGTCAAGACAATAAATTGTGAAAGAAGAAATGAACGACGAAGAGACGAGGCAGAAGAAGAGATGTACCAGACGGAAGATGGAAGAAATTGGAGTAAAATAATGTTGAATAATGCCAAAACAGAGATGTTATGGGACTCTGGAGTATCAGTAACAGTCATGAGCAAGAATTTATGGGAGAAAATAGGCAAACCAGAACTTTACGTAGTACGATATTATTATGCGGAGTTTTTTCAACTGGAGGTGAAGAAGCAATGGGATACATGACTATACCGGCCACATGGAATCAAAAGACCAAAATAATCACAGTAGTATTGGTAAAAGAAATCAAACCCGAGAATTCATAGGGGGCATTGATACAATGAAAGAGTTTGGAGTAAAGTTAGTGAAAATCAATAATATAGAAACGTCATTGATAAACAAAATTTACACTGATGAAGAAAGAATAAATAAAGCACTAGTGGCTATGGCAGGTGAGAATAGTAAATATATCGAAGGAATGATCAGGGAATGCGGCGGAATTTTTATGGCATCGAAATTCGATCTGGGATTTACAAACTTAGTTCGATATGAGATGCGGATAACAGGAGGTCCAATGATGCGACATCCTCGACGTCAACCAATGCACACGGAGAAAAGGATTGAAGAACTGATAAAAGAGTTAATGAAATCAAATGTTATTCGGTGTTGCAAAAGTCCTTGGAATGCTCCGTTAGTGATAGTAGGGAAGAAAGATGGATCTATCAGGATGTGTGTAGATTATCGTGGATTGAATTTCATAACAGAAAGAGTTATTTCCGATGCCTAACACCAAATTCTTACTACAGTCTCGCGAATGCAAAAGTATTTTCGTCAATCGATTTAGGTCAGGCGACATTTCAGAGACTGATGCACACAGTACTAGAAGGAATGCTATACAATGGAGTAGTAGTTTATCTAGATGATATCTTGGTATATGGTAAAAGTCAAAAAGACCACGATGAGCTATTAAAGGAAATATTCAGAAGAATTCAAGTGGCAGGACTGACGATAAATCCAGAAAAATGCAAATTCAATAAAACAGAATTGTGTTGCCTTGGTCACACAATTAACGAGAAGGGTATCCAGACAAACAGGAAGAAAGTGGGAGAGATCGAGAAAGCAGAAGTACCAAAATGTTCAAAACAATCGAGATCGTTTCTCGGATTAACGAACTACTATAGAAGATTCATCAAAGACTATGCCAAAATCGCCGAACCATTATACACTGCAACATCTGGATGCGGTAAAGATATAAATTGGACTAAAGAATGCACTGAGAGCTTCCAAACTCTGAAGAGACGGTTGTGCGAAGCACCTATCCTTGATTTTCCAAGAGAAGATAGGACTTTTATCTTAGACACAGACGCTAGTTTCGGAGCCATTGGTGCAGTTTTTAGTCAAATTACAGAAGAAGAAGAAGAATCTGTCATAGCTTATGACTCGTGACATACGTCATCACATGAAAAGGGATACTGTGTAACCAGGAAAGAACTGCTCGCCGTACATGAATACGTCATGCATTTTAGAGAATATCTGTACGGGAAAAAATCATAATTCGCACCGACCACAAGGCATTGGTTTTCATGAACACTACAAAAACGCCAATCAGTCCGCAGTTCCAAACATGGTTAGCTAAGCTTTCGGAATATGATTTTGAACTAAGATATCGAAAAGGCGAAGAACACTCGAATGCAGATGGACTATCAAGATTAAAAAGTATGGTTTGCACCCAGTGTCAAACAAGACATGAAGAAGCTAAAGAAGGAAAATCAAAGATTAGATATATATATACTATCCAAAGAACATAAGCTATGGAAAAAGTATGGGAACAACAACAAAAGGACATTCGGTTTCGAGAGCTGCGAGAGATATTGGAAAATGGATGTACACGGGAGAAAAAGAATTGTTTTCCTTTTAACGTAGAAAATACACAAATTGATGGAGGATTAATAACAGTAGAAAAGAACAAAAATATCTTAATGTTAGTCCTAGAAACATTTGCAGGCCTGTTAACAACAACGCTACATGAAGAACTATGTCACATTGGAGTTAAGAAATTATTTCGTTATATGGAAAAGATATTTTAGTGGCCGAAAATGCAAGAAACAATCCAACTCTGTTTACGATGTTGCGAGATCTGCACTAAGAGAAAGATCGATCAGACAAGAACCAAGGAAACATTTATTCCTAGATATAGCTCTGAATTCCTAGAACAGATTGTTATAGATGTGGATTACATGGAAATAAACGCCATAAAAAAATATTTGGTAGTAATGGTGGACCGTTTTAGCAAACTGATTTCTTTAACTGCAATCACAAAGCAAGACGAAGGGACCATTTTCAAAACAATACTTAATAGTTGAATCTATCGATTTGGAAAACCGAAGAGTATTTTAACAGATAGAGTCTGAAATTTCGAAAGGAATTTCCTAAGGCAGAAGCTACAGAAACTTGGAATCAAACAGGAATTCAGCTCACCTTATCAGCACCAATCAAATGGTTTAGCCGAACGAGCCATACGAACGATAAGAGATCTTATTACAGCAACATTGGCAGGCGGATGTGAAGAGAGAAACTGGCTAGAACTTCTACCCAGAATAGAGTTCACTATAAATAGCAGTCGACAAAGTGCTACAGGTTTATCACCATTTGAGATAATTTATGGACGGAGTGTTAACCTACACTCTAACCTGAAACAAGCCGAGATATCAAGAAGCGAAAGAATCGAAGATGCGAGATTTAACTCGAGTAAAGCCGCAGACACTATGAGAGCTATGGATAAGACAAAGAGGGACACTCGTGTTTTCGAGGTGGGGGAGGAGGTACTCGTACGTAAAGAGCCGCAGAACAGGCACAAGGATCGTATGCAATACGATGGCCCATATAAAATCGCCCGATTTCTATCACCTCATCGAGTCGAACTACATTCACAAGAAGGAACGAAAGAAAGAAGAATCGAGTGGCTGAAGAAGTGGAAAAAGTATTATGAAGGGTAGAGTTAGATATCTTTTTTTTTTAATAATTTGGAATTGGCGGTTTTTGTGAATTAATTAAAACTTGTTATTTATAAATCCTTTGAATAAATATGTATTGTTATTTTCAAGATTTTTCTGCGAAATTTAAAGATGGATCTAAAGATGGATTTAACTATTAAAATTTTGTACCTCAACTTAGTGATGTTGAGTTACGATGGTCGTAATATTCTGTTGATACTAACAATTTATCTTCTTTCTATTCGTAACTGTGCATAACTATAACTTATAATTTTACCATTAAATGCCCAATACAAGCGACATTGGTGCTGCAATTTAGTGGGTGGTCATCAGCAAACGGTGAGCCTCTTGATTCACGGACTTATTATAGATGATGTAGTGCCATATTTTTTATAATCCTAATCATTGTCATTCATTTGTTCTCAGTTTTCTGTTTCAGGAATTTCATCTGAAACGAATGAGGTTTGAAGTTGGAAATACAATATTGTCCCATCAGTGGGTTTTGTCTGAGTGCCATACGATCATGTAAACGAAATGTATCAGAGTCATTTGTGATATAAGTAATATTGATTTAATAAGGTTTTTGACTTTAACTTATTAGGAAATAACTTAATACATTTTAGGTTTCAAAATAATCAAATTTTTAGTGATTTTAAATTATCTTCAATTTTTAGCATTAGACATTTAATATATTTAGCCAGAACTCTATTTTGGTAGAAGTGAGTTTTACGTTTAAACGAAGGACTAAATAAAGTTAAAAATAAAGTTTTTATTGATATTACATCAAACCAAAAATAAATAATCGCAATGAAAATTTGATTGACTGACTGTTTTGTATAGACTTAAATCTTTTGATTATTTGTCTTTCAGACTTTTCTGGGTGCGGCTTGGCTTAGGATGACATATTTGGCTTAGTCATCAGTTCTGCTAAAAAGGAAAACAATTCTTTTTCCGAATACATCGGAACCTTACTGTCTCTCACATCCATGTGAAGACCCGCTCGTTACTCTATCATTCCTTGTGGTTTAGCATGCATAACGGTGATGTGACAACAGTGCTGTCACTGATATAAATAGCAATTATTTCTCTTTAAATTATAAATAAATGATATTTTGTATAAAGTGTTTTGATAAAAGCTAATAATAACTAATAATATCCTTTCAAATCCAAGACAGTACAACTATGCTCGCGCTAGCTATTATCGTAGTTTGTCGATCAACTACAATTAAGTCATTATTTAAATCACTATTAAGTACTTATTTTAATTCGTGAAAAAAAACTGTCCAACACGATAGATAGACCACCACAATTCTGTACAGATTATGGAAGACCTTATGGAGCCAGTCATATATTCTTTGGAAGTAATTACAGAAGATAGAGAGATTCAGAGATTCATCCTCAGGAGCAAAAATGTTGCTCAACTCTGTATTTGAAGCAGAATTCATTATATCACTTGTAGTCTTAGAAGACATTTCCAGCCTTATGATAGGTCGTTTGCAACCGACATAGCAATCAACAAAAACTGATAAATGCGAAGCTATTAAATTTGCAGAAACTTGCATCGAATTTTTTCAAGAAAAACTTAAAAATTGTGAAAACGTGTTTTCTGCACTATTTAGAGACGCAAATTTATTAGCTAATAAAATATTTGAAACATACAAGAGACAAATGCGTCGATGCAATGTTTCAACTACAAATGCAGAAGAATATTTTCGTAAATCATGTTATTTTCCTTTTTTAGATCAGACAATTAGTCAAATAAATTATAGATTTATAACTAGGGCAAGGAATAATTTTATTTTAAATTGAAAATTTTGCATTTTTGCCGAAATATTTTGCATTTATGAATGATTGATATTAATGTTAATTTTTAAAATTAAAAATAAATAAGTGTTAAAAAATTCCAAGTTATTCTAGTTAATTTTTGCCAGTTTTACTTTGGAATTATAATAATGTGAAAAACATGAAAAAGTATTCTCTCAATTAAAATTTCGATCCAAATTAGGCATCTACAAAATAAGTGATCCACAAATATGCTGCACAAGTTGCAAAAAAATTTTTGTGTCGGATGACAAGAAACTAACCTTTGAATTCGCGCATAAATCTTTAAATATTGTCAAGGACCGTTTTTTTGTTTTTGACCATGGGTGAAAAATTTAAAAAGAATTGAATATCGTTAAAATCCAAACAAATAACGTTTTACTGAAACTTTATAATTCCAAATATTTTTTGTATCAGTTTGTACAGCAGAGCGTTCTTTAGCATCAATTAAATACCTGGAGTCATATTTAAGAAATACCATGGATGAAAAAAGGTTAAACGGTTAAAATAAGTCTGGATGAAATACTTTCTAAATTAATGAAAGGACAAAGATGAATTAACTTTATATTGTAATATTATATAATACACCGAAATTCTATGTGTGTTATTTCGGTGATATTGTACTCTATACGCATAATATATAGCCTATATTATATTCGTGTTAGTGAGTGTATATGTGTGAGGAAATCTGGAGAGCCCGAAAGAGTCACCGTTAAAAATATGGCGGGACAATCGGGGTGTGTGTTGTGTAGGGATTTTATGACTATGAGTAGACAAAATAAAATTTAGACAGTAATACAACGAAATCACAAAAGTATTATTAAAATAAAATTAGTTATATTGTTGAGGTCCGTAAATTAAAATAAATTTAAATGAAATTTAGGTTGAAAATTTAAATAAAAGTAAGTGAAGAAAAAAGACAAATAAAAGCGGGATCATGCAAAGAATCGATAGTAAAGGAAAGTGTGATGGAAGCAGTATTAGAAAATGCCAAAAGCAATTACGTAAGGCAAGAATCCGGAAATCCGAGAAAAATCAATAAATTGTAAAATTATCGAAATCGAATTGGGAAAACGGACAGGTATAGATTTGCTAATGGTCAATAAGATGATGATCGAGGATTTATCAGGAAATGGTTAGGAAGGGTCGAAAAGCATTCAAATGTGTAAAAACAGAAAACGTTAATTAACACGTTGACGGACACTTGCGTCTATAGCCGTCAAGGCGAAGTTCACTATGTGGCATGCCGGCAATAGCCGTCAAAAACTGGTATAGATTATAAAACTCACAAAAATACTTTGTTGCACACAAAAAAATTGCTTATTTGAGCCATTAAATCTGTCATTTACAATTTTAAATTACCTTATTAAAGGTGCTAAATTAATCAAAATTAAGTTTATTTAAGCAGAAAGAGTAAAACTATCTTCTAATATTCTAAAAATTACAAAAACATATGGTGTCAATTTTCGAACTTCACTTGTTTCTACTGTCCGTCAATGTGTTAATTAATTTATTGGCTAATGGGAAACCCGAGCCAATGGAGAACCCGAGATATGAAGGAAACCCGAGCTGGGTAAAAAAGAAGAAAAGTAAACAGAAGGAAGATCTGGGCCCATTAGTTTGACACAATGATTAATTGGAAAAGAGCAAAGAGAAGATAGTGCGTGTAGAAAGGCCGGACGGGCCATTAATTATCTGTGTTCGTTGGACCATTATGGGTGACAGCCGAAGCAGATATGTGGAAGCGAATGTCAAGTGAGAGATTGGCTTGGCAATAACCATTTGTATATCGCAAATCGAAGAAAATAAAATAATAAATCCAAAGAAACCAACTACTGGAGATAACAAAGATTCAATGAACATCCATATCCTTCTATATTTGATCGCAACAGAAGCATTCCTCATTATCGTAATGACAAAGATAAAACTACATCAGCTAATCCAGAGAAATCAAAAGAGAAGACATCTCTCAACATTAACTCAAATAAAGAAACACCGACCAAACCCAAAATATGTGAACTCGTCAATACCCAACCCAGAACTAATTTTCAGAAAAATTCTATTATAATCAAATCAACAGTCACGCTTTATCGATCTTAACAAGCCGGACATTCAAAGACAACTGTAACATACATTTGACCAATATGAACTAATTTTTTCATTGTATATAACCTGGTGACCCTATGTGACTACTGCTTACCTTGAATTTGCCCTATATCTGGATAATATTTCATTTCTCTTCATCGAGTATAAATTGGTTATTAGGGCGCAATTTTAATGGGTTCCGGAGTGATTTCTTGGAATGAATCGCGCGATTAGGATTTTGAGAAAAAAATAAATAAAATGAAAATGATGTAAAATGAGTAATTAGCCTTAATAAGTGATTCGTCAAGACGAAGCTACATAACATATAAAAAGCACCAAGATATTTAAATTTTATTAAAAAGCACTAATTAAAACAAAATAATTGAAACAAAAGTAATAAACGCAAACACTTGCATACGTGACATAATTTTAACGCATGAAAAACACAAGAAAATCTCCGAAAAAAGTCACAAGTTCGCAGAAATTATTATCTTACTCAAAGAGCAAGATTAATATAAAAGGCGATCGTTCTATCAATCATAAAAATAGAAAAAAGAGAAAATAATAAATAAAATAATAAAAAATAATAAATTATAAACAAATAACAAAAACAAAAACTAAATCCGACCAATTAAATTGATTGGAATTTAAAACAAAGTTTAAAAAAAATTAATTGATCAAAAACGTAAGCGTGATCACTGATCATTTCTGATTGGTTGAACCGACTTACAAAATATATATAAGCCGACGTCTGGACAGATCACTTACCCACTTTTTGCCACTGTTTCAAAATCTATTTTTCAATTTTCAAAAACGCTCTTAGAATTTTAACCAAATCAAGTTAAACATTTCATCCAAGGAATTTTTTAAATTTTCGGACTCAATTAAAGCAAGCTTTGGAATATACATTTTTCTCTAAATCTTATGCTTAATTATTTTATGTATTTTTATATTCTGGTTCATGTAACTTTTATCCAATTAGTTATTTGTCTAATTAAATATTTTGCATACGAACATTTTATTCTTTCTCATCAAATTGTAAATATAAATTTTTATTTTTAACTCGTCATATTTTTATGTACAGGTCCCTTAAATATTATTAATATATTTCATATCGTTATTGCAGTCAATGAAGTGACCACACCATTTAAAACTTTTCAACTCATCACATTAAAAATTTCGCGATTATTCAAAGTGATATTCTCCTAATTTGATATAAATAAAGACGTGGGCTGGGGAAAACGTGATCTTTCAAAAGGTACCAAGAATCTTTGTCGCGAATGGATAATACCAGTGGCCGTAACCGTGAAGTAATTGAAATAGTATAACCAATTATTACGAAAAATTTAATTAAGAGAAACTTAAATGGGTAATTCATTTTAAATCTTCGTGTGGTCACATTGAGTACAAAGATAATTGAGTGTCGACGTCTTTCATTGTCACTACTCATTATAGGATGTTGTTATCGATGATACTCGAAATAGAGGCTAACGATACGATGTTTGAGCCCTCCAACCCCAAGACCATAAAAAATCATTAAATTTATTGTGAAGTTTGTCAAATTTTAATGAGTGAAATTATCTAAATTTTTTACTGGAAAAGATAAACTACAAAAGAACTTACTAAGTCCTCAGAATAATAAGATTCGATAAGCAGTGGTGTTGACTGTGTAGAATAGATGGAACTGTTTGTAGCAAATACAATGAATTTAAACTCCTTCCTGTCCAAAATGAATATAAAAGTACTTGATATTTTATTTTTCTCATGTATTATTTATTGAAAATGAACTCAACCCTAAGAAATATTTTACTCAAGTTCAGCCTCCCAAGCAAAAATCCTGGGTGCGCGCCTAATTCCGGTAGTATTAGTAGAGTTATGATAATAATATTTTGGCTAGTACCCCGACAAAAACGCGCTCAAAAATAAACATAGATTAAGAAAATACTAAAACAAATTAATTTAATCAAAAGTAGTCAACGAAAAGCAACATATATTTTTGAAAATTTTGTTTAAATTAAGACATTATTTGTGATATTGCGTAAATAATCCATTACTCTTGTAAGCGTCGGTTAAGTTAAACATATTTTAGCGATAAGAACCGTAAAACAAATTGGACACGGGTATCCTATCGATAGTCCGTGGATTCGTCAGAATGCACGACAATTATAGTTCGCTTTGTGTCAGCTCATTTTTACGGGCATCCACCTATTTGTTACATGACCAACATTGTTAATGTAACGGATACCAGATGGTAAAAATGTATTATATCTGAGTTACGCTGGAAAGGTTTATCTGTAACCCACTATATTTATTTTGACCATTAAAACAAAAAATAATATTAATTAATTCAACCAATAAGAAAACAAATAAAAATATTTCCTATTTGCTCCGTAACTAATAAATCAAAAATTCGGTTAGAATTTTTATTTTGTCAATTTTCATGAAAACATTATTTAGAATTTTTATTTTTTTAATCATTATAAATATAATTTTATCTTATTTTATTAAATATCAACAATGTGAGCAATTATCCATCTATGTCTCAACTGACATGAAGAGCTATTGTGATGCTTGGGATACGTGCTACAATTCTGGTGGGAGATTAATCTTAGAAAATGACATCCCATTGATAAAGAGTTGTGGAGTAACATCATCCTCCATATATTGGATTGGATTGAATGATCTTGTGAATGAGAGATATAATAACAAAACCGGGTGGATATTCAGCGATGGTTCAGAGCTAACGAATATAGGATATTGGGACAATTATCAACCTAACAGTTTAAGAGATGGTGAAGATTGCGCAGTAATCACTAATAATGCAATTTTTGATATTGAATGCGAAAATACATATAATTATGTTTGTGTAAAAAGTAAAGAATCTAATTTAAGATTTAGAAACTTCGTAAGTAATGCTAGCCGACCGATATATAATAATGACATCCAATTCGGATGCTATGATGCGTATAAAGCGGAATCTATTTTAGAATGTGCGATGTTGTATGACTTATTCATTTAATATTTATTAATATATTATTTTCTATTTTATTTCATAGCTCACTCACACATCCAAATTATAAATCTTTTCATTTTGATTCTGGATCCAATGATTGCATTTGGTCGAAATATGTGGACAGCACTTTGCCAACATCATTCAATCAACCCAATCGAAAGTGGAGAGTATTTCTCTAATAAATTTATATATTATTTTCTCTGATTCATTAACAAAATATGTAAATGGTTTCAAATAAAACAATCTTTTTTTCTATATATCCTAGTGGTGAGTTGCAGGTAAACTTAATTTTACACCGACGCGTTGTTCCCAACGCAACCCATAATACAAGATTGATTTAACATTCGATATTCGTTCAATGAATCAACGTTGGAACTGTGTCCGATAAATCAACACTTGAGAAAAGCGACTATACCTCCGTCCACCGCCAATTTTTACTTTTGGTCCCTATGTTGGTCAATTTATTAATTCTAAACACACAAAATTCAGGCTGAACTAAATTTTTTACCTACAATATACTATAGGAGAGTTCGACAGCCAATTCACACTCTATACAATTGCTCCTGATTTTTAGCATCAAAGTCCCTTCGCAATATCTTGATCTCGTCTTGCATTAAAAATAATCGTAACCTAGTTAATTCAAACAATTCATTGTATAATTCTTGATATAAATAATTAGTATATAAATTATATTTTAGCTAGTGATAAGTCAACCGGGAACGCAATGAAGATTTGGATCAACACGTTTATTCTTATTAAATCGCATCTAACCCACCGAAGGTTTCGAAAACACTTTTAGAATGAACCACAATTCATGTTTCCGAACGCGTACATAGTCTCACGCGTTCTCATTTTCCCGGTTTGAACTTTTTCTGTGGGTGAGCCTGCTAATCGATAACTTGTTGCTTCCATCTGATTGTGGGAGAAAGCTGTATCATTATCAAAGGAAATATTTGCCCAACCACGTATCTCTCTATGGTTCCGCCGAACCATTTGCGTTTCTAATTACCGGATACGAACCTTTAGTGTACGAATCTACATTCGGTCCTGGCAACCTGGCCTTGTAATTCAGTAATTTGTTTAAACCACTTTTACATCTCTTCCGGTTTGAACCAGGTGCCTTCCATTGGACTTCACTTGGATTTCGGCTTCTCGACGCGTGTGCAAAAGTTATCGACTAGCTGCAACGTCGATTCTCTATAATTGCGCATATTCTAGACCAGTTGTATCAGTGAAACGTAAAGTACATAATAATTGTTAAACGTGAATTCAAAACAAATTCTGATAAAACACCGGTTAATAACATTCCTAATTTTAATCTGAACTAAAGTTAAAACTAAACGGGAAATTTTTATATTATACATCCTTTTGCGTGGTTCATTGGTCGTCGTCTCCTCTCCCCTTCCCTTACAGTATACTAATTTCAGTTTAAGGCACTTCACTCCGTTCTATCACATTACGATCATCCTAAAACATTCAACGTGATGGCAATGAACATTTTCTGAAGACATAAACAACGACAAGCAAACAAAGCCCCTGGTGCACCAAGTTTTAATCACTCTCACTGAACCGGGCTACCCACGCGTGATTATACACTGACTCCCGTCGGATGCCTGTCATGGAAAGACTGCCTCTTGAATTGGCCCATATAGGTGCTCCGAGTCTGTGGTTCCGATTGGATTTTTCCTAGCAGTAGCCTCGGTTTTGGGCTTCTATTTTACACCTTCTTCGCATCTATAGTTTTTGACGACTGTCCTAGAATCGAAGTTCACCTCTCTCTTACCTAGAACATAAATGGTTTAACAAGTAAGCATACCAGCACATCATGCTTCATTAATCATCGATCATAAATTATTTATCCTGCCTTTTTTTTTCAAGATCTCATGCTCATCCCCCTTTCTTAATGTATAAGTCCGCCCTCTTGATTAATCTTACTATCTTTCGCCATGTAGAGATTTCTAATGCCTCGTTATTTTCCAAAACTGTGAACATTTAATACAGCCATGGTTTAATTATGTTAATCGCGGTCAAAACTGGTCTTCGTAACTTCAATTATGAATTTACTGCGGTACCACTCTCAATTGTCAAATAAATATAATTATGTTTTTATCGTATGCTATGTCCCATCGAATATAGTTGTCTCAGTTCTAAATGATCGAAATATATTAAAATATCCGAAAAAATATTTTACTTTCTTTGAAATCGCATCGGGTTCGTCTTGATTCTGTAGTCGAAGAGTAATTTGTTCAGACATGCGTAGCTTGTTGCGCAAAAAAAATAGATAAAGGAAAATACCCAAAACTCAGCAGAGTGGACTTACCCGAGTAAAGACAAATGGTATGTATACACGAAAGGAAGCACAAATAAGATAATAAAAATATACAACTCTCAAACAACACAGAAAAACTCTCAAAGATCTATTAAAATCTCGGAAATTTTAGCAAAAAACAACAAAAAAGTTACCAAAACTCTGCAAAAACTTTAACTAAAAGGAAGTTAAAAAAAATCTAGAAAAACTGAAAAACTACCAAAAATCCTAAACAAAAATTTAATTGATAAAACTGATAAAAAATCTCTCAGACTTAAAGAGAATCAAATTTTACCACAAATCAAAGCAGCAATTTCTCAACTTTTTCTACATCTTCTTTCTTTTGCTATTGAAAAATTGACAGGCATACAGACACATGTATTTTCTGTTTTATAGTATAGATTTCTGAGATCTTGAATCTAAATGATATTTCTAAACGTCATTAAAATTTATTATGATTATCTTGTATTTTGTTAAATAATAAACTGTCAATTATTTATTATTTTGTTAATTACAAAATAAAGTCCATTCATCTAGACCCCTTGCTGAAAGTCATTGTTTTTGAATAATAGGAAAACTTAATTTTTTTATTTGGGATTTGGAAAACATCTACATCAATTTAATTGTTTATTTGTGCTTTGACTTATCTTATTGACTATTTTAATGTGGAAACAATAGAAAACTTACCATTCAAAATGTTAAAATATTAAAATTCTCTTTGCAAGTTTGCAATGTTAATGAAATATAAATGCATTTGTCAAAAAATAATTTATAGACAATATAATTATAAAATTATTATTATTATTATAAGAACTTTTTGCCCAATTTCACCACTGATTATTTTTCCATTGGATTTATTAAAAAGAGAGCTTGAAGACTATAAATCAGTAATATATCGATGTTTGTTGATACTCACGAATTTTCGGCACTGCCTGTTTCAAGTGAATTTTATGAGTATAAAAAACATCGTTATATAGTAGGTATATATGAGCTTACAGCCGAAATTTGGTACCCTCCTCATATTACTCAATAATTAACCAGAATTTAACAAATATTTTCATTGATTTTTCCTTTTATTTCATTATTTTCATTATTTTTATTTAATTAATTAATTATTATAATTTTATTTCTTTATTTTATTATTTATTTTAATTTATTTTAGTTTAAATTTAAATTATTAATTCTTATCTGTAAATCTTTTTACTCTTTTTTACTAATTTACGCAAAATGAGACAAAAATGTTCAAAATATAAAAATATATTAGTCAAACTTAGTCAAACATACATTTAATTCAAAAAAAATCAATAAAAACTAATTTTTAACAAAGATTTATTTAAATAACATCCGGTATATCTTCAGCTGTTTCTTTGAATTGCGAGAATGATGGATGCGGATCGAATTATCGAACAGCTAATGAGTCACCTCACAGCTGATACATTCTAAGTTTCGATAGATTAAGTACAGTTTGGCCAATGTAGCTGAGCATATCTTAAACAAATAGTTTCCTTATTTAGCAAGACAGGTACTAAGTTATTGTCAATTTCATAAGTCCTTTTAAACGTGGTTTAGATATATATGTAATTAGCCTAGAAGCCGAATTTAATAACCGCAAATTCAAGCGTTTTTCAGATTCTCTACAATTTTGCCGTAGAGACTATTATTTAATAACTTATAATAATTTTTATCTAAGGGATTACTCGATTCCGCCCTAAGCAAGGTATTGGTATCGATCTAATCTTTAAAAATATTATCGTTTGTGAATTTAATTGCCCTATGTACATGAATTAATTTTACACCAAGAGAAAGAAAAAGCTTGAGAAGTCTCCAATGAATAACATAGTTCTTCTTGGAATGATGTGTAAGCATCAACTTCTCAACTTTAGAGCCAGATGGACACATTTTTTCAGCGGCAACTGGAAAATCATCCAATTTGTCGTGAATCGAATCAGGAATTTCTAAATCAACCTCCAAGGTAAATCCAAATAAATTATTTTATTTAACTCTTCTCTATTGGTTACACATTTAAAATCCTTATATGAAAGTTTTTGGCTTAAGGCCCACACATATAAATTATTTATATCAATGTAAAGAAGTTCTGTATTGTCGGAGGATACTACATGGCGTTTGTTAACAAATGTTAATCCACCACGGATCCCCCCATTCGAAAAAATTGTACATCTACATATCTTGCAACAGCTCGATAGGAGATTTCAAAGTCATTAAAGCGGAACTCCAGCTCATGCCTGGAATGCCGAAAAAATTAAGAGGTTCAAGTCGATTATGTGCAATAGATTTTGAACAAAATTGTTGAAAATAGTCAGCTAGTAAGAAAACATCCAATTTAAGATATAACATCATTTAATCAAACAATGATCTACAATGAAATTCTTTCCATATATGTTGTGCCTTTTCATATTCATCGACCGTGACTCCCTCCCAAATCGATGGTAAGTCATACGTATCTTTTAAAACTTTTAAAGAAGTTGCAAAATTATATGGGAATATCCCCTTTGAATTAACAATAGTCCCCTAAATTCGGCTGATGTTAAAGGCAGAGATGTCAGGGTTTTTACTGAGTCATTTAAACTGGAACTAACAAATTTACAAGAATTTAATACTTAAACTATCAACTCTTGCTGTTAAAGTCAAAATCTTTTCGGTGCTGATAGGAATACAACTAATATTCCAATTTTTCATTTCATTTAAACCATATTTAAGAATATGATGTAAATCATATCCATATAAAATTTACAATGTAACTGCATAGCCCATCTCATTAATCTACTTGAGGCTTCTTTCTGTTGTCCTAACCATACTAGTGGTCGATGATCTGTTGTTATACATATCTCATGGCCCAATAATAGATATGGAAAGTGTTTAATTGCTTGTATGATGGCTAATGCTTCTCTTTCTGTCACGGAGTAATTTTTCTCGTGCTTTTTGAACGTTATGTTGTAGTATCCGATCAACTTTTCCTTCCCCTCGTCATCTAGTTGTCCCAGTATTGCTCCTGCTGCATATCCACTCACGTCCGTAGTTAACAAAAACGGTTTCTTAAAATCCGGATGGATTAATATATTAATATATTTATATTATAAATTATGAAAAATTACAGGCATGAATTACCTAATTTGTCTTGAAATATTGCATTAGGAACAAGCAGTCCCTAAATATTTACCTGTGTAATAATCATGATCTTTATCTGGATTTTTTAATAGTTTATTGCACAAGTAACAAATGGTTGAAGAACGAAAGGATCTTTTCTGGTCAGAAAAAAGAAATTCCATATTCTTTTTGGAATTATTTAAGAAGTTAGGTAAAACTATTTTTTCATCAATGTCATTTATTTCAGTCAAAAACTGTTCAATACAGTTTAAATCATAAAAACCATACATCTTTTCGCCAGTAAAATTATTAATTAATAATAGTCCGGCTGAAATCGGCAAGTGGAGCTGAAAATATTTATCGTCCTTAGGTAAAACAGCCTCAAAATCAGCATATACAACAAACGGAGGAGTCACAATCTTAGACCAATCTTTAAATATCAAGTTCTTATCGGAAGGTAAACTATACAAAGTTGTACTTAATTGGTTTTTTTCACATAATGCCTGATGTTTCTTAAAAGCTCCAGCCATTCTGAATCCATTCAAGAATCGTTCACACCAAATACTTTGAATTCTAACATTTGAAACATTATTACAATTCAAGAGCCTGTCAAGATTAGTAACTGCTATGTAATGAAAAGAGTCACTTTTCTCCAACAAAATTAAATTAATGGGAATTCCACCTACAACTTTAGACCTATGTATGACATCTATAAAAGGATGTTTCAAAACTTCCTTATCATTAACATTTATTAAGTCAAATTCATCATACGAAAGAACATTAATCGCAAATCCAGGATTTTTAGCCTCAAATTTTGAGATATTACACAATTTCATTGGCAAATCAGAAGAGTCAAAGACATTACACGCAATACCATTGACAGATGACACACCGATCGCACTGCGTCCATATAAATTAGCAGAAATGAAAAAGGAAATCGTCGAAACCGAAGTTCAAAAGATACTGGACGCAAAAATAATAGAACCAAATTGTTCGCCTTGGAAATTTCCAGTTGTCATGGTGAAAAAGAAAAACGGCACTCAAAGATTTTGCATCGATTACCAAAAGTTGAATGCTGTAACAAAGAGAGACACTTACCCATTACCACATATCAACGAAACGCTGCTTATGTTACAAGGAGCGGCATACTTCACATCACTTGATCTCAAAAGCGAATATTAGCAAATTAAAGTCAAGGACGAGGTCAAAGAGAAAACAGCCTTCACGTTGAGGCGAGATATGTACCAATTCCGGAAAATGTCATTCGACTGACAAACGCACCAGCATCATTCCAACGATGCATGAACTTCGTAACCCATGGGATCAGACAATGCATGGTATATATTGATGATTTGTTAATCTATTCAGCTACGTTCGAACAACATCTGGAGGATATCAAAAACGTGTTCATTCAATTCTGACAATGGAATCTAAAACTTAAACCATCAAAGTGTGATTGGGCGAAAGAGAAAGTAACCTTTTTGAGACATAGTGTCAGCAATGGGAAAAGAACCAGATCCAAGAAATTTAAAAAAGATAAAAATCTGTCCAGCGCCTAGGACAGTCACACAAGTACAAGAATTCCTCGGATTATGTGGTTACTATAGGAAATTCATAGGATATTTCGTTCATCTGGGAAAAAGAGTAACAAGACATATTTGAAACACTGAGAGATAAACTAATTGAAGCACTTATATTAATCCATCCGGATTTTAAGAAACCGTTTTTGTTAACTACGGACGTGAGTGGATATGCAGCAGGAGCAATACTGGGACAACTAGATGACGAGGGGAAGGAAAAGTTGATCGGATACTACAACATAACGTTCAAAAAGCACGAGAAAAATTACTCCGTGACAGAAAGAGAAGCATTAGCCATCATACAAGCAATTAAACACTTTCCATATCTATTATTGGGCCATGAGATATGTATAACAACAGATCATCGACCACTAGTATGGTTAGGACAACAGAAAGAAGCCTCAAGTAGATTAATGAGATGGGCTATGCAGTTACATTGTATATTTACAAGAATATTTATCATTCATAAAATTCAAAGCCGGAAGGCCAAATGCAAATGCCTATTGTATGTCAAGATTTATCTTCCCAGACTTGGTAGACCGGGAAATGCAACGAATATGCATGATAGTTGCGGAAGACCTACATTTTTTGTCAATTACGTAAAGACCAGCAGAAAGACGAGGAATTAAAGCAGATCATCGAATATGTAAAGACGAAAATATACGAAAAAGATTAGAAACTCAAGGAACACATGGATAAACATCGACATCGATATATAATAGAAAAAGATTGGCTACTGATTATGGACGGAGAAAAGAGACTAATGTGTATACCAGAAAATAGACGCAAAGAACTACTAACGCATTACCACGACGGAAGACTCGGTGAACACATGTCGTCAAAGAAAACATTAGCATGAATGAGACAAAAATATTTTTGGCCCACCTTAACGGAAGACGTAACAGAATGAACAAATAATTGCCTAACATGCGCAACAAGAAAGAATACGGGAACGAAATTGAAAGCTCTGTTAACACCAATGCCGGTGCCAGCAGAACCAATGTCAATGATCTCGATGGATGTAGTCGCACCATTGCCAGAATCAGACAGAGGAAATATCTATGTCTTAGTAATCACGGATTATCTCACCAAATTTCCGGAAGCATTCGCCATGGCGAATCAAAGAGCACGAACAATAGCAAAAATTCTAGTAGAAGAGATATATTGCCGATACGGAACGCTGAAGCAAATATTAACCGATCAAGGAGCAAACTTCATGAGCAAAATAATGAGCTGGGTAACCAACTACTTCAAGATTGCGAAGTACTCCACAAACAAACGGGATGACGGAAAGATTTAACGGAACGCTCATCCAAATGTTAATCAACTCCGTGGATCGTCATCAGCGAGACTGGGACGAATATATAAATCTGTGTCTAATGGATTATTGAATTTCAATTCATGCATCAACAAAAATGAGCCCTTTTAAATTAATGTACGGACGAGAATGCAATATGCCGATGGATCTGGAATATCAACCACCGATATCCCAATATATGGAAGTAGACGATTATGTCACTAAATTTAAAGAAAGGAAGTTACAACGACCTTCGCGACAAAAAGAAAAGCGTCAAGCAGCAAATGTTCCAGACAGGCGATTGAGTGATAATTGAAACACCAGAACTAATTCCAGGTACAACAAAGAAATTACAACGAAACGGAAAGATCCCTACGAGATACTATTTGTTGGAAAAACCAACGTAAGAGTACGATTAGTAAACAACCCATTTACGAGACCAATATATGTCAACGTAGCACGATGTAAACAGATTCCGAAAACAGTCACCAGTAAATCGGAAGGACGAACACTAACAACTTGTTCCCAGATGTACAGAATAAACATGCTACAGCAATCAAAAGAATTAAAATCAATTCGGTTAGGAGTACGACCATCAGAAGCCGACAAAATTGTGAAAGAAGTCAAGGTCAAAATTCCAGCGTGGCCTAAAGACAAACTAGATTTCGATGTATTAGAAGGACTGCTAACCATGATCGAGAACTATGCAAATAGAGAAAGAACACACCTGTTATGACGAGTAATAAAGAGTTAATGGCCAGTTCTGTTTACAGTGTCAGACCACTACGGAGATACCCCACTCCACAAACTAATGAAGGTCGGAAATAATGAACAAATATTAGAAACAATAAAAGCATTCCACGATTGCAACATATCAACGGATCAGGAAAATGGTTGAGGACATACACCATTAATGCTAGCAGTGAATCGAGACAAATCAAAAGACATTTTAGAAACATTAATTGAGACGGGATCGCAGATAATCACAAAAGATCATGATCAGAAAAATGCACTACACCATGCAATTAAAGGGAGGAGCACAAAGAAATATGGAACCAATAAGAGAAGTAGGAATACAAGAGAAGTACCAACACGAAAATGGCAGAAAAATTTAGAAATTGTCAGAGTCAGGAACCTGAAACACAATGTAACAAGATTACACAACATAAAACAAGACCAGTGGGTGGAGGCCTGGAATACACGGCGACCTCCAAACTCATGTAAATAGAAAGGGTTATGACTGTATATAAATTGTAAAAAGTAAGTGTATAAAGTAGTCATTTATATAAAAGTATTACTATATTTGTATATAGGCGCGGTATTAATATTATAAAATTATTGTGGATAAAATTAGAAAAAAAATCAAAATAAGCAAAGATTGACAAATGTGTATAATTTAAAAAATGGAACAACTAATCAACGAAGTAAATCACCATACTGCATCTGAGGAAATGTGGAAGCAACAATGTGTAATGTTAGCACAGTTGATATCTAATATGCAAGAGCAAGGAATTACAATACAGAAACATCTAGTGGAAAGTTTAAACAAATGATATAACTACGTACTGTTGAGGATACCTAAATAACAATTTATAAAGAAATAAATAAAGTTACCTGGGGAAGATCGCCATGACAAACGGGACGATCTATAGAAACTCAGAAAAGAAAACGGAAGTGAAAAAAAATTAAAAATGAGAAAGCGAAAGGAAATAAAAGTTATCAAACAGGAAAATAAAAATCAAGGTCAGTACTAATTAATTAGTACAAAAAGGAAAAGGAATTTTGAAATTGGGGGAAAAGGAAAACAAAAATATCCTTATCTCGACAGCTTGCCAGTGATAATAGAATTGATGGGAGAAGGCGGTCAAACGAAAAAGGGAAAAGGGAAAACAACTTGACAGCTGTCAGAAATAAAAATGGTACAGTCGGGGAAAGCAGGAAAACACTTGATTATCTGGAGTGCCACAAGAGAAGCGAACTATATAAGGGAAAACTGGTGAACGTGAAAGGAGAACAAAATTAGAAGAAAAATTAGAGACAAAGTGACGCGAAATTGAAAACGATTTGGAAGACGATTTGAGAGATAAAATTATTGGAGAAAATTAGACGTTGGACGAAACGTTGTTGGACAAACGATTGTCAAAATAATTGTAAAGGAAATAATTGTGGAAAATAATTATTGGAGAAGCGTTGAATAAAAGAATTAGTTGAATATTAAACGAAAAGAAGTTATTGACTATTTGAATAAAGTTTGGAAGAAAGTCAAAGAAAACAACCAGCTCAAAATCCCTGTTTAGAAACCAATCAGTAATTTGTGATCTTTTAATCGGGTGTTATACAAAGTGTTATTCCTCACCGAGTGTTGCAATAAGCATTGTATAGTCACCGAGCAGAGGTTGAATTTATTGTCAGTGTGAAAATAAAGTGTATTTGTGATTATCAATAAAGATTTCTGTTGTCAAGTGTTATTTGTGAATCGTATAAAGACACGCTTGGAGTCAGAGTAACATTTAAAATTATCACCATGCAGATAACATAACCACGAACACGGAAATGTAGACGAATGTAATACGGGAGAACGAAGAGGGAACCAAACAATTAGAATGGGAAATGGTATCCTTAAACATATATGTCAGAGAATTATTAAAAGACAGAGAAGCATTTGAGGAAGCAAGAGCGAGTACAAAGATGAAGACAAAAATGGCCCAAAAAAGAACTGTACCAAAAAGTAACAGAGGCGATCCACACTGAAATGCTACCAACCGCATTATACATATGGAAATTCCAAAGAGTTAAAGAAAATATACAACGGCCAAAGACGAAAAAGATATAACGGTACTCAGTCTAGCATTTATGGAAAAATGGGTACAAAATGAAGCTAAAGGCTTACCCAGACGGAGATGGAACAGGAAAAGGAACTCATTTTTCAATTCTCTTCCTACTATGTTGAGGAGAAAACGACGAAATATTGGAATGGCCATTCCGGGCCAAAGTCGAAATTAGCATGTTAAATGACAAAACCACCATCGAGGAATATTTCAGAGCGACGGGAAACCACGTATGTTACCAAGGACCCGTAGATCAAGAAGGATCAGCAACAGGAGCACTCAACTTCATTACCCAGTAGAAGTTGGAAAGGATAGTGAAAGATGACACGGTGTACATAAAGGTGGCATTTAAGAAGGAACGGATCGGTACCATGAAAATATAAAGAATTTGGAAAAGGAATTGGGAAAATGGGAGACTAATGAGAAGGTGAAAAAGTTGGAACGACAAATCAAAGTGAGAGACGAAGAAGCCAGATACCTCACCTATCTTATTGATGAGGAACTGAACATCTCAATAGCGTTAAGTGATGAAGTGCAAGAACTAAGAGAACAACTCTCAAGGTATTATGTACCATATGACTCAATCGCGATACATTTGGAATCCTCTGTAGAAAGCGACGAAGGATATGTGGGGCAAGAGGAGACATTTGTACGAGAAAAACGTCAGAAAGAAATTGTATATAGATAGGAAAATTCCAAAAAGGGAACTATATCCCAAACAAAAAAAATAAGAGTATAATAATAGTAGTAAGGGACTGCAATTCTCCGTATAAACAAGAACTGTATTCCAAAAAATAATTATAAATGTATACGTATAAGTCGCCTTGTAGCGCAATAATAATCAATGTAAATTTTGTAGAAAATGAAATCAAAAACCGAGGAATCAGTAAAGTCATCAATGAAAGAATTAGAAGAAAGGGAAATCGAAGTAGAAATAGTAGAATGAACAAAAACAATCAAATAAGAATTACAAGAAGAAAGACAGGAGAACGAAAGATTAATGAATGGATGGCCAAATAACAGAAGAATGGTAAAGGTGTTAAAGAGAAAATACAAATTATTGGAAGAGGTAAAGAAATAAGTGGAAGAGGAAAATGAGTGGTTGCATGAGCAAAGGAAGCGAGGAAGGAACTGGGAAAAGGTCGCGGGAGAATTGTGGCAAGAGAGGGTGAGTACGAAAGCAGAAGAAGTAATTAAGGACTATTGGAAAATAGAGGCAAGGAGACACCAGGAAAACCTAAAAGAACTAAGACCAGTTACATCAAAAACAAAGATAATGCGAAATGATGGGAAAATGAGCAAAAAATACCAGGAAATAAATAACAAAGAAAAGGAACGAGACGAAGAGGATGAAAGACGAGAAAACGATTACCTACAAATTATGAACGAAAAAAGCCTGTTAAGAGCGAAGCAGGAAATAAAAGCATCAAAGAAGGAAATAGAAACCCTGAACCAACAAATGATAGTGAAAGACAGACAATTAAAAATTATGCCAGAGTTAAGAAACCGAGTACTAAGAGCGGAAACCAAATTGATGAGGATGTCCGAGAAAGCTAGTAAAAGAAATCCACCCGATAAATAGATATAAAAGAAAATAATGTATATATACTGCAAATAAAATACGTGTATAACAGTATGCGGTGTGGATTTCTCTTCCAAACAATTGTGTACATAATGAATAGCCAACTAACAAAACCCTATCTCCACGAGAAGCAAAATAACTAAAAGATCGAACAACTGAAATCCCTTATCTAGCAGCAAACCGCTCAGCAAACTGAAAAAGAAAACCAACAGTGCAAAGAAACAAAAAACACCAACACCTTCCTTTACGTGTTAGTAATCGAGACCCTCATTATCGCGGTATTGACATTATGGAAACTGAATGAAGTACGTCAAACCTGGCAGAAAATCCACAGAGCAACACAGCTACCCAGGAAAAGACATCCTAATAAATCTAAAGAAGAAACAGAAATAATCCGTTTTACCAAGAGCCACCAATCCACACAACCCCAATCAAGTCAACAACATCAAGAACCCAAACCGTAATGGAAAATGAAAATGAGCAATGACAAATAACTGGAATTCGTAACTTAATTGACAATGAACATGGAATTATCGTGTTAGTGTAGATAACCAATCACCTTAAGTGATTCCTACTTGTCTTCATTTGACCTTTATCTTTCTTTTTATTAATTTATTTCTTTTTATATTTTATTTATGTATAAAGTATGAAACGTGTTTGGCTAAGAGTGTGAGGAATATAATGGATGGTAATAGTTCTGTAAGACAAAACGTTTTTCAAATTCTATATTTACGACATTTTCATAATATTAAAACAACATTAATTGTTTAATATTACATTATTCCTACATCCCCACCAGATTCATCTGAATCTTTAACAACTCTTTTTCTAATATCGCCCACGTGTCGCGGCATATCGTATCCATTACATCTGACTAAAAATTTTGTATTTGATAATGGTTTAATGATATGTCCATCTTTCCATCTTTCTGTGCATTTTTGATTCAAATTCGGTATTATCCATACTGGGTCACCAGCAGAATATTTTGCTTCGATTATTATCTCTTTTTTATTGTAGCTTGGCAGATTCAGCTTTGGATTATATCTAAATATGGCTCTAGATGGACAAATATTATTGTTGTTTGGCGCATTGTTGAACCAGTACACAGCTTCTGCGATTGTTCCTGAGGACCTAGCTGCTAGCGATTTGATTGTCCGATGGCTGCGTTCAATGATCCCGTTTCCCCCTGGACGGTTCACTGTTCTAAATACCAACTCAACATTCCATTTATCTGCTAATTCTTGAAATTTTCTAGATTTAAAAGATAAGTAATTATCTAATAATATTTCACTTGGAGCTCCTCTTTCATATAGCACTTCATTTGAAGCATTACATATCTCTTCTACATTTTCATTCTTAATTTTCTTCCAGATTGCATATCTCGATGGTCCACAATCAATAATTGTCAAATATTTATCTTTAGCAAATTTAGCTACATCAATTGCTAAACGGCACCAATTTTCATCACAGCTTAGTTCACCTTTTTCCCACGTTACTATCGCTGGGTCAATTGATAGGCATTGATTACAACTTGCAATTATTTCTAAGATCTCATTATCTACATTTAGTAGCCCCGCTTCCGATGCTAAGAATCGCATACGATTTTTCCCTACATGGCAGTTCTTGTGAATCTCTAATAACACATCTTTCGAGCTTTTTTGATTGCCTAGAGCTGCGACTTCTTTTTTAATAATCATCCAGTTGGCTGGTACTCTCGTTAATACATCAGCCTTGTTATTTTCTGTAGATACAAACTCAATATCCGTTTTAAGTTCATACTCAATTGCTAGATCTTTTAAAAGCTCCAGCCTTCGTCGTATTAACAACTCTGAATTTGCTTTTGTATGTATTTTTCTGTCGCTTGATAATATGCTGTTAACCCAACACACAACTGATTTACTATCGGATTTAATTTTGATGTACTTTAGATTCCATTTAATACATAAATTAATACCCTTCACAATCGCTTCTAATTCCACCAAATTAATGTGTCTTGAATCATCAGGTTTTCGCAACCAACACGCATCTTCAACCACTGAACCTTCCATTTCTAATACAATTCCAATGGCGATCGAACTTGCATCGCACCAAATTATGCCTGTCTGATTGCTGGGAACACTCCAAATACCTGACGATGGATCTCTTTCATTCACTTTTTCTAATAACCATTTTACTTTGTCAACGATATGATTTTCTATTGAATCATCCCAATTTCCACTTGATAGCCTCTTGATATTTGAGCAAGCTGGTCGCAACCACCCAGACACAGGATAAATTCCAACTAACTGGCCACATAACGATTACCACATGATTAGCACTATTGCATATATAGCAAGGGTGGGCACGCATGAGTTCAATGAGAGACATTTTCCGAAAATTTATTTTTTAAAGAGCCACCATAGTGAACTACATATTTTTTTTTATTTCATTAATTTGATTAAAAAAGACTTAACCGCTATTAAAAACAATTATTTCAAAATTTAAGTAACAAACATAAAATATAATAAAAATCCATTAATAAAAAGTAATAAAATTTCTTCAATTAACGAAGACTTTTGGTCAAATCTTTGAAATTTGGTGTATACTTTGTTAAAGCTGTTCGCAGCAATTCTGTAAGATGCTGATTGGTCAACTGTGAACGATATTTCGACTTCACGAACTTCATTGTGGAGTACAAAGATTCACAACAATATGTTGTACCAAAAATTGAAATTAGACGGCAAGCAGCTTGTTTTAAGTGTGGATATTTTGCCTCTGGTACGAGTTTCCAAAATTCAATTATAGAAGTAACTTTATGGTGCATTTGCAAAGCCTGGTCCTCTTTCATATCTAATAACTCCAATTCCCCAACCGCTTTTTTAACAAGTATTACTTCAGAAATTGGAAATCCATCTTCAATAATATCACAAATAAATGGGTTCACAAAAAATGCAAATGTAGATTTAAAACTTTTCAAATCTTCAAACCTACATTTGAAATCCGCTTGCAATTCTTCCAATTTTTCACTGTATTCGTTTACTTTTTCTTCTGTGATATCAATTTTATTAGCTTTTATTCGTGGAAAATGATTAAATATTTTCGACCTAAGATCGTTCACAAAAAGCCGAAGTTTAGCTTCAAAACTAAATAACGTTTGTGACAAATCAATAATTATCTTTTCTTTTCCTTGTAAAGCCAAATTTAATATTTGCAAATGTTCCATAATGTCTGTAAGGAACATTAAGTCAGAAAGCCAAGTTTCATTTTCTAATTCTGTGTATGCTATTCCTTTTTCTTTGGTAAATATTATGATAGGATTTAGGAGTTCCACAAAACGGTCCAAAACATTGTAAGTTGACAGCCATCTAACAATACACCATAAGGAGACATCATTGGGCAATTCATCTGTTTCATCATTTAATCTTAATTCTTCTAAAAAGTTTTTAAATTGACGATGTGTTTTGGCATTTGTTCTAATTAAATTCACAATCTTCAAAACAATCTTCCACACATTTTCGTATTTAAAGTACTTCGCTATGAGATGCTCGCGATGAATTATGCATTGAAGAGATAAGAAATGAGGAATATTTGGATCTCTGTTTAAAAGACCAATGAGACCTTGATTTTTCCCCATCATTGCAGGCGCTCCGTCTGTCGCAACACTTACAAGTTTATCACGCGCCAATTCAAACTTGTCCATCACTACATCAAGCGCAGTTTTGACATCGATACCGCGAGTTGTTTCTTTAAGAGCTACTAGGTCTAAAATTTCTTCCTTTACTTTTACGTCAGAAGATACAAAGCGGACAAAAACGGCTAATTGTGGAACATCCTGAATGTCAGTAGACTCGTCGAGAGCTAAACTGAATGCTGTACAATTTTTTAAATCACACATCAAATTATTTTCAACATTTTCGCTAATTTGGCCAATTCGACGCGCAGTTGTACGACGTGACATAGGAATACGTGAGATCAATTTATGTAGTTTTGAGTTATCCGGATCCAAAACTTTAATCACTTCTTCCAAGTTGGAAATTGTAACTTTACAAATAAGACACAACGATTTACCATTATTGTCAATAAAAAAAAACTTTTCTGTCCATTCTTCTTGAAAAGTTCTATTTTCTTGTTTGTATTTTCGTTTTTTGATGTTTTCTGAGGTCATTGTAATAATAAATTTGAATAACTTATATTACTGAAATTTAAACAAAATAATAAAAAGACATAAATTTAATTTTAATTAATTTAAAATTTTAAAATGCTTCATAAAAAATCTTCTTACCAAATTTTTCAAAAAACACGAATAGAAAACTATACTAAAATATACAAACGACCGCAATATTGTACAAACAAAAATACTAACTAATCAAAATTCACTAAATTTCACTAAATTTATTTTCATTGCTTCTCTCTCGTTGTTATAACAAAGCGCCGCCTACTACAAAATAATTTTAAAAAGCAGTAAAATGTGAAAAACAATGTTTCGTTAATTTTTAACATTTATGAAAATACAATTGCAACAAAATTTTTTTTTTAAAAATTCAGTTGAAAAAATTTCAAAATAAAAAAATCGAATTCAATTTTCAAATTCAATTATCAAAAATTCAATTATCAATGAGCCGCAGTTTACTCAACGAAGAGCCGCATTTGCCCACCGTTGATATATAGCATTTTCGAATGGCTTGTCTTCCACTATCTGATCTTGGTACTACTACTGCAACCGTTTCATTGTCATAAATTTGATGACTTGCGATTTTCTTTGCTTGAGCGACTAACTCATTCATTGTTGACGCTGTTGAGATCTTTAGTTGATTTGACAAATCACTTGGTAAGCTATTTACAAAAAATCGGATTAGTAGATCACCTGAACATTCCAACAGTGACCTTAATTCATTTACATGGACATCTAAGTTATCACCCATTAATAACTTTTTCTGTAAAAATTTCGTAAAAGCTTCTTGCTCGCTCATACCGAAGGTTTTCAATAATTCCTTCTTCAGCATACCAAACTCCATTGTCGTGTTGCTTTTCTTTAACTGTTTGAAAACTGCATAAGATTGCCCTTCAAGTAAAAATGGCATTACATTCATGACATTTTTCACATTCTTGGCTCCCAAAATAATTTCGAGTTTGTCGAACCATTCTTCCACATCTGTATTTTTGCCATCGAATTTTCCAACATTTTCAATTATGATCTTGTTGATTTCCATTGCCCGGATAGCTTGTAAGACAAAACGTTTTTCAAATTCTATATTTACGACATTTTCATAATATTAAAAATACATTAATTGTTTAATATTACATTATTCCTACAAGTTCAATTCCAAATAAATTGCGGGCCGCAATTTTAACGGGCCCCGGAGTGGATTAAAAACCGGAAGGCCAGACATTTAATTTTAACTTAGTTTAAGTAGAAAATTCTAGGTAAAATAATAAATTGGGGAAATCAGTTGAAATAAACAAAAAAATTAACAAAAAACAAAGAATAAGGGAGAAGAAAATAAGCAAAAAACAAATAATAAGGAAGAACAAAATAACGAATAGAATAAAATAATAAGTAAGAGCAGTAAAACAAAATATACAGCAAATAATAACTAATTAAACAAAAAAAATATACAACAATAATCAAGAGGAAAATGAAACAATTAAAGAAAAAGGAAATTAAAAACACCAAGAGCAAAACAACAATAATAAAACAAGCAAAAGAAATAATAATTAATAAAAAATGATTTTCAAGGAAATAAACCGAATAGAATATAAAATCACAAACCTAACCAACAGGATCCAACAAAAGAATAACAAAATTATTGAATAAATAACAAAATAAAATTAATAAATAACCCTAAGAAAAGTATGTTAAAAGAATAAAAAATAGAACAATATCATTTTACACCATACCTCGATCCTGATTGGACGAAATTTAGTATATATAGAATCAACTCCATTTATTCCCCCAATGTTAAAAATTTTTTTATAGGTAAAACTTCTTTTATGGTGAATGCATATGTTTAAATTTTTCTTATAGTTGAAATCCATAACCAAGGAACAGCTTAAACTTTTTAGGAATCATTCACTCGAAATCGCATAGCCAGGAACTCATGTTAATTTTTATTTATTTTTATGTTTGCCAGTTTTATATGATTTGATTTTAATTGGGATATTTTACAATAGTGTAAATATTATAGGTATTATTATAGGTCTTTGTAGATTGGCACGTTGAAAGTAGGACGGCGTAGAGAAGTATAGTATCGGAGAAGGATGATTTGAATTCTTCTCATTATTTAACAACGACGATAGACGTTTGGATTCATCAGATCAACGATGAAATCAGAGTTACTGAATTGATAGGCTGATTTCCTTCACCGTCACTGTGGTGACAGTTTGCTCGAAGAAATTAGATGCCAGCGCCTGACCATCAAAGCCCAATCGGAGGCCCTCCACCGCATTTATTCGGAGGCGGAATTGAATGGTAGGATTAATGAATTACCAATTCTGGGCAAGGGAAATATATTTCCCATTCATTATCGTGCTGAAGAAATCTGCGTCGTTCTGTCGTAATCATGGTCCGGAAGAGTCTCCTCCAGAGACGCCCGATGTCGTCTTTATGGGCACCAGCACTTTACAACCAACCCCGATGAAAGTTGTTTCCTCACTGGTGGCCAACTCTGTGGCCAACTCTGTCCCGGCACCATCCACTGGCCGGAAACGTAAACACCCTACTCGTGCCAAGCGCTCGAAAAAAGTGGCGGAAAGAAATCGCAGCGATGGAGGCCACCTTGTTCGCTATTCCCGACCTCGGAAAACGAGACTCCACAACTAACTCAGGTCTGTCCGGTACTCCTCAATAGCGGATAATACCTGCTGATAACTCGACATCGTTCTCTGATCCACAATTAGAGATGGACATCGTCGCTCTACTGAGAGAACCTGATAAATATTGATCAATAGACTGCATCAATGACTGCCCAATGAACGTTTGTGATCTGCTACATTATCGGTGTTGTTTGGTGAGTGTATCAGTTACAGGAAGACTATATAAGCTTGTCAGGTGTGAATGTATAAACCAAGATCTTGTCGTTACTGCTCTTAATATAATTTTGTGTCTTTTGTCTTATCTTGATTTGGATGTATTCGGAATCATTAGGATATGTTGATTTGACTGTTACGAAGGTATTAAAACAACTTCATTTGAACCAGTGGCGTATTGGAGAACTAATGTGATTCCACCAGAAAGATGTAAGTCCTTCTATTGGCATTCTGAAACCCGAATCGAGAGTATCATGAGTAGTAGTCCTAACTCCAGGGCTCACCTGCTCATGGACTCCGACCGTGTGCACATCACCAACATGAGTAACTTCATGGGTAGACATGCGGGAGACAAACTCCTAAATCATAATGGGTGTTTAAGAAGGAGTCTTTTGCAGAGATAGTTAATCATTTGCCCTAGCAACCACCCATCACAACACAACCCTAAGCGTCCAACAACATGATGGTAAGGCACTCCGACAAAAACCACCGATCGCACAATCTTGTATTACCAACTTCAAATCCCATTCGTTTTAGATCAAATTCCTGATACATAAACCTGAGATAACAGTTAAGAGCAAATAGTTAGAACAAATGAACATGACGATGATTGTGAATGGGGCACTATATTTTCTATGATACGTCCGTGAATCTAGAGGATCACCTTTTGCTGACGGTCACCCACTAAATTCCAGTACCAATGTCGTTTTTAATGGATATTTATTGGTAAAATTATAATTTATGCATTTATGGAGGATGAAGATAAATTGTAAGCATCAACAGGATAGGACGAGCATAGTGTTCGCTCTTATGGGTGTGTCATTTTATAAAAATGTTAGGGGTAATGATGGATTTAGAATCGACTCCTTCCTAAACGCCATGGTTAATGTACTTTATACCATCTGTGTACCCATATCGACGACCATGTTGGTGCTGTACACAATGGCTGAAAATCCATGAGCAAATGAGCTCTATCGCTAAAACTACTCCCCATGATATTTTCATTTTCGGGTTCTGAACTGGCGAAAGAAGGTCTTACGTCATCGTTCATTATCTATACTGTGGTTAGACTATTGTCATGTATTCATTTAACTGTGGCCCTCATTTCTGGATGTTTTCTAATGTTATCTTCAAATATTTTGCTATGAGATCCGCCCTTATTTCCCAGTTAATAAATGTCCTTTATATTTTCCACAATACTCGTGAATATTCAATTTATTCTTCAAAATATTTGAGCAGGGATCTGCCTATATTTTTAATCCTGTCCTATTTGATATCATAACAACTCGAGGATTCATAATATTAACCAAAAACTAAACCCTATCTACTTACAACACTTCTCATTTTCTTTATTGCCGCTCTTAACTCAATAAAATTCATAAAAATATCAGCGACGAACCCGTCGGGAGGTCTCTGAGCAGATTCAACTGGCTGAGTGCTTAAGACTCTCGAGGATTCAACTTCGGAAAAATGCACGAGGCATCTAACCACTGCGAACCCTCTAAAATCCCACGGCACATAAAAATATCCCAACTTAAAAATTAAAATGGTAATAAACGATAAAAATAACAAAACAAAAACTAACTAAAACTAAATTGAATATAAAGATTTATTAATTTAAAACATTACGTAAAATTACACAATACATAAAATTACCAAATCCCATTCAAGCTTACCACGATGATATAGACCTAAAACTGAGAGCAGGTTACACGGAAAATCAGTTCTTGTTAAAATAAAATTTGATTTTATCAAATAAGTTGTTAAACTGAATTTGCAATCAGTATTTATGATGATTTCGATTGCATTCTGTGCAACTATATCCAATCAGAATGCAGTAAGGTTGAATTTCGTCACACCCACAGATGCGAGTGTGTGCAATTTTTTAATTTAATTTAATTGATTTAATTAATCAAATTACTTAATTTTGTTAATTTTTAACCATTTAATTTTATAAATTTTATAATTTAGATAATTTTAGATATTTTTATTTTAATTTTCATTAATTTCATAAGTTATATAATTTTAGCTAATTTTATTTTAATTTTTATTATTTTATCCGTTAATAGAAATTTTTAATTTCAATTTTTAAATTTATTTATTTCTTTATTTTATTATACGTGTGTTATTTATTCTCCACGTGTTGTGTACTTAATTTTGTATTATTTCGTGTATGATCATAAATTTTAATTCTTCTATGCGGTTTTTATGTTAGGTATTAAAACAAACTCTGAATTCTCGGTTCTAGCCCAACAATAGGTATGCAATGTTTTTCCACTCGTAATTCACCATTAGCAAGTTGAGGTACAAAATTTTAATAATTTTTGAATTTTCTTAAATATCTATGAAAATAAATTTCAGAAAGTTTTATTACATAAAGTTTATGTCATAAACGTATATAATTAAAAGAAAAGATTTTGCAATCATTTCTATATAAAAGAATATTATTATAATTATTTAAAGGATGGAAATTATTTAATTAATCAATCTTCATAATTTCATTTTTTATTTAAGTATGTCAATGTCAAGGTTAAATGTCAATTAGAAATTATGGCAAATCCAACAATTCCTTGCGCTAGTCTTTATGTTGGAAACTTGCACCCAGATGTAACTGAAGCAATTTTGTATGAAAAATTCCAAACCCATGGTAATGTTTTATCCATTCGTGTGTGTCGTGATTTAGTCACTAGAAAATCTTTGGGTTATGCTTACGTAAACTATCAAGTTAGCACTGAGGGTAAAAGGTTTAATAAATTTTAATAATTCGTTAATTAAACTTCAGCAAAAAGTGCAATGGATAATTTAAACTTTGAAGATATCCTTACTCGTCCTTGTAGAATTATGTGGGCCAAAAGAGATCCGGCAGCTAGAAGATCGGGTTTTGGATGTATTTTAATCGAAAATCTTGATCCATCAATTACAGATAAGGAAATTAATGACACATTTGCTAATTTTGGAGAAATATCATCATGTAAAGTCCAAACTGATGAGAATGGTATCTCAAAATGATTTGCATTTGTCAATTTCAATCATGAAGCTGATGCTGAAAAAGCTATTCATGCTATCAATGGCAAAATGATTAGAGAAAAAATTGTGTACGTTGCTAAATTTATACCAAGAACTCAACGGAGCACTCCAAACAAAGACTTTACCAATTGTTATATTAAGAATTTCGGCATTCATTTACATGACAAATCTTTGAGAGACTTATTTGAACAATGTGGTGAAATAGTAAGTGCTAAAGTAATGGTTGACAAAGAAGGAATTTCTAAAGGATTTGGTTTCGTAGATTTCAAGGAACACGAAGACGCAATCAAAGCTGTGAATACTTTAAATGGCCGTGTAATTGAAAACAAAACAATTTACGTTCGTCGTGCGATGAAGAAATCTGAACGCCAAAGGGAATTACGTGCTAGGTATGAAAAAACTAGACAAGAAAAATTGCAACAGCATAAATCTGGATTTAACCTTTATATTAAAAACCTTGGGAATGAAATCAACGATGAGCGATTAGGAAATGAGTTTGCAGTTTTTGGAAATATTACAAGTGTTAAAGTTATGCTTAATAAAGAAAACAATACATCCAAAGGATTTGGTTTCGTGTGCTTCTTGGCTCATGATGAAGCAACGCGTGCAATTTCAGAAATGAATGGTAAAATTGTAGAAGGCAAACCTTTATATGTTGCTTTGGCTCAAAAGAAAGAAGACAGAATCGCTCATTTGCGATCTCAATTCCAACAACGGGGTCATCAACCTCAACCAGTTTTTAATCCAGGAATGGTGAATTTCATGATGAATTCCAACGTTCAAAGACCTTTCATGGCTAGACCAGGTAATATTCATCCAAATAGATGGCCGCAAACTATGCCATATATCCAACCAAGAAATATTGGGATGCCAGCCAATCAAAACATCATGATGACAAGAATGCCACAAAATCAACAACGTCGTAACATAATGGTGGATCCCATGATGAATCAAAGTAGGAATGCGCGTCCCATTACTGGAAATGTCCAATTGAATCAAACAAGACCCCAATATAACATGGTAGCAAACGGTAGACAAGGAAACAACATAATGTACCAATATCCGATTCAAGACAACCAACCGATGTTGAATCCTGATCAAATGAAAATGCCTGACATTGAAAGTCAAATTGATTTGACCACAACTTCTAAAATTGCAATGTTGATTCCATGGAAGCCGCCAAGCAATTGTTAGGTGAAAAACTTTATCCATTGGTTAGCAAATATGCTGGCGATATGACAGGGAAAATTACGGGAATGTTTTTGGAATTAGATAATGCGGAATTGCTTTACATGATTGAAAATGAAAATTCTTTAAAGATGAAGGTTTGATTTATGCTTTGATTTATGCTTGAGAATTTATGTTTGTTTATTGATTTTCTAGATTGATGAGGCTATGATAGTTTTAAATGCACACAAAGGGGGAGAAGGTGACGTTGTTCGACATGACTAGCGCTAAAGCTTGTATTTGTTATATGCTATTAAAAATCCAAAGAAAATAGCAGAGGTTTTTAAAATATTGAATTTGGATATATTTCTCAAGAAATTGAATTTTATTTGTCAAGGTAAAATATGGCACATTTCCTAAGAAAATATTCGTGTTAAAATGTTTGGGTTTAGGTGACGTTTGAAATTTGATTTAATAATTATTTATTAATATTTATATCAATAACTGTCTGTCAATAACTGTACTTTAATTAATTGTTTACTACTTCTTACTTAAATAAAAATCATATTTTTTACAGGTTTTTTAAATTTTCTCGACTTTTCGAGAATTGTATAGAATTTGTTTCGGGAAATACCCAACTCTAATCGCGCGTATTACGGGTCTGTTGCTTTCTTTTGTGGAGGAGACGGAGGATTTGTCATGAAGGGCAATTTGAAGGATAATCAATTAACATCTCGATTTAATGGGAGATGTGGGTAGCAAGTGTGTTATAAAGGGTTCTAGGGCAATTCGTCGCCGACAATTAATTTCAAAGATAACATAAAAATGGTGAAAATATATGGTTCTATTGATTTTTTATAAATTAATTGAATATTAAAATATAAATTTTAATTTATTTTTCTTATGTAATGGAATTGCGTTCAAATCGATAAAAAATTGCAAAATTTATAAACATAACAAATAATTACCTATTAAGACTGATTTATTCTTATTTAGTTATGGTATAAATTATAATTATTAATTCTAAACTTAAAACATAACATTTATAATAGTATAGGTTTACTTGCTTATATACATAGTTAGATATCGTTTTGTTTTAATAATTGGAGTGGCGGTTTTTGTGAAAAATTAAAAACTTATTATTTTATAAATCCTTTTGATTAAATATATATTGTTTGTTTCAAGATTATTGCTGAGAAATTTAAAGATGGATTTAACTGGCAACCACGCCGAAAATCAAAATATCAACGCCATTTCGAAATCGACAAAGTCGCTAATGTAATGCCTACCGAAATCATGCCAAGACATGCTCACACTGAACATCAGAATATATGATGGACGAGGTTTAAAAGAAGCCGAAGAATGGATCAGGGCTATAGAAGAATGGTTGCTGACAAATGGACAGAAGCAAAGACATTGTGGGGAAACGTCAGAGAAACAGAAACAACAGATGTGAAAGCCAAAGCGTGGTTCTTACATACGTTCACAATTACAAAATCAATAACTGATAAAATCAGAGAATTGGCAGCTATGGAACAGGAAGATGATGAAAGGTTTGCAGCTTTTGAGATATGGCCAAGGAAAGCTTTAGCTGAAGTTGTAAATTCAGGACGATCAGAAGAAGATATTGTTCAAGACCTCATCGCAAATAAAGCACGCGATGCGAGACTGCTGGAGATACTATTGACAAAACCAGAAACAAAAATTGAAGAAACGAGATCATTGGCGAAAATTTTTGAAAGTAACAAAAATGGAAACAATAAAACGGAATTTATTAAAGCAATCGGTCAAAGAACATACGATAGCGTGACTGAGGGAGGGCAGATGAGAATTCAAAAGAATACCCAAAATCCCATGCCTACATCACCACAAAGAAGACTATCAGAAGAGTCAGTTAGTCACCACAGATCAAGAAGAGACGAACATCCTATACGCGGACTAATACAATATGAAGGAAATAACCATGGTCGTCGAGAACAATCTACAAAAGAACAATTCTTGAGAAATAGCTCAGAAAGGAAGTAGCAACAATATCCATGAAGAATATAGCTAGGAGGCTGTATAACAAAAGTAGAGGACTACCACAAGCATCGGTCCCAAAATTAACGGTAGGTGATTGTTTTTGCTGTGGCGAAGGGGGACACAGAAGATATGAGTGTCCACTGGGAGATAAATGCCTGATATGTGGCAGAGAAGCACACGGGTTCCGAGATTGTTTTTCGTTACGGAAAGAGGTTCCACACCGATATCAAAGAATAGCGTGCATAGAACAAGAAGATTCAAAATCTGAAAGAAGAGATTACACCGAGAACAGCCAGAATTTCAGAACTCCTCACAGCGACATAGAAGATAGATACAATGTCCCTGGGAAAATATACTATATTGAGAGAAGACGGAAAAAACATCAGCGACTCCATGGGTTTCATTTCGTCGGTGGAGTCAAGACATTAAATTGTGAAAGAAGAAATGAACGACGAAGAGACGAGGCAGAAGAAGAGATGTACCAGACGGAAGATGGAAGAAATTGGAGTAAAATAATGTTGAATAATGCCAAAACAGAGATGTTATGGGACTCTGGAGTATCAGTAACAGTCATGAGCAAGAATTTATGGGAGAAAATAGGCAAACGAGAACTTCAACGTAGTACGATACTGGAGGTGAAGAAGCAATGGGATACATGACTATACCGGCCACATGGAATCAAAGACCAAAATAATCACAGTAGTATTGGTAAAAGAGATCAAACCCGAGAATTCATAGGGGGCATTGATACAATGAAAGAGTTTGGAGTAAAGTTAGTGAAAATCAATAATATAGAAACGTCATTGATAAACAAAATTTACACTGATGAAGAAAGAATAAATAAGGCACTAGTGGCTATGGCAGGTGAGAATAGTAAAGATATCGAAGGAATGATCAGGGAATGCGGCGGAATTTTTATGGCATCGAAATTCGATCTGGGATTTACAAACTTAGTTTGACATGAGATGCGGATAACAGGAGGTCCAATAATACGACATCCTCGACGTCAACCAATGCACACGGAGAAAAGGATTGAAGAACTGATAAAAGAGTTAATGAAATCAAATGTTATTCGGTGTTGCAAAAGTCCTTGGAATTCTCCGTTAGTGATAGTAGGGAAGAAAGATGGATCTATCAGGATGTGTTTAGATTATCGTGGATTGAATTTCATAACAGAAAAAGAGTTATTTCCGATGCCTAACACCAAATTCTTACTACAGTCTCGCGAATGCAAAAGTATTTTCGTCAATCGATTTAGGTCAGGCGAAATTTCAGAGACTGATGCACACAGTACTAGAAGGAATGCTATACAATGGAGTAGTAGTTTATCTAGATGATATCTTGGTATATGGTAAAAGTCAAAAAGACCACGATGAGCTATTAAGGGAAATATTCAGAAGAATTCAAATGGCAGGACTGAAGATAAATCCAGAAAAATGCAAATTAAATAAAACAGAATTATGTTTTCTTGGTCACACAGTTAACGAGAAGGGTATCCAGACAAACAGGAAGAAAGTGGGAGAGATCGAGAAAGCAGAAGTACCAAAATGTTCAAAACAATTGAGATCGATTCTCGAATTAACGAACTATTATTCATCAAAGATTCATCAAAGACTGCCAAAATCGCCGAACCATTATACCCTGCAATATTTGGATGCGATAAAGATATAAATTGGACTAAAGAATGCACTGAGAGCTTCTAAACTCTGAAGAGACAGTTGTGCGAAGCACCTATCCTTGATTTTTCAAGAGAAGATAGGACTTTTATCTTAGACACAGACGCTAGTTTCGGAGCCATTGGTGCAGTTTTGAGTCAAATTACAGAAGATGGAGAAGAATCTGTCATAGCTTATGGCTCAAGACATGTGTCATCACATGAAAAGGGATACTGTGTAACCAGGAAAGAACTGCTCGCCGTACATGAATACGTCATGCATTTTAGAGAATATTTGTACGGAAAAAAATTCATAATTCGCACCGACCACAAAGCATTGGTTTTCATGAACACTACAAAAACGCCAATCAGTCCGCAGTTCCAAACATGGAATATGATTTTGAACTAAAATGTCGGAAAGGCGAAGAACACTCGTGTTTTCGAGGGGAGGTACTCGTACGTAAAGAGTCGCAGAACAGGCACAAGGATGGTATGCAATACGATGGTCCATATAAAATCGTCTGATTTCTATCACCTCAAGGAGTCGAACTACATTCACTAGAAGGAACGAAAGAAAGAAGAATCGAGTGGCTGAAGAAGTGGAAAAAGTCTTAAGAAGGGAGAGAGTTAGATATCGTTTTGTTTTAATAATTGGAGTGGCGGTTTTTGTGAAAAATCAAAAACTTATTATTTTATAAATCCTTTTGATTAAATATATATTGTTGGTTTCAAGATTTTTGCTGAGAAATTTAAAGATGGATTTAAAGATGGATTTAACTTACATATAATATTAATAACACAATAAATGATTTATTTTATTGTTTTCATATGTATTACAAATCTCTACTCCGAATTGTCCGGTTATCGTTATAAAGATATTGAAAACTTAAATCATTTTTGGTATTTCACTGTTTTTCTTTAACTCGATTTGGGTTATAACGCGCATGTACTTTATTCTATGAACTGAGCTCCTTGGTTTTTGTTTTCAGATTGATAATTGAAGATCGATAGAAATTCCTGAAAGTTTATTTGCCTTGCCTTTCCAACTATTTGATCTTTATAATTCAGCTGTAAATTGTCTAATTACACCGTATCAATTACTGTACATGGATAAATATAATTGATAAAATTTTGTAAATAGTGGATAAGGCTTAAAAGGAAATTACAGGTAACACAATAAATATTCGTCTTTACTGATATTCGTGTTAAGCGTGGTGGGTTACGTGTGGGAAAATCTCAAAAATGATTATATTAATCGGTCACTAAATCTTGATACTGCAAAGGTGAGCCCTATCAACATGACTGCTACTGGCTTGACGAGCCTCTGGTTTCATAGGCTACTGTAGTATGTATTATGCTCCATTTTCTTTTGTCCCATCTACCTGTATCTTAAAAACTTTCACGGTAAACGAGTTTTAAAGAGTTCGAAAATACGATTATATGAATTATCTGCGATCACGTTTACATTATATTATAGTTTGTGAGGTGTTCTAAAATATAATATAAATTATTATTCTATTGTTGGCTTTAAGATTAACGAAAATTAAGATTGACAGACGGATCATTGGCTCTTTAAATAAACGCACATTATGATGTTTAGATCAGTGTGCTCATAACAACCGTCATGTTGGTGCTGCTCACTGTCGTTGAAAGTTGGGTGAGCTACTGCCTTAAAACTACTCACCTAAGTTTCTGACGGTGGTTGTTAGAAGGTTTTACGTCCGAATATTCACTTTGAGGTGGAAAGTTTAAACCTGGGGTTCAGAGTTCTATTAATCCACCCGGGCGCTCCAATCTCATTTTAGCAGAAAAATGAAATTATCAAGATGACAAATGATAACAAAGAAAATTTATATTGTTACTGCAGCTACACTTGATTTAGAAATACAACATAATCACAAATGGAGTTGAATTTTTCAGAAAATTGGAGAGGATTTAACAGCCATCTCGTTCAATGTCTGCCAGCAAGGTGTCCGATTCGAACTCATTCCCTCTTGCTGGAAGTAAGAAAGCTTCGTCCGGCATCTCTACGGTAAGCTCTGGAGAATGAAGCTGGGCCAGTGCGGCGGCTTTTCTTGTCCGTATTTTGGCTTTTATATTGTCCGTGGATAAATATCGCCTCTTGTGCTTGTGAATTGCAGGTAATGGGGAAGACACTCTCAAATCTATGAGTGGTGCTGTTTCGAGAACCATGGTGGGTTTTACCGAAGTTGGGACCGAAGAGGTAGTCGTTAACGAAGAGTACCCACCACAAGGCGTTTGAAGCATTAGCTCTGGCATAAGGTGTAGGCTGGACCCACATTAGCTTTATCGGCCGCTCTGAGTCCTGATATGTCAGTCTTGAGCTCGCGTGCCGTATAGACCCGATACAGATCTTGAGATTGCTTCTGTATCAAGGCCTTCCACGCTCTGCTTAGGCTGTCACGACAGTGCTCCAGACGATGGACTTTTTGATTTCTCTTTCATCTATAGGCGAGTGAACCAAGTTCCCTCCAGACGACCAATTTTTGCTTTCAATAACTGGATTTTTTCTTTCAGTAGAGCGTTTTGTGCATTCTTATTCGCACAAGAAAAACATGATTTCAGAGTAGTGAGTTTTTTGTTCATTGTCTCTGTAAATGAAGGTGGGAATTAAATTAACGTGATTAGATTCCATAAAGCTATAAAAGTCCGCTAGCTAATTAATTAGTCTACAGAGATATCGAAACCAACATTTCACGGAAGGGTCATCCGAGTTCACTGATGATGACCGGGGATAAATGAAAATACCTAAAAATAACAGTAGGTAGTTAGGAGCGCCCTGCAACAATTACCCCCCCCGGGTGGGAGGGGGTAAAATTGTTGCAACTTTTGATTACGCAAATGTTGGTAAAATTATGGTAAAATTAATTAATTATTCACTTTAAACATTCCCACAAATATTTCTTTTAAAAGATTTTTTTTATTAAATTTATGAATTTTATGAAATAATTTTAAATAAATTCAATTAATATATTTCCATTCTTATCAACCTTCATGTTATCTATGCCCCTTCTCAGTATTTACCTCTCATGATCCATTAATGAATTATTCTACCAATTATTTTCACCCATTTGAATTTATCATCGAGTAATGAATAATTTCCCCACTTTAATGAAGATTCTTACCACCTTCATTGTTAATTTTATCAAAGTTTAAAGAATATTTCTCTTTTCATTTTACATTGCTTACCACATTAGAATTTTTATCGAAATTTATGATAATTTCACTGATTCAATGATAAATTTGAATGAGTTAATTCGTTTTATTATATACTCTGAGTTTATCCGACAAGATGTTTTGACCCCATATGGGTATTGCTCACAAGGGTACTACTCACATTCAACATGTCGCAAGGGTACTGATCGTAAAGGTATTTAATGCTTTTATTTGAATGATTATTTAGACAAATTTGTTGTTTAAGGCATTCATTGATAATTTTTAGAGTTGATGGTTTTAGTAAATATTCAAGTAAATTTCTATCATTTTTGTGAATTTTTATCGTTTTTTGTGGATTTCCATCATTTTTCTAATTTTCTATTATTTTTGCGGATTTCTATCATTTTTGTGAATTTTTAATAATTTAATGCTAATTCTAAGATAAATTTAATTAATTCCTTGATAATTGGATATATTTTTATTAACTTGTTTTTAAATTTTAAATAAAAATTATTTTCAATGAGGATTAATAATTAGAGTTTGTACAATAGTTGGATAAATTTTGATGAGGATATTGAATAATTTTCTAAGAATTTCATGTTGACTGATTAAAAATTTAAAGTTTTAATGGTGATAAATTTAATTGATAAATTTAATTAATTTCATTGATCAATTAGTTGCTATTTATTGAATAGTTGATAGAATAAAATTATTTCGATTGATAACTTAGGCTATAATTAGTGATAGACTAAATAATTTTTTCAATAATTTTCTAAGAATATTTACACATTGATGAACTTTAAAAAACATAAGCTAAGAAACCAGTTAACTTTAAATTTACCTGAAAATGAATCGATGAAGAATTATGATCAATCAATATATATCATCTCCAGTTAGGTATTTGATGGGTGAAATACTTGTAGGAAATAATGCGTTTATTATGTCTTTGTTACATAAGTCGACTTTAGCGTCAAAATGTGTTTTTAAAATATATTTAAATTTTAAAATACCGCAACGTAATATATTTATTTTTTCCTACCCTTCCTTGATTTTGATTGGTTAGTGGGCTCTTATTATTTAGCTTCTAAACTATTTCAATGGGAAAATGTTTGGTGTCTGTAACAGTTTATGAAAATTCATATTTTTGAAGTTCTCTAAGGATTTTTAGAGGATTCACTGAATTAAAGGAGGATATAACCTCAAGTGGGTAGAATGAAAGGATATATTCGGTTAGATGTTTAAAGGGGTAGAAATATTTGGTGAGAGATTGGTTAAGCTGGGATATTGTCGGTGAGATTTAATGAGAGATCGGATAAGGTGGGAATATATGATTTTTTAATGGGGATATAGTCGGTTAGATTTAATGAGAGATCGGATAAGGTGGGAATATATGATTTTTTAAGGATGATGTTGGTAAAATATCAATGTTTTAAGGGAAATTGCAATACATTAGTCAGTTATGAATCAATAATAATGTGAAATTATATTGTTTTATTAGGTTGTGATTAATTCATTGTATATTAATTTAGATTTATGTTTTAGAACAATGTTCTATTAAGTAGGGATAATGATCGATTTACTTGGTTTTGGCAATGAAATCTTTACAGATAATTGGGATTGACTTCAACTTTAAATTATTTTTTTTCTTTATTTAAGCGGAGAATGACAAAAGTTGAGAAATATGGACTTAAAACATCGACAACAACTAAATAAAATTGATCTTTATTAGAAGAAATCTATCGATTGATTTTAATTAGTAATTAAATCGGTTGAATATCGGTAAAAATGATCATTTGAAGAAATATATTTTATTGAATGGATAAATTTAATCTTTCAATGGGACCTAGTCAGTTATATTGTACAGTAATAATTATTGTAAATTTCAAATGGAGTGATTTATTTTTAGAATAAAAATTTAATTATAACTGGTTTTATCATTAGATTTTATAAATTATTTAGTGTTAATGATCAAATTATTTTACATGTTTTATAGGGAAATATTCGTGATAATAGGAATTAGTCATTTAAAAGGATTTTAAGGAATCTTATTAGTCCGAGGGAAATATATAACCTTTTAAGGGTACTTATCGATAAAATACTAATCTTTAAAGACAGAGATATTTCAGGGAAATTTGATGCTTTTTAGATGATTTTAGTGAAATATTTGTAATAATATGAATTAATGGTAGTAGAAAAGTCATTTAAGGGATTTTAAGGAATCTTATTAGTTTGAGGTGAATATATGATCTTTAACAAGTACTTATCATTAAAATACCAATCTTTAAATATTGATATATTTAGGGGGAAATGATGCTTTTTAGATGATTTTATTAGAGAATTCTCTTGGATATACCAATTATTGTCATTTAAATGAATTTACTGGTTTATTAGACGTTATCATTAGCTATCTAGTCTCTTTTGGAATTTAATGATAATTATTTTTATTGTAGATTGATGACATTGATAATTGTAATGAATTTATACTGATTTTTGAATATATTGAGCAATCAGTCAATCAATTTGAGTGCATGTATTACTTTTAAAAAAAAATAATTAAAATTAATTTTATTTAAATTAATTTATTCAATCTAAAATTTAGATTCTAAATCAATTATCTACTAGATCTTATTTCAAAATTTTTTATTAATTTATTATCTTAGTTGATTCAACTTGAATGATCAAAATTTTTTTTATTTACTGGATGATTAATGACTAGAATTTAAAGTTCTTTCCTGTCCATTAATTACATTTTTATAATAATTATTTGGTATATTTGGAATAATTTAAATTTTTACAAAAATTTAATCAATTTTTACCTAGTTATTGGTAAATCTTAAAAGTGCCTTGAGTTCAATTAATTTTTCATCCAATATTTTCAGGCGAAGAGCATTTTCTTTTAAAGATCAATTTGTTAGTACATAGTTGTAGGTTGTAAGTAGTTGGTTGACTTTTTAGATTTTGATAAGACAGTGTATGTGATGAAGAATAATTTGTATTTAATTGCTATTATTTTTATGTGTTGTTAGTTGATTGTTGGTACTTGGTTTCTAATTGTAAGTACTTGGTAGCAGGTATCTGGTTGTAAGTATCTAGTTGTAGGTTGACATTTGTTAATTTCTCGATAGGTTTTGATGGTGGTTGTTAGTATGTATAGTCTGATAAAAAAAAATTTGAACTAAAAATCCCTGAAAGCAAAAAAAGTGAGTTTCAACAATTGCGTAATCAAAAGTTGCAACAATTTTACCCCCTCCCCGGGGGGGGGGGGGTAATTGTTGCAGGGCGCTCCTAACTACCTACTAATAACGATAATAATAATAATACAAATCATGTGGAACCGAGTCACCGTAAAAATATAGGTAGTGAAATTAAAGACATTGAAGAATAATACTGATAATGATAGTGATGGTAATAAGAATTACAATAATAAATATTACTAAAGTTATATTTCTTAGATATTAGAGACAAGTAAAATGAATGTTATTGAAAATTATCTTGCATCCTCTTTGGTTGTTAACTACAAATAAGTACAGTTGCAACAAAATTGAGTTATTTTGTGTGGAAAATTATTTGCTTATGTTTGCAATTTCCAAAGAGATGATGAAGTCAAATTTCTAATACTTAGGTTAGATGAGCCGACTGGGAAATAGACAGTCAAACTATGAAACTGGTTTTGAGGCTTCCAGGAAACCGGAATATACTTTCATTTCGCAATTTCCCGATCGGTGAATCGTATAATTATTGGAATTATAATGTGTATTACACAACCCCCAGAAAAATATATTCCATTACCAATGCTAGTACTAATACTATTGATGATAAGTATGTTATATTAATAACAATAATAGTAATAATAATACTTATAATGATACTAATAATGGTGCAATTAACAATAATGACTATTATAGTACTGGTAACGGTATAAACAAAGGGAAAATTTTAAAAAACCTTAAGGCATAATTGTGGTTGCTCGACAACCACAAATTCTCTACTGATTTATATGGATTATCTGGAATTTCCCGTCCACTAATAACAAGTAACTTGCGTTCCTTCTTGTATGGGGTTAACGTATAAGTATTATGCTCACAATGATGGTAATCATGTATCACAATTTTAATAGTCGTAAGATTAGGGGTAATCAGGTTAACCATACCGACGATAATAAGAATAATAACACTATTGGTCATATTAAAGATAGTACTGAAAATAATAGTAAAAATTAATAGTATTAATGATAATAATAATAATGATAACAATAAGAATAACAAAAAATCATCATAGTCATAATATGGGTAATGATTTTTAAAAAGTAAAGTTTCGACGATTTTAATAATACTTAGGATCCTTTAATTTTTTTTGACGCTGCGTGGAAAAAAACTGATATGCGCCTATATTTGAAAAACTTGTCACATTATGTGTAAAGAAAATTATGTTGTAATAGATTAAAAGTAGGTAACATGTGGACCCCGGAACAAAGACATATCCCGCCATCGATGACGTAACAAAGACGTTATGATTCATACCCCCGGGGAGAGGGGTTTTCGTTAAGGTCAACTTAAGGTCATAGAAAATTATTCGAAAAGTCTTGGAGAGCTCTATCCAAAGGTCATACCCTCAAAGATCTAAGGTGTTAAAACCCCAAATGGTCAAAAACCTTCGAATATTTTTGAACCATTCTTGTAGCATTTTGCATTTTGTTTTGTGTAAGGTTGGTGCTGATTTGTGCACTTTTTTCCAGTGCTCGTCATAATTGCTGGATTTGCTCTTGACGTGTTCGTTGAGTCTTGTTTGGAACGTTCTAAGTGTTTCGCCTATGTACGAAGCGTTACATCTTGTGCAAGTAATTTGGTAAACGATGTTCTTTGAGAAGCAGAAACATTTGGTGGAGGATTGGCATATACAATCTCGATGGAATAGATCTGATATTAGAGATTTTTTTTAGATTAGCCGCTAAGACTCTTTACATCAAAAAACTTAAACTGTCCATCAACATTCAACTGATCAACCTACGATTTTTTTCAAACCTTATATATATATATAGTAGGATGTGTCACCACTGGCACATGTCACCCTTGGCACAAATTTTAAACAAAGACATATGACTCATCAAGGCCACTGAAACAAAGAACATGGCTCATCAAGGTCATATTTTTAAGGTCAAGGTTATATTTTTTAAGGTCAAGGTCATTTTTCAATATGGTGGCTATATACTATATTTTCAAATTCAATTATCAATGAGCCGCAGTTTACTCAACGAGAGCCGCATTTGCCCACCGTTGCTATATAGTTTAATTAAAGATTGCGTGTGTGTATTTTCTTTAAATTAATATTTTGAGAGTACCTTTGCTTGGATTTTATTGATCAAGGGGTCATTTTAAAGGTAATTCAAAGGGGAATCCGTGCGCGCAAATTTTGTCTGAATTTGTTTTAATAAAGTAAAAATATTATTATTATTAGTACTATTCTTATTATTATTTTTATTAATATATACTCCGAGTTTATCCGACAAAATATTTTGTCCCCTATAGGTTGCATGGGCTTTTTCCCATTAATTTCGTAATATGGCAGGACAATTTTGACCGCATTTTCCTCCACCTTACGCAAGAAAGACAACACACAATCATCACCAATAAACTCATAATAAAATCTAGTATTATTATAATTATTAATTAATAACATGCCTGCTGTTATTGTCATGTGTTTTTGGTGGTGGGTGATGTCTTCAGGTAAAATTGCCTCAAAATCGGCATACATCACGAATGGCGGGGTTATTCTTTTTGAATAATTTTTGAAAATTAAATTTTTATCTTTAGGTAGGGTATGCAATGTAGTACCTATTTGGTTCTTACTACATAGATCTACATGGATATTAAATATCTTATTATGTCTAAAGCCATTAAGGCAATTGGGACACCATTTTACGCAAATGTTTACATTACATGAATTACTACGATGGCAATTCATAAGTTTTGAAGATCAAAAACTGCGGTGTAATAAAAATTACCACCGTCTTCTAATAATAATAAATATATGGGTTCACCGCCTATAACCTTAGAGCGGTGAATAATATCTAGATGTGGTGGATGGGGAATATAATTTATATCATGATGATCGATAGGCTTTGTTGGTTTATTCCTATAGGTTAAAACGTTAATAGCCAAGTTCAGTTTACTGTTTTTGCGTTCAAATTTAGGTATGTCACATAATTTCATCGGGCAATCACTAATGGGGTCGAAATTGATCTCATTTAAATAACTCTCATAGGCAGTAACACGGTGCTTATTTCTGCGTATAACATCACGCTTTAAGAGGGCTAGAATACATTAAGATAAAACACATCATCATCTGTGTTCTGTACATTTACAATTGGCTTTTTAGACTTTAAAGCCACTAAGGGGGGGATGTAACTATGGCCAGCTATATATTTATATTTATTTATTATAAAGTCAATTTCTTTTATCCTAACAACCCGCCATCCGCTTCCTAAATATGTGAACTTTTCAATTTTATTATTTAACTTAGTGATGCCCTCTAATAGAAAATTATTGGAAAAAACTTCGGCGTTATTGGAGAAAAAATTATCCCGGATTTCGCCATCTTTCTCAAATTGTATGAGAACAGTGAACTGTATTTTAACTGGCCCCATTCCTTTCATTTCGGCTATCAACTTTTCTATAATTTTTGAAGTAGATGATATTTGGACTAAGTTGTTTTCCTCAACGTCAAACCTTAGATTTTTTCTAGCCCCCTTAAAATCTATTTCTATTTCTGGTTCGTCGTCTATATCGACTGAACCGCGTATTGACCCACCTATTTGGTTATTCATTTGGATATTGAATTTTTATTTATTTCGTTATTTATTTTATCATCACCACCATTAACTTTAATAACTTTAGATGGTATACAAGAATCTTGAATAACAGCAGGCCGTTTATTATTTACATTTTTGATATTTTCTGTGATATTCACATTTTTATTTAGATTATTATTTACATTTTTAATTATATGTTCTGTGTTATTCACATTTAGAATTTTATTTACATTTTTATTTATATGTTCTGTGCTAATCACATTCACATTATTATTTAGGTTTTTATTCACATTTTTATTTTTATTTACATTTTTGATATGTTCTGTGCTATTCACATTATTATTTAGGTTTTTATTTACATTTTTATTTATCAGGTTAAAGAGGTTAAGTTTCTTTATAATAAACTGCGTTCAATCGCGAATTCATAATAACACATAAACATTTTATTGCAGCATAATAACAATTTTTCCGTGTCAGTAATATTAAACAATCTTGTAGCTGAACTCTTCTCAATCATTTTATCTGGAACCTGTCTTCGTGTAGCTACACATAAATTTGATCTCATATTATTCCTTTCTGAACACAAAACAATATCGATTCGGCCATTTTGATCTTGAGCACATTTCAACAAATTTGTTTGGTCCATATTCAATTCACCAGGTACAGATTGAACCAGAATTTTAATAGATTTGATAGATCTGATAACATCGTCTTTACAAATAGTTTCTATTTCCATGGTTCTATTCAACCTTGCCACTAAATCATCGAGATCCATCAATCCCCCGTTATATTTAGATGTTGCCATTTTTAATCGGAAGCTCATAATACCAAACGAAAAACCAAATCCATAAGAATTCAACAACTCGAGTTCCATTGCCATCTTTAACAACTCTCTCAATAAACCAAGAAGATTTCCATTGCCATCAAATACAATCACACAAAAACCTGATAAAAATTCTAAAATTCAAAAATCAAACAACTTAATTAACCATGAATTGAAAAATACCTCTTGCTCGCGTCTGTGTGCGCACACAGCCAAAAACAAAGAAAAGAAAAGCGCACACAGACGCGAGATCAAATTAAAATTTCCACCTTCTCAATTTTACGCGTCTGTGTGCGCACACAACCAAAACAAAGAAAAAAGCGCACACAGACGCGAGACAAATAATAATTAACCAAACTGATTAAGATGTTTACTATGTGTTTTGAAAAATTCGGAATATTTTATATGTTGGAAAGTCTGACATAATGAACATAGATAGTATTTGAGTCCATTGAATTTATGGCCATAATATTTTTTCATGGTCTTATAACAAGATTTTGAATGCCCAGAAGCCTGGCAGTAACGTGGATATAATTTACCTAATAACGATAAATCTTTAAATAATTATATAAATATTATTTGAATAGATTGACAAGGACTATCGTATAGTCGAAAATTCTTTCATTAAATACATTATTTGCAGCAAAAGGCTTAAATTATCATTTTATTGTTTTAAATAATAAATGCTGCTACCAAGCAATCATCATTTTATACTATTATTTGAATATTTATCTAAATATTTATTACCAATTGTTAGTAGTTAATCCGTTTTTATTATATAATAATTATAAAACGGATTAATTATTATCAATTAATATCTATATAATTTGGTTTATTATTATAAAGAAAGTATATGAAAAAATATTATGGCCAAAAATTCTATGGATTCCAATACTATCTATGTCCATTAAACCCATGCAAACCTTGTCTTTCAAAATTGCCTGTCCGTTTTATTGACAGCATGGAGTTTGTTAATTCATCTTTAGCAAAAGCGGTTAAGACTCTTTCCGATCTGCCTTTAACTTCTTCTGTTTCTATGGTGCAATTGTTCGAGCCAAATGTATCTTTCCTTATGACTTCGCTACATCGCTTGATGTTCTGGAATCGACTCTTGAACTGCCTCCTATCTGTGATTCTGTGTCTAATGATGAATCACAGTTGAGCCTAAGTTATTTGGACTCAGCAAAACTGCAACAACATGTTAGATTACATGTTAACTTACCTGAAGTTAGACGTGTTTCTCCTCGCAGATTATTTTCAACAATTCCGTGAAAAGGCCATTGCTTACAATGGTCTGGAGCCTCTTAATTTCTATGGCATTCCCGGTATGTCATAGGCCTCAGCGCTTATGACATTAACGGAACCCATAGAACTTCTACAGGACATGGAAATGTTCAATTTCTATGAAGAAGGAATACAGGGTGGGTTAACATTTGATAACAAACATTATGTTGTAAGTTCTGAAGACACAGAACTCTTGTACATTGATATCAACAACTTGTATGGTTGGGCCTTAAGCCAAAAGCTTCCGTATGCTGACTTTGAATGAGGGTGTATGATGATCTTGATTCTGTTTTGAATGAATGTATGAATGAGGATATTGAAATCCTTCCATATGGGTATACTATGGAAGTGGATATTGATATCCCTCAGTGTGTGCATGAGTTTTTGAATGATTTCCCGATTGCTCCGGAAAAGATGTGCCCGCCAGATTCGATGGTTAAGAAGCTGATGCTCACACATTGGCCGAAGAAGAACCATGTTCTTCATTGGCGACTTCTCAAGTTGTATATAGAATTGGGGACTGTAATTAAAACTGTACATAGAGCAATTAAATTTAAGCATGCACCCACTTTTAAAGATTATATAGAGACCAATACTAATTTGCGCTCAAATCCTACATGTGAGCTGCACAGAGATTTATATAAACTATTTAATAATAGTCTGTATGGGGAATCCGTGGAAAACCTTAAAAACGGATGAATTTGAGGTTATACAATTCAGCTGAAAAGATGATTATATATGCTTCAAAGCCGACTTTCAAGAAATTAATCAAAATTGATGATGACTTGATTGCTGCACATCTAAATAAGGATTCTATATGTTTAGACAGGCCTAGCTACATTGGCCAATCTGTGCTAGACCTGTCTAAACTGAGGATGTACCAGTTACACTATATAGAATTGGCAAAATATCGTTTAGAGTTTAACTGTGATATAAATATCGTTGCCGGCGACACTGACTCCTTTTCCTTAGAGATAAAGCACTGTAACCTTGACACTCTTTTGCCGGCAATGGTTCGTGATAATCTTTTAGATACTAGCAATTATGATCCTGCTCATCCTTTGTATTCAAAGAGTTTGGATTCTGTGATAGGGCTTGGTTATAAAGAGTGGGTTTTCTTGCGCTATAAGTGTTATAGTTTGTTAGGAGATAAGGCAACACTTAGGGCTAAGGGAGTAGATGGATGGGAGCTCCCTAGATCAGGAGCTCCCTGCATCACATATACCCCTCCCCCCCCCCCGGGAAAAATTGTTTTTTAAATTAAGTGATCCAGAGTGCTCACACTTTTTTTCATCCCAAAAATTAATGTTCCCGCCAACAGATACCTCAACGATACCTCATCTTAAAGCCCAGTGCCAGACCTTTAAGATGTGCTATAGGTATCCTATATATCTTTAATAGTTTTAATGTTATTAACATTTGATGACCACCATCTTTTCAAAGTTAAATTATTATTATTTTTCAAAATATTATTAATTGATCCAGAGGGCTCACACTTTTTTTCATCCCAAAAATTAATGTTCCCGCCAACAGATACCTCAACGATACCTCATCTTAAAGCCCAGTGCCAGACCTTTAAGATGTGCTATAGGTATCCTATATATCTTTAATAGTTTTAATGTTATTAACATTTGATGACCACCATCTTTTCAAAGTTAAATTATTATTATTTTTCAAAATATTATTAATTGATCCAGAGGGCTCACACTTTTTTTCATCCCAAAAATTAATGTTCCCGCCAACCGATTATATAGATCGATACCTCATCTTAAAGCCCAGTGCAAGATCTATCTACTGATGTATAAAGATTATCATCATCATTAATATTGACAAAGTTATTAACATTTTACCAAAAATCATTTTCAAGGTCATTTGACTATTTTATTATTATTTTTTCAAAATAATATTAGTGATCTAGCGGGCTCCTGGTTTTCGTTTGCCCAAAAGTTATCGTTCCCATCATTTTATTTCATCGATCGTTAGCTTATTTTGAAGCTTATTGCAAGATCTATCTACTGATATATAAATATTATTATCACCATTAATATTGACAAAGTTATTAACGTTTTCCCGAGACCATTTTCAAGGTCATTTGACTATTTTATTATTATTTTTCAAAATATTATTTTTCAAGGTCATTTATTATTTTTCAAAATATTATTTTTTCAAGGTCATTTATTTTTTTCAAGGTCATTTATTTTTTCAAGGTCATTTATTTTTTCAAGGTCTTTTTTTTTCAAGGTCATATTTTAAAATTTAAATTTACAGAGTTCCCATTATCCGAATTTATTAATCGATAGCTCATTTTAAAGCTCGATCAAAGGCCTTTCGAATGAGCCATAGAAAGTATCATCATCATTATTATTGACAAAGTTATTAACATTTTACCAAAAATTATTTTCAAGGTCATTCAAAATATTATTAAGTGATCCAGCGGGCTCCTGGTTTTCGTTTGCCCAAAAGTTATCGTTCCCATTATCCGAATTTATTAATCGATAGATTATTTTGAAGCTTAGTGCAAGGCCTTTCGAATGAGGTATTGAAGGTATCATCATCATTAATATTGACAAAGTTATTAACATTTTACCAAAAATCATTTTCAAGGTCATATTATTTTTCAAAATATTATTAAGTGATGCGGGGAGCTCCTGGTTTTCGTTTGCCGAAAAGTTTTAGTTCACATCATTTTATTTCATCGATCGATAGCTCATTTTAAAGCCCAGTGCAAGATCTACCTACTGATATATAAATATTATTATCATCATTAATATTGACAAAGTAAATTAAAGTTTTACCGAGACCATTTTCAAGGTCATTTATTTTTTCAAAATATTATTTTTCAAGGTCATTTTTTTTCAAGGTCATTTATTTTTTCAAGGTCATTAATTTTTTTTCAAGGTCATTTATTTTTTCAAGGTCATATAATTTTTCAAGGTCATTTTTTTCAAGGTCATATTATAAAATTTAAATGTACAGAGTTCCCGCCAACAAAAATTGTTCATCGATAGTTCTTTTTAAAGCCCAATCCAAGACCTTTCGAGTGAGCCATATATTAATGACATTATTATTATTATTCTTCTTATTATTATTATTATTAGTATTAATATATATATACTCCTAGTCTATCCGACAAAATATTCTGTCCCCCTAAGGGTAATGCTCACAAGGGTACTGATCACCAGGGTACTGCTCACACTCAACAACTCTCTAGGGTATTATAATATTATTAATAACGACTAAGATATTTTCAAAGAATTATTATTACAACTCCCAAGAATATTATTATTATTATTTTTATTATTATTATTATTATTATTTTTATTATTATTAGTATTAATATATACTCCTAGTCTATCCGACAAAATATTCTGTCCCCCTATGGGTACTGCTCACAAGAGTACTGCTCACGCTCAACAACTCGCAAGGGTATTATTAAACAATGTAATAAAACACATATTTTCTAAATTTATTATTATTATTATTATTATTATTATTATTAGTTTTAGCACACACTCATTATACCGATAGAAATATTGTATTCATGTTGTATCAAATCAAAACTTATATGTTTATTTTTATAATCTATCAACCAATCAGATCATATGTTATTTCAGTAGCAGTAATATAAATAAAGCAGTATATTAAAAATTATTGTAAAAATGTCTCAATTTAGTGAAAATGTTCTAAACGGAATTGTCACCGCGAATATAATCGACAGCCTCAATTTCCTGGTCAATCGAACTGAACAAATCATTGAAGGTGAACATATCGATTATCAGCAGATGATGGAGATGGAATCCCTGGAAACCAAGAAGTTATACTTCAATAGAATATTTCAGTGTCTTTTCGATGAAGACATGAAATGGACAAGGATAATTATAGGATTCACCTACATGAAGATAATCATTGCAAAAGGTCAACATGACTCAGAACATTATTATCAGTGGTCTTTAGAAGTAAGATTTCTTTTATAATCTACATATATATTTTAATAATATTCATTTCTAGATAATCAAGTCCAAGTTTACCCCATGGATAGAAGCCAATGGCGGATGGGGTGTATTAAATAAACTGGCCTGCAATGTTAAAGAAACTGATGAAATCAAAAGAAAAATGAAAAACTATATAAAACTTACAACTGGAGTTGTTATAATGTATATTTTCTGTAGATATATGAATAAATATTAATGTTATTGTTTTTAATAGTATATTTAAATGAAAATAATTCAATTTTAAAATTTATTAACACATTCATCATCTCCACAGTTCATAACATTTTCAAAAACATGATCTATACAATCCCTATATACACACGGTTCAGTATCCGTAAATTCCTCCATAAGTTCATCAATTTCTTGAATGCTTTCCTCATCATCTTGAGTGTTTTCTTCATCTGTTTCATCAAATCCCGAATCTTCACTCTCTGCTACCCAGTCTATATTTAATTGCAAATTTCTAATTATTATTTTAGAAGTTTCATTATTATTATTTACTTAAATATTCATAAAACTTAATTTCTACGTCAATTACATGATTTTCATCATTTTCATGATTAAACATAAAATAATAATATTTAACAAATAATTAAAATAGTCAACAAATAAAAATCATACAGTATACATTTATTAACCATCAAATTTTTTATACAACAACCATGCCAAACAGTGTTGACCACATGTTTGAGTCAATGGATTTTGAAACATAGTTTTATTATATACAATAGGTTTCCCAATTGTTTGAAGTTTTGATATCAACAAAGCAGGATAATAGAAACCCATAGGATCGAATACGAATATATTACTAGGTTTCACATATATAGCTATCCAATGTTCTCCACCAAGATGAGACGAATGAGTATTGACAATTATGGCTTGATTATTGCTCAAATAAGGAATTTTATCGAGAGGAAAAACTCCTACAAATTCATTTCCTAATATTTGTTTTCCAATTCGATTAACCTGAACAGAACTACTTTAATAAAATTAAACATTATCAAAAAACTTACTCCATGACAACTTTTTGTGTTTCTGTATACATTTATACTAGCACGGTTCTATTTGCAGTAATTTGAACTTCATTTTCAAATACTCCATATATTATAACATGTACCGGTTCTGTAATGGCCTTTGCAAACTTAATATCCAGTCGTAAATTCCCGTTTTGTGGTAGTTGACTCTGATTTAAATCAAAATCGGGAGCTAAAACAAATGTGAAAAATGGATATTTGCTTTTAAATTCTTCTAGAGTAATTCCACAATTCAAGTTTTTATCTAAATAACCCAGATTTCTAACAATACTCTGCATATATGTTGCACAGTAATTATCGCTTTCGAAATCTTGAGTATATGTTTCTCTATAATCAGTATTTTTCGACAAAGTCAATGAAGTAACACCAAAGTTTTTGAAAATTGAGCTGGAAGCAGTATAAGATCCATTATATTGCGTTTCACTTTGAAATGTTACCAGAATAAAATTAGGCATTCTTCTGTCACCAAATATTTGTTCTTTATAGAATGATGAAGCACCTTTAGCAATAGCAAATTGTACAATTTCCTTTGTTTTTAAAGGATAAATTGCATGTTTTGAATTAAGACCCAATTGATGACCGGCTAATACTGACGGGTCTACTCGAACTCTTCTCACCAATAATTTTGCATCAACTAATTGACATATTGGTGCACCAGTTGCACTAGTAAGAGATAATGCAGAATCAGACCTTTTCAGTCTAGTATGTACATTAACTCCCGGTAGTAAATATTTCGGTTGATCCATAAAATCAAGTTGTAATGATGAGCACATAGTGAATACTTTTGAACCTTTAACCCACTTTTTTCTTTCATCATCTGTTGCTGCATAACCCATAGGTGTAAAACAGGTATTTTTAGTATCGGAATTGTAATTTAAAATAGTTTCTATCAAAGCCTTGTGAATGAATGTATTATTTCCGCCCTCAATCTTGATATTATTAAATCCCAACACTGCATCTTTAAACAGAGTATGAAACATGAAATTGTTTGGTAATACATCCGCATTGGCATCTAAAACCTTTCTATCTTTATCTACAACTTTGATCTGAACAGTCAATAAAGTATCGTTCAAATCTAAATATTCAGTTTGCGAACCATTAATATAAAACTCGATATCATTTCTACTATCAGTAATTGAATTCATAGGAAAAACTTCCTCAAAGGCCCCAAATTCTATTACAGCTTGAGGCGATGGTCTATCAAATATACATAATTCGGATTTACCACAAATCATTTTGCAAATATAGTTCCATGTCCTTTCATTCGTTTGTTTATACGCTGATATTCCATGTCCTTTACGTTTTGGAGCGTGATCTGGGACTGGGGGCTCATCTTTTTGAAACATACCAGCAACTCCAGGTAGAACCTTACCTAATTCAGCTAAAGCATTTGTTTTTAGGGATGGTAATATTTTCTGTTCATTCATAATCACATCTTTAGCAGTTTTCATGCCAAAACTACCAATACGTTTAAGAATAGGAAGTGCAAATCTCCCTATTGTTTTTAACCAACCTGATCCGTACTGTTTACCAATAAAATATGGTAATTCACCGCCAGATTGGCTATCACTATACATACTAATAATATCGGAATTAGCCATCTACTTTACGAAAATGTAGTGTCAAATGAGTTTTCGAGTCTTTTGGGAAGTTTATAAGTTTTCCACTATCGTCACGAATATTTATTTCTATATTGTTTATACATGAGCTTGAAATTGGTAAATACATGGGATTATCTATATTTATATTGACAACTTCATTATGTTCATATTTTCCAATCCACACCGATTTCAATAGAGGAACACTGGAATCACCAACAATTATAGGCTCAATAATATTAGTATATATGAACATTTGTTGATGATGTTCAAGTATTCTTGGTTTACGTATACCAGCCGATTTTTCCCGATATTGCTGCTTCTCTAATCCAAGTGTATATTTGTCAAATTTTTATCAAATGTAACTTCGCAAATGTCATCATTCAAACTGAATGTAAATAACAAATCTTTCACAATGTCCAAACTTTTAAATATGTGTGAACAATTGTACTTTAAATATTTAAGTAACACATCAAGTTTATCAATATATAAGTCGTCAGCGAAGGTGAATGATTCTTCAACTTCATTATTATACGACACTGATATTTTGATTTCTTCTCTCATTACACTGTTTGCTTCAAATAGATCAAAGCGTAATAAATATTCTGTTTCCATAACTTCATTTTTCAACTTATTGCAGCCCATTCGTCTGGCATCTTCAATATATTCGAATGTTATTGTAAATGGTTTAAAATCACAACTGATATTTAATCCATCGTTGTAAAACATAGAGCAATGCGGATCTAATATTTGATTCGGAATATGATATGTTTTATCATAATTACTGATAATAAAGATACCACTACATGTTTTCATAGCATTCCTTTTGAAATCAATCTTACATTGACTATAAAATGGGAATGTATTGTACACGAATGTAAAATCTTGCAGTGCAACTTCCCAGTCACCATTTAAAGAAATCGGATTCTGGAGATTGACCATGAATTTACTGGCTTGATTATCTGGATGAATAAGCGGGCAACTATTGCTTGGTAAAATAGTATAAAAATTCACTTTACTAGATCCTTTTCTGATATCCATGATGGGTTTTGATAACCATGCCATTTGACATAGTATTGTTTATCCTTGCCGACCTTTTTAGTTTTCAATATCTTCTGAATTCTAAATACTTTTGGGGGAGGAATAACTTGTAATTCCTGCTCATAAAACTTTCCTTGTAAAATATTGTTATCATTGTCTTTGATGACATACATTACAGGATTCTGTTTAGTATTTATTTTTGAAATTACGAATACTTCATCACTCCAATTTGTATCGAAATTTTTAATAAATGGTGATGCACTAATTTTACTAATTCTAACATGGTCACCGACTTTATATTTCGGTTTTGTAATTTTTACAGGTTTTTTAGAATAGATTGTTTTTGACGTGATATCAATCGGCCTTAATCCATTCAGTCCTTGATGTGATTAATGATTATAACTGGTTATTATTTTTGGTAAAACATTTACCCATTTTTTATTACCTTGATGCACGAATAATTTCTTTAATCTATCTCTCAAAGTTCTGTTAAATCTTTCAACATGAGCAGCTTTGTATTGAGAATGTACCGAGTAATGGTTTATTTTCAATTTATTGAGGATTTGCTTGACTTTACTGTTGTAGAATTCTTTACCTAAAATAATAATAATAATAATAAAAATAATATTATTAATACCTAAATCCGTTTGCAAGTTATTAGGATGTCCATCTTTAAATAAATCAATAACAGCTTTAGACATTTCATCTGCAGATTTTGCCTTGACGGGTATTGCTCGGGCAAACCGACTGAATACATCAATACATGTTAAAATATATTTATACCCATTGTTAATTTTCGAATAGGGTATCATCTCCATCAAATCCATTTGCCATAAATCATTCATTCCATATGTTTTATACGCTCTTGTTGGAAATCTTTTCCGCATTGGTTTGTTCAAACTGTACGCAAGCTGGTCTGATAACCACTTCTGGGTTTCCTTTTTCGAATTCGGAACTCTTTTCCTTAATTTTGCCACTCCACCAAAACCGGCTTCGTCTTCCGGGTTCGTCCAAATCTTCTCCATTACAGCAAGAAGATTTAATATTAAATTTAATGTCGGGTAATGAAGGATTAGCACCCATTGTTTATGATCGACTTCCTATTATTCCGCCTAATAATGATATTGCTAAAGGTATCAATGCACCGATAAATCCACCTTGTTGTTTATATATAATTTTTTTCATTTGTTGACGATTTTTATTATTTACTAATGATAGCAAAGGTTCCCTATGTTTACTCAATAATTGCTTTTTAGATTTACTGATTTTAATCTTGCCTTTGACTACTTTAAGTATAATATCGAGTAAATCATCGACAACATAATTTGGAAATGATTGCAAAATACTGTTTCTTTTCATACTTGGTGCCTTTAACAATGTATTGAAAAACGGGAAACTCCGATGATTTTTAACAACTTTTACTGTCTTAGTGGTTTTACTTTTAGGTTTAGGTTTAGGATTTTTCGAAATAAGATTCATTGCAGGAAAATTCTCTGTAATAAGTTCTTTAGATGGAGTATAACTAGTTGTTGGTGGAACTTTTGGTTGTTTTTTACTCGATATCCTTGTTTTTGAAAACATGATTTATATGTTTTGAACTTTGTTTTGAACTTTGTTTATAAACCATAGCACCTTTTGGGTTGAAAATATCTGTTTTTACCCGTATATCATCAGGACATTGTTGTGTGAAATCGAGAAATATATACCCATGTGGTATTTTCGTAGAATCTTGAAATGCATTGATAAGAAAATTACGGTTATTAGGGTATGCTTGTCGTCCAAGAAAATCAATGACAGTTGCATCTCTAGGATTCTTGAAAATAACTAAATATTGTACATTTAAATTACGTGTTCGATGTGCCCCACCTTGATGAAATAGATTTTGTGTTATGAAAATAACTGTTACACCAACATGTCTGCTGATCTTTGTAAATAAATTATTAAAATCCTTTTCTTTATTGGCTTCTTGATACAAATCATCGATAATGATGACATCATCTCTCTTCAAACGACTTGACCAGTTTTTATCAAAACCCTTTACTATTTTCATGTTTTTCAACTGACAAAAACTTGATTGCGTCAATCCGTGTTCTTCGTCGGTGCCTCTATGCCAATAAATATTGTTGAATTTTGTTTTAAACAAATTTGATTTTAGTAATTTACAAACAAATAATGTTTTCCCGCTACCACTTGGACCAACGATTTGGTATACTGCATCATTTCGTAATTCCATTTTGTAAATTTAAACTATATAATTATTGTTTATATTGTTAATTTAAATGAACTCTGTTTTTAAATACCTAAATATATCAGAGTTTTTATAATTATTTCATTAAAATGCTTTCAAATATAAATTACAGGGCAAAAGCAGATGTATCAAAAATGATATTTCCAATGGGGAAACCATAACAACTTATCAATAGAAGTAATAAATATCCAATAATATATTTCAAAACTGGTAAATGTAGAATTATGGGGTGTAAGGAAATAATCAAAGCTAGTGAATATAATGTTTATGATTTAGAAATACAATCGATAACAGTAACTTCCGATATAGGTTTTTGTTGTAATTTAAATAAATTGGCTAAATTAATACCATGCTTTTATGAACCAGAATTATTTCCAGCTTTGAGATATATAAAATATAACCCTATGTGTGTAAATATATTCGCTAGCGGCAAGATAGTAATTCTTGGAATAAAAAATATTGATTACAAATGTATAGTTGATAATATCATATCTGAAATTAAATCAATAATTGAAGGAAAAGAATTTTTAGATTTTTTATTATCACTTAATTAATTATTTATCATTGCAAATTCAATGCAATTGAAATGCATGATTCTGATTGGTCGAAATCTAATTGGCTGATGATTATTTATAACAAAATGTTTTCGGATTAGTTGTCATTTATTCAACAAAAATGTACAACATACAAAGTTCCGCAATCACCTCAATGAAAGAGCATGCAAATTATGGTAATTTCAACTTTTTATTATTACATTAATATATATATATATTTTACAGATGAATATCAATCAATTATCCTGCAAAGATTATGTTTCTATTATCCAGAATTAAATGAAATTCTACAAGATAGAGATCCAGCTATCATTCCGGATTTGGTATACAACCAAACACGAATCTGGATATTCGATATAATAAACACCTTTCTATGGGATATCAAGATAGGAAGGGGGATGAAAGAAATGAAACCAGAGATTCCTTGCATTTTCGGATGTAGCTGTTGCAATTTCCGTTATCAACAATATGTTGAATGGTGTTTGGTGAAGACTCTGAGAAATCATCACTCGAGTCAGATTGTATCAAAATAAATTTTTATGTTGAATTGTTTTGTAAATCGAAATAATAGAAATAGAAATAATAATAGAAATATTAGAAATAATAATAAAAAATAATATTTATAATAAAAACATTAATGCTACATTAATGCAAATGACATGCAATTTAAACAAAGACATGTAGCAATCTGATTGGATGATAAACAATAGTCATAGGTATAAAAACTCTGTACCATTTCATTTTAATCATAATTCACAATGACCAAGAAAATTTCAAGCACTGAAAAACCAAAAGTTGTTCCAGAACTTGTACAACCTGTTCAAATGTTCCACAACTACAAAATGTATTTTTTGAAAGAAGAAATCAATATGAAATTGGTTGCACCAGTCAAGCTAATTCCAACTAAATTTCAATTCTTATCCGGCACGCTTTCAATGATTGATGTTAAATCTATTGATGATGTTATTAAACGGTTGAATACGAATCTATCTTGTAATCAACATGCATTTTTCAACAACCGATATGCAAGATTTTATGATTCCTTTGATGAAATCAGCTTCAAAGAAAACGAAAATTGGTATATAACAATTGCAATCCAAGGATATAAAGTTGATAATAATGATGTGTATTCTCCAATTTGGAAAATTATGTCTGCTAGACTTTCACAGATATTTTAATGTTATATTTAATAAATGTATTTAGTTATATTTGTTTTCGCTTATTTTCTATAAACAAACTTATAATATAGTTTTAAAGTGGTAATAATGACTACAGATAAAGGTTACGAATGATTGTGTAAATCATGTCGTTGAAAATATAATGAAATGTGGAGATGATGAATGTGAATGTGGTAATAAATTTTAGTGTATATTTAAAGAATAATTTCTTTGTTAAAGTTTTGTCTTGAATATTTTTACCAGTAACTTTGTGAACAATACCCATGTGACTTGACGAGTGTGAGCAGTACCCTAGTGATCAGTACCCTTGTGAGCATTAACCATAGGGGGACAAAATATTTTGTCGGATAGACTAGGAGTATATATTAATACTAATAATAATAATAATGTTAATAATATATGTCTCATTCGAAAGGTCTTGGATTGGGCTTTAAAAAGAGCTATCGATGAACAATCTTTGTTGGCAGGAACTCTGTAAATTTAAATTTTTAAATATGACCTTGAAAAAAAAATGACCTTGAAAAATAAATGACCTTGAAAAAATAAATGACCTTGAAAAAATAAATGACCTTGAAAAATAATATTTTGAAAAATAATAATAAAATAGTCAAATGACCTTGAAAATGGTCTCGGGAAAACGTTAATAACTTTGTCAATATTAATGGTGATAATAATATTGATATATCAGTAGATAGATCTTGCACTAAGCTTCAAAATAAGCTATCGAACGATGAAATAAAATGACGGGAACGATAACTTTTGGGCAAACGAAAACCAGGAGCCCGCTAGATCAAATTTAAAAAAATGACCTTGAAAAAAATAATATTTTGAAAAATAATAATATGACCTTGAAAGTAATAATATTTTGAAAAATAATAATAATCAAATGACCTTGAAAATGGTCTCGGGAAAACGTTAATAATTTTACCAATAATAATGATAATAATAATATTTATTTATCAGTAGATAGATCTTGCACTAAGCTTCAAAATAAGCTATCGAACGATGAAATAAAATGATGGGAACGATAACTTTTGGGCAAACGAAAACCAGGAGCCCGCTGGATCACTTAATAATTATGACCTTGAAAATAATTTTTGGTAAAATGTTAATAACTTTGTCAATAATAATGATGATGATACCTTCTATGGCTCATTCGAAAGGTCTTGCACTAAGCTTTAAAATGAGCTATCGAATAATAATCTCGGATAATGGGAACTCTGTAAATTTAAATTTTAAAATATGACATTGAAAAAAAAATGACCTTGAAAAAATAATATTTTGAAAAATAATAAATGACCTTGAAAAATAATATTTTGAAAAATAATAATAAAATAGTCAAATGACCTTGAAAATGGTCTCGGGAAAACGTTAATAACTTTGTCAATATTAATGGTGATAATAATATTTATATATCAGTAGATAGATCTTGCAATAAGCTTCAAAATAAGCTAACGATCGATGAAATAAAATGATGGGAACGATAACCTTTGGGCAAACGAAAACCAGGAGCCCGCTAGATCACTAATATTATTTTGAAAAAATAATAATAAAATAGTCAAATGACCTTGAAAATGATTTTTGGTAAAATGTTAATAACTTTGTCAATATTAATGATGATGATAATCTTTATACATCAGTAGATAGATCTTGCACTGGGCTTTAAGATGAGGTATCGATCAATATAATCGGTTGGCGGGAACATTAATTTTTGGGATGAAAAAAAGTGTGAGCCCTCTGGATCAATTAATAATATTTTGAAAAATAATAATAATTTAACTTTGAAAAGATGGTGGTCATCAAATGTTAATAACATTAAAACTATTAAAGATATATAGGATACCTATAGCACATCTTAAAGGTCTGGCACTGGGCTTTAAGATGAGGTATCGTTGAGGTATCTGTTGGCGGGAACATTAATTTTTGGGATGAAAAAAAGTGTGAGCACTCTGGATCACTTAATTTAAAAAAAAATTTCCCGGGGAGGGGGGTATATGTGATGCAGGGAGCTCCTGATCTAGGGAGCTCCCATCCATCTACTTAAGGGAGTTCAGCTTGGTAATACTGAGATATGGCACCAGTCTTATTTATACAGCTACTACAACAGCGTAGTATATACGGTGCCGCAAATGAGAATAGGTACAAGAAATCACCAGCTCTTTACTTTTAAGAATTGCAAAATAGCCTTGTCGAACAACGATGACAAGAGACTATGGGTGGGCGTAATTCCAGTCTAGCATATGGGCATTATTTAGGATTTGACGAAACTGATGATGGTCAGATATTATCTGAAGTAGGACCACTTTGTGGTGGCTTGAGTTTTGACTTTGACGACGAATCAGATCCGGATAATGTTGGTCAGATATTCGAAGAGATTGGCCCGCTTTTTGGTGGCTTGAGCCCTGATTTTGATGAGGAATCAGACGATGATATTTACGTTCGCGAAATCGGAATCGATATTGACAATGTGATTTTATCCGATTAATCTGTTATTTAATATATTTTTTAAAAAATTAATCTTTATATTGTTTTATATTGTTTTATTGAAAACTGGTTATAGTTTTCAAGGTTCTTACAACAGTTAAACGCTTGTATAAATGTATAAAAATTTGATTATTTCACATAAGTGTTTACTTTTGTAAGAATTTTTATAATAATATATTTTTATTGTGTAATAGTGTTGCAGTGGGCAAGCAACATTAATTATTTTTTGATAGTACTTTTTATCATTGATATTTTATGGTTTAAAAACTCTAAAGGAAATTTGACACCGAAACAATAATAATAATATTGAAAATAATAATAATAATAATAATAATAATAATAATAATAATAATAATAATTCTTTGAAAATAATAATATTAATAATAATAATAAATAATAATTATAATAATAATAATTATATAGATTAAAACTTTGAAAAAACATCTTCCGCGTGGGCGTTAATATCTTTCCCAGTAATAATGATAATAATAATATTTATATATCATTAGATAGATATGGCACTAGGCTTTAAAATAAGCTATCGTTCAATAAATTCGGATGATGGGATCACTAACTTGTTGCATGACCAAAGTAGGTTACCGCTGGAACAAAGACATTATATTTGTAAAATAATAATATTTTAAAAAATAATGTCTTTGTTTTAGTGGCAACCGGTTTTTTTGATAAGTCATCGGATGACTCATTGTCTTTGTTCTACAAATAATTATTTTTTTTTAAATTGGACGGGGAGGGGAGGTATGTCTTTGTTCCAGTGGAGACCTGTTGAAGCGGAGACAAATCCATCTACTTTAGTCATTTAAAATAATATTTAGCAAAGGTAATTTAGCAAATATCATTAAAAGATTTATCCATCCGATAAAATCTCTATATTTCTTCAATATATTTTACCCTTAACTGATATTCAACCGATTTAATTTCTAGAAATCTAATTAAAATCATAAATTTCTTTCAATAAAGATCATTTTTTTTTAGTTGTTGTCGATGTCCAACTTTTAAGTCAATATTTCTCAAGTTTTGTCACCGATATCCACACAATGAATAAAATAACATCTTAAATAAAAATAAAATAATGTAAATCAATCCCAATTGATTAAAAAGATTTCAAATATTTCATTGTCAAAACCAAGTAAATAAACACCTAATTGATCATTAACCCTAAACAACTTAATACAACTGTGGATAATTAATAAAAACTGATAAAAACGATATAATTTCACTGGAACTATTATTACTTCATAGCTAAATACTGACTATTTCCCTTGAAAATTTGATATTTTACCAAACCGATCTCTCACCAAATATTTCTACTCCTTTAAATATACAACCCACAATTTCACCAAAGTTTCAACCCATTTCAGGTCATATCTATCAATTCAGTCATTCATCTTAAAACCCATGGAAAATGTAAAAATTCATCAAAAATATGAATTTTCTTTAACTGGCATTCCCCTAATGATATTCAAGCAATTATTACATGATATATTTTTCAAACTAAATCACAAATTTCAATATATTAATTTTCATATAAATTTCAAATTTATCTTACCATCATGTTCTTAGCTTAAAATTATCAATATTTAAAAGTTCTTCCGACTGATTAAGATTCGTGGATATATTCTTAGAAAATATATAGTTATTGAAAAAATCATTTAATCAAATTGAATATCATCAAAAATTAATCCTATCGCTTGATTATTCTAATTATTAACCTATCATTAAGATAATTTTTAATCAAAATATAATTAAAAAACAGGTCAATAAAATACATCAAGAAATTAATTAATTAAATTTATTAGAATCATCATTAAAACCTTAAATATTCTTTCAATCAACATCAAATTCACAAATATTTAAATATTTTCAAAACCAATCAAGCATCTACACTAAAAATGCCATTGAAAACACCAAGATTTGTCTAAATAATTATTCAAATAAAATCATTAAAACTGAAGATGATTTATGACAAGTATCCTTACGACCAATACCCATAGGGGACAGAACATCCTGCCGGATAACTCGTTGGATTTATCATTTAAATAACAATCTACGACTGATGTGTTAGTCCAGTATCTTTCATACTAATCCCCTTAGCCTTCATACTTTCCTCATCACCCAATACACTGTAACATTTAGGTCTCAAGAAGACCCAATCTTTATATAATAGTCCTTTATTCTCGTCTTTGAATTTACCAATGACAGAATCAAGGTTCCTACTATATAAAGAATGATTTGGGTCATAATTTGAAGTGTCTAGAAGGTTATTCTTAATCATCGCAGGTAAAAGAATGTCAAGACTACAATGTTTAATTTCCAAGAAAAAGGAATCAGTGTCCCCAGCAACAATATTAATTTCGCAGTTGAATTCATCGCGATATTTTTGCAATTCTTCATACTGCAGCTGTACATTCTAAGTTTGGATAAATCTAGTACAGTTTGACCAATGTAACTAGGTCTATTCAAACACACAGAGTCCTTCCTCAATAAAGCTGAAATCAGGTCATTATCGCTTTCGTGGATTTACGAAGTCGGCTTAAATAACAAAGGGCGGAGTGACTGTTTTACTCCAATCAGTAAATTCTAAATATTTATTTTTAGGCAATGTGTACAAGGTTAGTACCAAGCTGATTTTTATCACAAAGTGTTATCATTCCTAAAACCGTTTAAACACCTAGGACACCACTGGCTACAAATCCTAACAGAAGTGATTGAACTATTCCTACAATTAAGGAATCTATTTAGGTCTGTGATTGCTAGATAATGATAATTATCCTTCTTTTCAATTAATAATAAATTGATAGGTATGGCTCTTACTATCTTACTCCTGTATATTATATCAATAAAAGGATGCTTCATAACTGCATCTTCATCAGAAATGTCTATCAAAGCCTTTTCGTTGTAAGTAAGTAACCTGGATTTTTTTGTTCAAATTTACTTATTTTTGAAAGTTTCATCGGCATATCATTAGGATCAAATTTAATATCAGAAAGATTGTAGGAATTAGGACGATTTATATATTGCCTATTTATACTGTCATATTTAATAATTGACAAGAAACTATACAAGAAGCAGAAGTGGTCATTATTAACTACATTTATAAGACATCTTAAGTTTCTTAGTGATCTTGGGGTTTCAATAAAACTTTTGCCACTTAACCGGCTTATTTCAGAAAATTTAGTCAGAACAAAGCTTATGTAATCGATTTTATTGATAGTCCAATTATTACCTTTCTCATTAATTTTTAATATTTTTTCATTTAAACGAGCAATACCTTCGTCAATGAATCTGTTGTACCTGTAGAAATCGAGGAAGATTTATTTCCAAATACCCAATTGCCTGATTGTTGGAATGAAAAGCAAGTAAGTTTATTTACAGAACAATATAAATGGCTGATAATAAAAGATGGCAAATTAGGATGTAAAGATTGTTCGCAAATTAAATGTTTAGCAACTGAGACAGAAAAAAAGTACATGTTTCTAAGGAATGGATTTCGTGTTCCATAACTCCAAATGGAACTAAAAAAGATAGTATACAGGCTTCTCTTCGCAAAAAAAATTAAAGAACATTCCTTATCTAACGCACACTTGAATATTATGAAACAGGTGCTGTTTACATTTGAGATTTGATTTGTGTGCGCACACAGACGCGGACAATTGTGATTATTATGATTTGAGTTTTGATCTAGTCAGATTTTTGTGTTTTTGGATTTCGATCGATTTTGGAAATATGATTCGAATTCTGGAAGTTTTATAGAATTGATTTATAATTTTGGTAATTCGGGTTGTTTTTGAATTTTCGGCCTTAGTGAAATATGGAAGATAATGAATGTTTGATATGTCGTATTTCAATAAGCAATATAGCGAAAAGATGTCTTTTCAGCAGTGAAACTCGTCCATGTGATCGTGGCTCAACAAGATCGTTGCAAATTATTAATGGAAGTAATGTAAAGGTCATAGATAATCAAGATTTTTATGAATTCTTTTATATTTCAAAATTTCTAATTGACATTAATTCAATTTCTCAAAGTTTATCAAAACGATTGGAAATCAACGATTTAATTTCTGTAAATCATGAAATGACAGAAGAGGAACTCCAAGATATGTTTATGAAATTTCCCCAAAAATTTAAAGATATTCGTAAATTATCTGAAACCATTTATGACATTAGCGATAAAAAGATAAACTTGCTAACTTATGAATATGATATTCTATTTAATCGAGCTCTTACAAGGATCAACACAATTCAAATGTTTATTAGCCAAAGTGTTGAACAATTATCCAATGTTTCAAATTCAATCATGGATCAATCTCAAGTTATTGGACACGTTAAATGGTTTAACAAACAATGGTTTTGTAAAAATAAAGCATGTGATGCGATTAATTACAAAGAAATTTTTCTGATGTGTTTTAGACGTAAACATGGTAGCAGAGCGTGGTTCCCTTCGGGGAGCTACGCACCAATGTTTCAGTGGAGACAGCCCTGGCTGATCAATGGTGAATTAAACATTTTATTTACATTTCATTTATATTTCATTTGAAGTTATATATGTAAAATCAACCATCCTCCCTTCCCTATCGAGCGTGAAAAAGTGCTGCCATGGGCCCCAGCACTCTTTTAAAGTGGGTAGCCAGGGGAACAGTTTAAATAAAAATAAAATAAAAAGCTCAGCTTTTTTGCGAGCTAAATCAAAGGTGAGGGCGAGCGGGGTAGTGGGTTTTGAGGCTTGTTGTTGTCGAATAGATGAAGAAGGAGAGTTTTGATTGAAAGGTAGGAAGCAAATATTTATCAAAACTCTTACTGGTAAGACAAGTACTCTTGATGTTGAATTGATTGACACGATTGAAAATGTAAAAGAAAAAATTCAAAACAAAGAAGGAATTCCGGAAAACTATCAAATGTTAGTCTACGCAGGAAAGCAATTAGAAAATATAAGAATATTGAACGACTATAGCATACAAGTAGGTTCGACACTTCATTTGTCACTCAGGCTGTGCGGTGGCAATGACGAAGAGATTTTAGAAGAAGGATTGTGGAAAAAGAGAATGAAAAAAGGAAAATTAACGAGATTGAGAAACAAGATTCTCAATGATATAAATGGGAAGGAAGTTAGCGAATGGTTGGATGAATATGAAGATCAAAAGGAGAGTCTAGATGAAGAATTAGGGGATCTGAGAACGATCAGTAAAAAATTGCAAAGATTGGACATCACTGCAATCTTAGATAAAGACCTGCAAGAGATCGAGGAAAAACATCAAATGATTGGGGCACTGATAGAAAGAAAAGCAAATCAATCTTTTCTGGAAGAGAAGGAAAATGAGAATGATGATACAATCAAGAAAGATAATTCAGTGCGTAAAAGAAAACTGGAAAGTCTACAAAAAATTACAATACCTGTCTTTGAAGGCAAGATGAAAGAGTACGAACCATGGAAAGCAGCTTGGCTGGACATGTGTTGGAAGAACCTCAGTGGGAAGAACTTGGAATCATCAAAGCAATTTATAAGAACGTTCTTTGGTAATTGCGATGATTTGGAAAGACAAATGGAACGATTTTGGGAGATTAACGAAAGTGGCTTAAAGGAAAATATATTTGCCGCAAAAAACCAGGTGATTTATGAGAAAACAAAATCTGAGATGATGAAAATAGACGGACATTTCGAGGTAAAAGTTCCATGGAAAGAGTCACCAACATCTTTGCCTAATAGTGATAAAATGGCAGAAAGTCGGCTGCGAAGTTTAGTTAAAAGGCTTGAAAAGGAAGATTTACGAACTGAGGATCAGGATAAATTGAATGAGCTAAAGATAAATTATATGAGAAAAATGAATGAAAAGATGAAAAGAAATGAAATCAATGCGATAAAGCAAGAAAATCAAGAGCTGAAAACTATGATGAGAAATAGCAATAATAATTTGTGGATCAAATTGGATCAGATGGATATCGAGATAAATGACAGGTGCAGAAATAATACGGTCAAATCGGTAAATGAGCAAATTGAATCTATCAAGCAATTGGAATTGGAACACCAAATGAAAATTGTCGACAGAAAATGCCAAGAATTGAATGGAAATGTGCAAATCATTCACCAGGTGAAGGCTGACAGTGATAGGATGGCAAAAGAAATGCAGGAAATGAAGGGGGAAAGGGATAAACTGACACGGGAAATGCAGGAAATGAAGGACGAAAGGGATAAACTGACACGGGAAATAGAGAGAATCAATAAATCTTTGAAAATGCGGCATAATGGGCAGTTGCAGCGGCCAATGGGGAGGGTAATCGAAGCGATTCCTGGAGAAGAAAGAAAACTATGTGCGATGATAATTAGATGTAAAGGAAAATAGATATTGAGATGTATCTTCAAATTATGTTTGATTATAAAAGAAGAAGGAGAAGCTAATGGGGATTTGAGATTGGCACTAAGGTGTCAAGGGGGAGTATGGTTAATTATCGGTTGAGTGTTCTCGCGTCTGTGTGCGTTTTCGGCTTGGACATTTGGATTGATTTGTGTGCGCACACAGACGTGGACAATTGTGGAGTTTGGTGATCGAATTTGTGTAAGTTTATTATTATTATGTTTTGCTGGAATTTATGTAAATTTTTATATCAGAGTTGTTTTAAAGATTAGTTTTTCGAGAAGTGTTTGAAAATAAATTTTTGGGAATTCAGTTTTTAATAGCTTCGATTAATACAGATTGTAAGATGATATAATAATTTCCAACGAATTACTTACATAACCAGGTCACTAGACCTTGATATTTATTGAATGATGCGGGAATGCTTGTATAACTAAATTAAGTAAGTATGTTTGTCTTCTGTGTCAACAGTATCACTTAAAGTCTTAAACTAATAATTCTCCCTTTTGTAGATTACGCAATTCAATGTACTATAAATAGTATAACGATTGTGTGTTCCGTTTAGATTTTTGAAGTGAATAAAGATTTCTGTGAAACTATGTCTTCTTCTAACACAGATAATTACTGAAAGGGTAGAATTCACGTTTAAGTTAAGACTGGATATTGCTAATAAACATTTAAATTGTATATATCAGATTACATAAATTTTTATATAAATATTTAATTAATAAATTAAAGTAAGTTTAAAATATAAAAATAAATTAAAATATATTAAATATTAAAATAAATTAAACCAGCATTGAAATCAGCATCAAAATTAAAATAATAAAAAAGCCTCGAACAGATTGTTTGAATATTACAAAAAAGCACAGTTTGTGAATAAAATAAATTTAGTAATTTTATTTGGTTAATTGAATTTGGTTAACTGAAAAGCGAAGTGAAATTCTTAGGCCATATTATAAATAGAGACGGCATCCAAACGGATCAGAGCAAAATTGAAGCTATTCAATCATTTCAAATAGAAAAAACAATTTTGATATGAGAGATCTAATAAAGGAAGTAAAAACGACAATATTAAATTGCGAATCGTGCCAAAAAGTTAAAGTTGTAACTACAAAGATGAAAGAGAAACCAAAAGTACTTGAAGCATCTGAACCCTTCGAGAAAATATATATGGACATATGTGGCCCAATGAAAGAAACATTTAACAGGAAAAGATACATTTGCGCAATAATCGACCATTACAGCAAATACATCTCGTTAACAGCTATAAATAAACAGGATGAAGAGACAATTGGAAGATATTCTTAAACAACTGGATTCTAAAATTTGGGGCACCCAAAGAACTACATGTAGATTGCGGGAAAACATTCGAAGCTAATAGCATAAAGAATATAAGCAAAAGTGCATGGTTCGAGATAGTGTATTCGAGTCCATATCATCATAATACGAATGGTATAATCGAAAGACAATTCCGGACAATAAGAGATTTTATTAATGCATCGCTGAAAGACGGAAATACAAAAGACTGGGCAGACCTTATCCCAGATATAGAATATACACTCAACGCAACCATTCAAAAAACAACAGGAGTAAGCCCAGCTGAAATTATTTTTGGTAGGAAAATTGATAGATCAAAATGGTATAATGATAGTAGAATCAACAGGAACGATATCGCATTGAAAATTGAAAGTAAAAGACAAAATGAGGAAACAACAACTGCAAGGAGGTTGGATATTGGAGACAAAGTGTTAATCAAACGAGAAATACGAAACAAGGATCAAGGTAGATATGAAGGACCATACATGGTAACAAAACGAATACACGATCGCAGTTATATGCTGAGAGATAAAAGTGGGAAGTCTTTAATCAGGAATATTGAAAAGATTAAAGAATTTAAAGAAGGGGGATAAAAGGGTAGAATTCACGTTTAAGTTAAAACTGGATATTGCTAATAAACATTTAAATTGTATATATCAGATTACATAAATTTTTATATAAATATTTAAATTAATAAATTAAAGTAAGTTTAAAATATAAAAATAAATTAAAATATATTAAATATTAAAATAAATTAAACCAGCATTGAAATCAGCATCAAAATTAAAATAATAAAAAAGCCTCGAACAGATTGTTTGAATATTACAAAAAAGCGCAGTTTGTGAATAAAATAAATTTAGTAATTTTATTTGTTTAATTTATTAATTATGGAGATTTAGAATGAATTCGTTGGCTAACATTGGAAATCAGGAAATTGCTCATGATGCTTTAATAATGCGAAATATTCCAGTGGAATGCTTAGTGGGTATGGATGTTTTAGCACAGCTAGAAGGAGTTTGTCTTGATTTGAAAACGGGAAATTTGATTATGGGAGAAACGGGGAAAGCCATTCATAAAACAGGAGACGTGTTTCTAAACCAAACATTAAGAGTTCCACCTCAAAGTGAAGTTGTTTGTTATGTGAATACAATGGGAGTTCCAGATGATGAATTTATATTTCAACCAAGTGAAACATTAATCGGAAGGTATGATATTCCCATGTGCGACGAACTAGTAAAAGTCCAAGACCAATTAATTCTCGTTTATTTTACCAACAATAATGATAAAGAAATAGCATTAAGACCAAATACGAAATTGGGAAAGTTGACAAAAATATAAAAATATACAAAGAACCTCAAGTAAACAGTAAAGATTTGACCCAAGAGCAAATACAAAAATTTATGAAATTATTGAGAAAATATCAAGACGTCTTTGCAAAACATGAATATGATCTAGGAGTTACTCATGTAATTGAGCACGAAATTCCATTAATGGATGAAACTCCAATTAAACTACGACCAAACAGAATTCCTTATGCACATCAAGAGGAAAGTGATAGACAAATAAAGGCTATGATGGATTTCAACATCATCAGAGACAGCTTTTCACCATTTTCTTCATCCATTGTTGTTGTTAAGAAAAAAGACGGTGAAATAAGATTTTGTATCGATTATCGAAAATTGAACCAAGTTACAAGAAAGGATACATATCCAATCCCAGTTCCTCAGGAAATGTTCGACAAAATGGGAGAAGCTCAATATTTTACGGTTATTGATTTAAATAATGGGTATAATCAATTCAAAGTTAAAGAATCAGATAAAGGAAAAACAGCATTCTCAGATGGAAAAGGTTTGTATGAATTTAATGTTTTACCATTTGGTTTGACAGGTGCACCAGCAACATTTCAAAGAGGAATGAATTTTGTACTGAGAGATATCCCACATGCTTTAGTGTACTTTAGTGTAATATTATAATATTTTCAAGTGATTTCGAGGTGCATATGAGAGATGTGGAGACAGTATTTAAACGGCTTAGAGAAGCAAGTCTCAAAATCAAACCATCAAAATTTGAATGGGGTAAGTCAGAGGTAGTATATGTTGGACATATTATCTCACGGAGAGGTTTACAACCAAATCCAGATAATGTTAAGAAAATCCAAGATTATCCTATTCCAAAAATAGTTGACGACGTCAGACAGTTTCTCGGGTTAGCAAGTTATTATAGAAAATTTATTAGAAACTTTGCACATATTGCTCAACCATTAACAATGTTATTAAAGAAAACTCTTAAATTTACGTGGAATAAAGCTCAACAAAATGCTTTCGAAATTCTCAAACAAAAACTTATAATTAATCCAATATTGCGATGTCCAGATTTGGTAGCCGATCACTGAAACCCCATTAGAAAAATTATTCAACAATTGAAAAAGAAACTTTAGCTTTGGTATATGGGATAACAACATTTCGACAATATCTAGTAGGTCGGAAATTTATTTTTTATACAGATCATAATCCGTTACAATGGTTAATGAAACATCGAGATGCAGCAAGCAAATTGATAAGGTGGTCTATAGCCTTACAAGAATATGATTTTGAAATGAAATACCGAACAGGAAAATCAAACGCTAACGCAGATGCATTGTCAAGGATCTCAAATGAGGAAATTAGTGTTGACCAGGAAGAAATAAGTTTGAGAGATACAGTATTCGCAGTAATTAAAGCAGCAAACAATATGTCAGAGCTGCAACGAGATCAGGAAATGGATGATGAACTAAAACAAATAATCAAACATACAGTAATAATGAAAAAGGACAGTGAATTAAAACAATTAATTGAGGAAAAGCATAAATATGTAATTCACAAAGGTATATTAAAGTGTATTAAAGGTTATTAATTTTTATATAATTCATTGGTAACCCCAAGAGAAAAACTGAAGAATTTCGTTACCCAAATTCACGGGATAACAGAAAAGATGACAAGAAACCAAGAAGATCAATACCAAAGCATGAGGAAAGTGCGAGAACTGACAGCCAGAAAGATTTTAGTCGGACAGAATGAGTTGGCATATAGTGGGGTGCAGGTTAATGAATTGTGGGGAATACGAGATTTGGCAGCAGCTAAAGCATTAGAAAAAAGGAAAGTAACAAGAAATGGACAATGGTTCAAGTTGTCGATCATAGCTGAAGAATAGTGCGGGATAAAAATGCAGAAGGGACATCACTCTGCATTGGAAGATACCGAAGCAGTTAGGAGAATTTATTTGGCTCTCGAAAGTCATTGGAAAGATGATATTGTATATGAAGAACAAATGGTTAAGAAAACATGCTCCTTGTATGATTACAGAAAAAGGAAATTACTGGTGGCAAACGAAAAATCGGAAAAACCACGGGAGAAAAGGGGTGTTGAGATACAAGAACTGGAACCGAATTTCCATAGCATCGAATCAATAAAGAACATCAAATGGTATAAAGCAACTGTGGAAATGGAAAACGAATTGAAAATGGCGAGAAAAACGGAGCTGCGTATAAAGAAGATGGCAAAACGAAGACTCAAAGATATAGAAACCCAAACGATAACTACGGAAACTCCGGTAGGAAATACAATTATTGTCAGCGGGGAAGAATGGAAGCTTAAAAAATTTTAGCCACCTATCAAAGAGAAGATGAAAAGATAAAAATTACAAAGTTACCCGGCAGAAGATGAATAAATAATAATTGTAATAAATAAATAAAATTTACTATTCGTAATTACTTTATTTTTTTTGTACCTCAAAAATCTTTATATCAAATAAATAATAAAATAATGAGATAGCAAAGGCAACAAATAATTAATTAAATCATAAATATAAGTTGAAAATTTAATAATATAATATTATATAGTATAATAAAAATTTCAATACTAATACGGTTGTCGTAAGAACCCTACGGGAGTTACTCAAATAAATAAAAATATGAATAAATAAATATATGTAATTCTGAATTAATAAATAGGCCTTGAAGTTTCCAGATCACGAACTTCGGGATCTGAAGACTTCATGGTAAAATTTCCTTGCCGCCTGCAGCTGGCGTAACCAGCGTGCGAGGTAATTTGGAAAATAACGAGATAAATAATAAACCCTATGTAGAGAGGAAGAGGTATTAGTACATAATTATTATTTTTATAGTTATTAATTAATTATTATTATTATTGTCATTATTGATTAATTATTATTATTATTATTATTATTATTATTATTATTATTATTATTATTATTATTATTATTATTATTATATCTTTGCTACCTTTATTACTACTACTATTATTATTATCAATATTATTATTATTATTATTATTATTATTATTATTATTATTATTATTATTATTATTATTATTATTATTAAAATCAACCATATAAAAATACTGATGAATTTCAAAAATAATAACCTGTTTCCAATTGAAAAATAACTAATGAGGTATTGCTGTAAAACTTTTACTAATTGATGCTATTAATATATGTTTCATTTACCGAATAAGGCACTTTATTTTTAATATCAGAATAACCAAAAGATTTCTGATAAATAATTTTATCCTTTTTCACCACCGATATTCCTAATCCTTGAATATTGTAACATGACATGGCTTTTCTTAACAATTTATCAACCTTTTCCGCGTGGCTCCATTGATCGGTTTGTGAGAAAATAGTCACTGGAATTTGACAAATTAACATAAGAATAATTAAAACATTCGTTATATTAATCATTGAAATTAAAAAATATTTTTCTTTATCAAATTAATGCACAACTAGAAAAGTATTGTTTATTTTATAATTTATCATTTTTTCATGTTGTCTGTCCCTGGCAAATGTTAAAATTCAATCATTCCGCATGTGTTCAGAGTGATAGTCAATCAGAAGCTATTTCTCGATTACTGATTTTCTGAAACGATTCCTAATTTCGCACACACACAAGAAATGGAAAGCAAATGAATGCCACACAAACAGTAAGAATAAATGAATAGTATATGTTTTAATTTATAATTACAATATCAGACGAGAGTGAATGCAACGTTGCACACAAGAACTGAAATACTATAGTCTGAATAACAAAACTGATGTCTGCAGGCGTAATGCTAAGTTCAATTTTTGTAGGTCTTCAACACTCACATGTAGCCATTACACGAGAAAAATAAATTTCACACACATACACGAATCGGTGCGACAGTTAGCAAAAATCAGGCACATAAGTGCCACTTAAATAAAAATCTCGCTATCTAGACACCTGTCCAGATAGCGACAAATAATTGCAAAAATTAAAAGGCACGAAAGTGCCAAACAACGATAAAATTAAGCACATAAGTGCTAATAAAAAATTTTTTCCTCTTCGAGGAATTTTGTAATTAAAGATAAAAATTTTTCCTCTTAGAGGAATTTTGTAATAAAATTATTATTATTATTATTATTATTATTACTATTATTACTATTATTATTATTACTATTATTATTATTATTACTATAATTATTACTATAATTATTACTATAATTATTATTACTACTATTATTATTATTATTATTATTATTATTATTATTATTATTATTATTATTATTATTATTATTAATTTTATTATTATTATTGTTATCATCATTGTTATTATTATTATTATTATTATTATTATTTTATTATTATTTTTACTATTATTATTATTATTTGTATTACCAATACTATTATTACTAAGATTATTATTATTATAATGATTATCATTTTTAATATTCTCACTATTACTATTACTATTATTAGTATTATCATTATTATTATTAGTATTGTTACTATTGTTATTATTATTATTATTATTATTATTATTATTATTATTATTATTATTATTATTATTATTATTATCATTATTATTATTATTATTATTATTATTATTATTATTATTATTATTATTATTATTATTATTATTATTATTATTATTATTATTATTATTATTATTATTATTATTATTATTGTTATGGTATTAATATTATTATTATTAATGTCAGAATTATTGCCATCACAAGTCACAGTAGGATTATTGTTAGGAGTATTATTATTATTTATTATGCTATTATCAAAACACAGAGGATTAAAGTAACAGGGGGATTAATGTAATGCGCAATAAAATCAAACAACTATGGGAAGGGATAATTATTTTATTGTAGGATTTTAAAATAAAAAAGGTAGCTAACAAAATAAATAGATTTCAAAATCTTAATTTATTTCGAGGACGAAATTTTTTTAAAGGGGGAGATATGTTTAATTCATAAAGAAATAAATAAAATTACCTGGGGGAAGATCGCCATGACAAACGGGACGATCTATAGCAACTCAGAAAAAAAAACGGAAGTGAAAAGAAATCAAAAATGAGAAAGAGAAAGGAAATAAAAGTTATCAAACAGGAAAATAAAAATCAATGTCATTACTAATTAATTAGTACAAAAAGGAAAAGGAATTTTGAAATCAGGGAAAAAGGAAATCAACAATATCATTATCTCGACAGCTTGCCGGTGATAATAGAATTGATGGGAAAAGGCGGTCGAACAAGAAAGGAAAAAGGGAAAACAACTTGACAGCTGTCAGAGATAAAAATGGGACAGCCGGGGAAAGCAGGAGATGGAAAGTGGAAAAACACTCGATTATCTGGAGTGCCACAAGAGAAGCGAACTATATAAGGGAAAACTGGTGAACATGAAATCAGAACAAATTGAGAACAAATTTAGACAAATTTGGAGCGAAAAGTAGAACGGAAATAGAACGAAGTTGAGGGCAAAACGAAACGAAATTAGAGGCAAAAAGTAGAGTAAAATTAGAGACGACAGCGTAAAAAGGGGAATCAAAACAGAGTGAAAAGAGAAGTTAAAGAATCTTTTATAAAATTGAATATAAAGTAAAGGTGGAGTAAATAAATTGTGTGGTCAAAGCAAATAGAACAATCGATCAACATATTCTGTAATTGAGTAGTTGACGGCTAGTGATTATTGCTGGTTACAGAAAGGGCTATTCTTCACGTAGTGTCGAAATAAGCTCTGTGTGATAAATTGGTTATAGTTAATTGGTTGTAATTGAAATTTGTACTATTACGTGTGGATATTAATAAAGCTTATTGTGTTCGAGAGTGTTGAATTGCGAATTAATAAACACACTTTGGAGCCAGATTAAAGGTTTGAATTTACAAATATTGTCACCAACTCAATAACCCAACAATAATACTATGAGTAAATAAATATTTAGAATTTCTTTGTTAAAGTTTTGCCTTGAATATTTTTAGCAGTACCCTTGTGAGAAGTACCCTTGCTAGCAGTACCCATAGGGGGACAGAATATCTTGTCGGATAAACTCAGACTATATATAATAATATTAATAATAAAACAATAAAATGATAATTTAAGCCTTTTGCTGCAAAAGACTTAAATTATCATTTTATTGTTTTAAATAATAAATGCTACTACCAAGAAATTATCATTTAATATTAATAATAATAATAATAATTTACGACATGTGCAATAATTTTATTATGTCTTTGTTAATTAAGTCAACTTAAGCTTCAAAATGTGTTTTTAAAATATATTTAAGTTTTAAAATACCGCAACGTAATATATTTAATAATTCTAAAGTATGATAATTCATGTCTTTGTTCGTTAAAATGTCTTTGTTACGTAATATTTCTTTGTTTGTAATATGTCTTTGTTTAAATAGGTGAGTCATATGTCTTTGTTCGTTAATATGTCTTTGTTATGTAATATGTCTTTGTTATGTCATATGTCTTTGTTATGTAAATGTCTTTGTTTAAATATTTGACCTGAAACTGGCCTTAAATTGACTCTAACCTTAAAATTGACCTTAAGATGACCTAAAATCGACTTTGACCTCAGGATTTGACCTTGAACTGTCCTCCAAATGACCTTGTCCTTAAAATTTGACCTCAGATTGACCTTACTGTTACCTTACCGTGCCCTTTAAATTTCATATGACCTTGAGAAAAATACCCCTCCCATCCCCAGTGGGGTTATGGCGTAATATGTCTTTGTTACGTCATTGATGACGTCATGTGCCTTTATTCCCGGGTCCACATGTTACCCTACTACCAATGAATCAGTATGGAGGAGACCCGGTTGAGTTTGCTGATTTCATGGGAGATTATTATATGTACGCTTCGGTCTATGGGTGGTCAAAATTCATAATGGTACAAAGATTCCCACTCTATTTAATAGGAGCCGCAAGAGAATCTTGGCAGCAAGTGGATAAAAAGACAATTGGAAATGATTGGGCCAAACTCAAAGACGCGATGGCAATGAAACTGGTGGGAGGAGATATAAAAAGGATAATGCGACAAAAGTTTTATGCCAGAGTGCAAAATCCAAATGAATCGGTAAGTGAATTCGCATACCATTTAACGACTTTAGAGACATACCTCATACTGACAGCATTTCTCATACTATCACTTGTGTTCAGAGTAATAACAATCATTCTGTCCAGAAATAGACAGTATACTATAGATCAGCTATGTCCAACCTGCGGCCCGCGGGCCGCATGCGGCCCATTCAATAATTTTGTGCGGGCCGTTTTGTATAAATATTTATTGTAATGAAATATCAAATATAAATTTTTATTGTAGTAAAATATCACATGTGCGTTCAAAATTTTTTTTAATGTGTATTTATTTATTTTTTTATACAAAAAAACGGTTACTTTTAAGATTTTTTTTTAGTTTTAACACAAAAGACGGTTACAACTTGTGTAAAAATTTTATGCATGATAGTCATAGCAACCATTTTATGCATGGTGACTATGACTATCATGCATAAAATGGTTGCTATGATTACAAGTAAATAATTTATTAAAAAATCATTATTATTTTATCTTGTGCTAGCTTAAAAATATTTGGTATTTATTAAAAATATTGTGTGAAATATTGTGTATATATCAAAACGGAATCAAATATCATTGAGTAAATTATTTTTAATTTCATTTTTAATTTATTTTAATCTTAGTCTTTTATTAAGGACTTTCTATCCATTATTTCTGATAAGAATAAAAAAAGAAAATTTGATGATGAAAACAGACAATTTCAAATTGAATGGGAAAATTTATATTTTTACACGCAGGTGAAAGAAAACGCTATATGTTTAATTTGTCGTCAATCTACCTCAATATTAAAATCATATAATTTGAGACGACATTTTGAACAAAAACATGATGATTATAAAAAATATACTGAAGACGAACGAAAAGTGAGATTAGATACACTTAAAGCAAATCTGAATGCAGAACGAAATATATTTCATAAACAAACAATTCAATCTAATGCCATCGTTAATGCCAGCATGCGAATATCACACATTATTGGGGGAAAATGAAGCCCTTTTCAGATGGTCAATACATCAAAGAATGCCTTATTGCTGCAGTTGAAGAAATTATTCCAGAAAAAGTTAAGATTTTTGGTCAAATTAGTCTATCACATCAAACTGTATCACGAAGAATTGATAACATTTCAACTGATATTTGTTCTACGCTGGACATGGTTTCTAAAGAGTTTGTTTATTTCTCACTGGCTTTGGATGAGACAACAGATATTAAAGACACTGCACAACTTGCTATTTTTATTCGAGGTGTTAATAGTGAAATGAGTGTAACTGAAGAACTTCTGGATGTTATGAGTTTGAAAGGCACAACTACCGGAAAAAATATACAAGAAGCTGTCGTAAAATGCACACATGATCATGGTCTGAATTTAGCTTTGGCACTGAATTCTGAACCTAAAACATACTCTAACAGATTACCATGTTTTATAATGGTGTCCTAAATAAATATTTTTCGATAACTAAATTTAATTATTTATAAATAACTAAAAATCGAATTATATATTTAAATAAAGACATAAATAATATATAAAATATTTACCGAAACAGATTTGTGAGCGATAAGGCACATGAATACATATTACAGTAACTGACACAAGTAACTTAAAGGAGAAAGTAAAACTCCTCTCACTTGATTTGTAGTTACATTTAACAATAAAGTTCCATTATAGCAATTCACAAAATCAAATACTGTTACCACAATAAAGAAACAAATTCCAAGAGTAAACAATATCATTAGGGGTCATTGCATAATTACGTCACGCTTGAAGGTGGGTGGGTGGGTTCCTTCAAAACCTGACGAAACGTGACGTGGTGGGTGGGTGAGTTGAGCTGAACGTGACGTCACGCTAGTTGTATTTATTAGTTTATATTTTAATATAAATAAATCCTTGAATTAGAATATTAAATTAGAATATTAAAGAAAACTTTAATATTGGATGACTATAGACATGTTCAAGAAAAGTAAAGTTAACAAAATGCCAGATCTATACCAAGATCTAGTGAATACGTATGCTCTTGCACATCCTTCTTCTTCAAGATATTCACCCGGATGTTACGAATCAAACCAAACTCAGACAGCCATACCCATTTGATCTGTATTGTTCATCAATCTCCATTGTGGATTTGGAAAAGAGACAATGTCAGGTCTGTGGCATGAATTTTCCAACTGTTGTTACCAAGACAAATCATTATCGCATCTGCCGTAGACAAAAAAACGAATGCCACATTAATTTTTACTGAAGTAGTTGAAGAAGAAGTAGCAGAAGTCGCAGACACCAGCGACAGTTCAGATAAGCACGTCTGTTCACCCGCTTGTGTGAACCGGAAACCGCTGTTTGAACTGTTTAGATCTTTTTTAGTTTTACCTTCGGAACAACGTGTTAATTCTCCGTGGATTCCTGACTTCAAAGAACCAGTTGATTAAATTAATTTTACTTGGTCTACTGTTATGATTTTTAAACATTTTAAAACGGATTCTTGCTTAATTTAAGCATCTTAATTAGAGTGCTTCAAACAATTTTAAAATCCTTATATAAATTTCATTTTACTTTTTGTTTGAAGCATTAAATTGTTTTTAAACTGTTACAGCTGTCTGTAAATTTGTAATTGGCATTGTATTAGTGTACCATTGGGCTACCCTCATTTCGTGAACAATAAAATGACGTCACGGTTGGGGGTTGGTGGGTCTAGGGAAATGTGACCAAGCGTGACAGGGTGGGTGGGTTATCCAAAAATGGTCATTTTTTCCGTGACGTAATTATGCAATGACCCCTTATACTCAAATCTCGAACATCTATATCTTCAATACAATCGGTACATAAGTATACCACTGTGGGGTTGCTGTAGCACAAAACAGGCGTGCGATTGATATAAATAAAAAACCAAAGATATTCTTACAGAATCCATCATGTCAAATTTATTTTAAAAATCAATAATGAAACATCTAATTGTCTGTTTTGTCTGGTCGAATTCGGTACACGCAGACAACCAATAGAGAAAATTTTCTTCATGTGAAATACATGAAAAATCAATTTCGCAATCCTTTAATTGTAGAGTTATCACAATCAATTAAACAATCTACAATTTGAATCAATTGAAGTAATCCCCGGTTCAAAGTTAGTGTTTTCCTACTCCATCGGATAGAAAATAACTAGATGTCAAAATTAACTAAATATTAAACAGTAGTGATTACTTTATTATTATCGATTTTTTTGATGACGATTTTTATAAAAGATAATATTTATTCTCAATAGTTGTATTCTATTATTCATAAGTTTATCGAGGAAAATTAAAAGTCCATTTCATATTTTACAAATGAGACGATACATTTCGATACAACTCTTAGAAAATCTATCAATATTTCATAAATGTAATTACAAGAATACTTCGCATAGTACGGCTTCGATCACTACAGTTTCTCTATAGTACGGTTTTGAAATTTTCAAAATATGATTGTTTTTAAAATGATTAAGTTTCGGATCATATAATGGAGGTTGATTCTAATATAGAACGCCGCATTACAATTCGTCGAACAATAGCCAACGCAATTCATTGCTACAAAGAATTGTATGAGGAGAAACGACCAAAAAAAGTTCAGACATCGTTATTGAAATTTTTAAACATTAAAAAATGAATCTAAACATTAGAATTTAAGTGAATTGCTTTTGTTGATCTTTTTTAAATTAAATTGTTGTGTTTATTTAATTTTATTTACTTGTTTTTCATCAGCTATTTTTAATATTTTTAAAATGAAATAAATTCTTTTTTTTGATTTAGTTGCAATGAATTGGTATTACCGGCTTATAAATTTCAATAAATATATATTTAAATGTACAACTGTGTTAAATATGCTTGTTTTGCTCTTGAATATCAGAAAAATAAAAATACATAACAAAATATTTTTTGTTTACTAGTTTATAATCACGATTTTTAAATTTCTTAATAGAGGAACTTAGCCGTAAATTTATTAGCGCCAGAATGCCTCGAATAGTCCGGTTTCAAATAGTACGGCTAAATTCCAGAACCGGTTAACTGTTCGAGGTATTCCTGTAAATGTCTACTGAATGAGCAAAGAATAAATTAATTTACCAGCATATTCTTACCTTTTAACTTAGTTGACTAAAATGACAATTAATATTGGGCAAAATTTTTAATGTAAAAAAAATTGTCAGCCAAATCTGAATGAGATTTTTGGCATTGACACAACTTATATAGCCGAGTTCGACTAATTACAATGGATAACAGTGAATATTCGGAACAGTCGACCAATTATGTGTTGACTATAGACATTTGAAATAAGATATATTGCAATTAAATAATTAATTATATTTTGACTGGAAGAATTTTGGCTATTGAAACTTAACCAATTTAAATCAAACAATTAAATAATGATAATTAAAATATGTTTAACTGTTTATTTAAATCAGCGCTGTCCAACTGGCGGCCCATCTCATCATTTTCTGTGGCCTATTAACAAAATAAAAATATCTGTATAATGGAATTTTTTTTTTAAATTTTTGTCAATTTTAAATATGACCAGCATTTATATCAGTAATATTATTTGTCTTATTTTTCTTTCTAATCTAGTTTTTGTCATGAAACTTTACTGATCTATATTTAAAATTGTAAACGTTGTTTAATTACGTACAATGAAATACATGTATTTAAAATCTGTAAACGCGTGTTTGATTGTTTTTATTGTGAAATTTTATTTGCTTAATATACACATAAAATTAGGTAAGTACATTTAAAAAATTTGGTATTTAATTTTTTTTTAATTTTTTAGTTTTTTATTATTTCAAGCGAACTTATTTTATTATTTAAAATTTACAAATATTAATATTTACTACTGTCATAAAATGAGTGCAAAAAAATACGAAAAATTACGAGTGAGAATCGGGAATTTAAAGAACGATGGGAAATTGATTATATGTTTGTGAAGCAGAAAGAAATTTATCTGTGTTTGATATGCCGGGTGAATACTACTATATGTAAAGAATATAATCTGAAGCGTCATTATCAATAACAGCATGCAGACAAATATTCGAAATATAATGGTGAGTCGAGAATCGTCATACTTGAAAATTTAAAAAAACAATTTAAGCAGCAAACATCAATTATCCCCCTCGCATGTAAGGCTCAGGATGCATCTGTTTATGCTTCTTATGCAGTTGCAAAAGAAATTGCCAAAGCTAAAAAGCCATTTACTGATGGTGAAATTATTAAGAAGTGTGCAATTAAAATGGCTCAAGCATTTGGAGATGATAAAATGGCAAAACAGTTCGAGTCAGTTTCTCTTTCTCACCAAACCGTTGCAAGACGAATCTTAAATATGGACACCTTCTAAGTTGAAAAATTAGCGACATAGTAAAAAATTGTATATATTTTTCAATTGCGCTTGATGAAAGCACCGACATATCTCATACCAGCCAAATGCTGATTTTTGTACGAACAGGGGATGGTGATTTTAATGTTTCGGAGGAGTTACTGAAATTGGCAATTTGGAAGGGTAAACAAACGAGGAATTCAGAGGCCAATTATCCAAACAACCGGATAAACGAGGGTAAACAAAAGAAGGGGAATTACGAAGAGGGTCAACGGAAATAGCTAATTAGGGAATGATAACCAAAGAAGTCAAAACCAATTAGGTCGAAAATGGGGCAATTACAATAATTTTGGGAGTATATATGGAAACTCAAAATTCACATAATCGGAGGTAGCCTTAGGTAGGGAAGAAGAATCAGACGATAGGAGTTCGAGGAATAAAATAAAAGAAGAAAAAGGATTATAAGAAGAATTGAGGAGTCGGAAAGGAATATTAAAAGAGTTCGAATCAGATAGCGGAATCAAGCAAAAGGAGAAACTTATTTTTAAATTCGTACAAGGTTGAGACCTTCCAGATCGGAAATTGTAAGAAAATTGTGGTTAATTAAAAGTGTCGTTTTCTATCGAGAATTGTAAAGTTTCTATAAAACAAGTATACGTTGGGAGTTGTGTTTATTAATTTTTGGAATACGTGGAGTCAGAATAACCAACGGTTGATTTTTGATATCATAAAACCCAACAATATTAACATAATTTTTGCAGTGAGGGTAATGACAATGTTTTTTATAACGCTGTTTTGTTGCAATACAGAATACATAGGAGCAATTTGAGCATTAATTTAGTCTATCGACGTTTCTGGGAGTTCATATTATGAGTTCAAGCTATTATGACGGGGCACCAATCCGAATATGTAATAATTTGATATTGATATGCATTTTTCTTTATTTTCAGTGATAGAGTAAATGGAAAGAATGCGAGCTTATCTGGAGGATTGCGTTACGACCTGTGGAAGTGTCGCGTACCCGTACCGAGGTGCTCCAAGAGCGAATACGAAAAATGGAAGGGACGTGGTTCAGTCCTTCCTAAAAGCGAAAACGTCTCCTACTACTCGAGACGTTAAAGTTACAGGTGGTACATGACCGCCTGGAAATACGGGCCATGAAAGTTCAGCTCAAACAGCAGGGAACTCGGGAAAATCAGGTCTTTATTGAACAGGTGCTGAAGGATTCGACAGCTCAACATCAGAGCATAAATTACCAGTCCACTCCAAAACCTACTACGACTCTTACCACGAGTAAACGTAAGAAGCGCAGTAAGCCGGACAAGCTCTAGCGCAACCGCCGATGAACCTTAGAGCGCTCAAATCTTTCTCAGGCTCACATTTCAGACAGTTAAGCTAGTATTGTGTGGATACAAAAATAAAATTCCGTATTGGGTGTTAATAACTTTCATTTTGATTGTGTGTGAAAAATTCCTTCGAGGTTAATATCAATTCTCATGATAGTATGAGGATGACAGCGAATCTCTCGAGGTTTGCTTCATTTGAGCACAGAATAAGGGGACCTAAGTTAAATCGGACACAGAATTTCTATCGGCAGTCCAGGAACTCACTCTAATGTTTGGCGATTATATCGATCACTTTTTGCGAGCATTCACTTACTCGATATAATTCAAACATCGATATATTTCTTAAGATCCATAAGGTAATAGAAAACAGGTCTTTCTAGGAAGTATAATTATTTATCAATAAAAGATATTGCAGAATACATTTCCTATGCATCAGTTAGTAAATTAAATTCTGAAAAATTATGGAGCTTGTTTGTTTCATAAGAGTAAATGATAAAAATTATAATATAATCTCAACAGAATTGAAAATATATGCCGTTTGAATTTTAGGAATAAAATTTGCCTATTGAAACTTCAATAAAAAATTCAATAATTTTAACCAACCCAGTTTAAATCTAATTATTATTATATCCTAAATTAATTTTATTTACAGGAATTTAAGCATAAGTTTAGACATAACTGTGAAACTTATTTTTGTAACTAGCTTATTGGAGTCATCAAAATATGTACTTGTAATTAATTAGTTAACAAACAACGAATATCTAACGTGGTGATTACTACGTAACACAAATTATTTTTTATGAAACCTACACTGAAAAACACTCAAATATATACATAATCAATTCATACAAATAATTGAATTTTAATAATCACTATAGAAACACCAAATATAATCATTCAAAATCGATATTCCAATTTTGAAATATCAAACACAAAAATTTAATTTAATTTATTAAGTAATACAAATACATCCAAATCCAAAATTTATTTTTTTATCTATTTGCTATTTTTTTGATTTTTAATAGCATATAACAAATACGAGCCTTAGCGCTAGTCATGTCGAACAACAGTCACCTTCTCCCCCTTTGTGTGCATTTAAAACTATCATAGCCTCAGTCAATCTAGAAAATCAATAAACAAACATAAATTCTCAAGCATAAATCAAACCTTCATCTTTAAAGAATTTTCATTTTCAATCATGTAAAGCAATTCCGCATTATCTAATTCCAAAAACATTCCCGTAATCTTCCCTGCCATATCACCAGCATATTTACTAACCAATGGATAAATTTTTTCACCTAACAATTGCTTGGCTTCCATGGAATCAGCATTTGCAATTTTAGAAGTTGTCGTCAAATCAATTTGACTTTCAATGTCAGGCATTTTCATTTGATCAGGATTCAACATCGGTTGGTTGTCTTGAATCGGATATTGGTACATTATGTTGTTACCTTGTCTACCGTTTGCTACCATGTTATATTGGGGTCTTGTTTGATTCAATTGGACATTTCCAGTAATTGGACGTGCATTTCTATTTTGATTCATCATGGGATCCACCATTATGTTACGACGTTGTTGATTTTGTGGCATTCCTGTCATCATGATGTTTTGATTGGCTGGCATCCCAATATTTCTTGGTTGGATATATGGCATAGTTTGCGGCCATCTATTTTGAAGAATATTACCTGGTCTAGCCATGAAAGGTCTTTGAACGTTAGAATTCATCATGAAATTCACCATTCCAGGATTAAAAACTGGTTGAGGTTGATGACCCCGTTGTTGGAATTGAGATCGCAAATGAGCGACTCTGTCTTCTTTCTTTTGAGCCAAAGCAACATATAAAGGTTTACCTTCTACAATTTTACCATTCATTTCTGAAACCGCACGCGTTGCTTCATCAGGAGCCGAGAAGCACACGAAACCAAATCCTTTGGATGTATTGTTTTCTTTATTAAGCATAACTTTAGCACTTGTAATATTTCCAAAAACTGCAAACTCATTTCTCAATCGCTCATCGTTGATTTCATTCCCAAGGTTTTTAATATAAAGGTTAACTCCAGATTTATGTTGTTGCAATCTTTCTTGTCTAGTTTTTTCATACCTAGCACGTAATTCCCTTTGGCGTTCAGCTTTCTTCATCGCACGACCAACGTAAATTGTTTTGTCTTCAATTGGACGGCCATTTAAAGTATTCACAGCTTTGATTGCATCTTCATGTTCCTTGAAACTAACGAAACCAAATCCTTTAGAATTTCCTTCTTTATCAACCATTACTTTAGCACTTACTATTTCACCACATTGTTCAAATAAGTCTCTCAAAGATTTGTCATGTAAATGAATGCCGAAATTCTTAATATAACAATTGGTAAAGTCTTTGTTTGGAGTGCTCCGTTGAGTTCTTGGTATAAATTTAGCAACATAGACAATTTTTTCTCTAATCATTTTGCCATTGATAGCTTGAATAGCTTTTTCAGCATCTCCTTCATGATTGAAATTGACAAACGCAAATCCTTTTGAGACACCATTCTCATCAGTTTGGACTTTACATGATGATATTTCTCCAAAATTAGCAAATGTGTCATTAATTTCCTTAACTGTAATTGATGGATCAAGATTTTTGATGAAAATATTCCCAACACCCGATCTTCTAGCTGCCGGATCTCTTTGGGACCACATAATTCTACAAGGTCGACCATGGATATCTTCAAAGTTTAAATTATCCATTGCACTTTTTGCTGAAGTTTAATTAAAGTTTAATTAACATTTTATTGAAATTTATTAATTTTTTACCCTCAGTGCTAACTTGATAGTTTACGTAAGCATAACCCAAAGATTTTCTAGTGACTAAATCACGACATACACGAATGGATAAAACATTACCATGGGTTTGGAATTTTTCATACAAAATTGCTTCAGTTACATCTGGGTGCAAGTCTCCGACATAAAGACTAGCGCAAGGAATTGTTGGATTTGCCATAGCTTTTTTTTAAAGTGGTACTATTTATGTTTTTTAATGTTTTGTAAAACTGTTCATTTAAACAAATAGTAATTTCTATAAATTCCTATTTTCATTTCTACAAATTAATTTTATTTTTATTAAAATAAATGATTAAAAATCTATTATTTATCCCAGATTCAAACTACTATTGCAGAAATTCATATTTTATTTTGAATAATAAATAATTACTATTTTTACTAGTATTTAATAAAAATTAAGTGGATTTTTTAAAAAATATTTGGAATATTTAATCAATGCTTTCAATGATTTTATGATAAATAATGAATAGAAATTATTTCATGTAACAATTGTTATTAAAAATATCCTAAAAGAAGAGATTTCAGATTCCATTACTTTGAATATTATTATATTTTTTATTCCTATTAATATTTAAAAATTCATCTTTCATAAATTACTCTATAAATTTTCATTTCATTAACTAAAATTCAGAGGTTTATAAATATTGGGAAAGACCAAAAATCTTGGATTTATCGAATTCTATTGAAAATAATATGAAAGTTCAACTAAAATAAAAATAATTATAAATAAAGGTAATGTGAAAAGTTAATGTGAAATAATAACTTTAAATGGAGTGAAAATTATGAAGAATAAATAGAATTTGGAAATCATAAATCTATTAGTGCGGGGGTCAAGGAACTTTACAGCTATTACCCAAAGCAATATTTGATGGTACCCCTTTAAATTAAAATTGCGTCTCAAATTGCAGATTAATAAAATCTCATAATCAGTTTCTTTCAAAAACCTATGGAATGTTGGCGTTTCAGATAAAGCTAACGATGAAAACAAAACATGATATGAATGGGGTATGAGAGGGCATTCCCTCAGGCGGTAAATTCCTAGAACGCTAAGAACGACTGTTGCAATCAAATGCCTGCATGCCCTTGTGGAAGATGACTCTTTAGCTCCTCTTGGGTGTAAGTCTTGCATAGAAACTCATGTTGGCGTTCCAAGAAATTTCGTTGAGTACTGTTTTCCTCGAGGCAAAGAATATCAAATGGAGAAACGCCAATAATCAATGTGATTATTTTTACTATATGAAGGAATTAAAATGAAGAAACAATCGGCATTTTGCTTCAGGTATGGACAAACAATCTGACAGTAGTGTTGGGCTAGAAAACAGTAAAGGTCCCGATATCTAGTTTTGGTGTGCTTATAACTTAATTAGAATTAGTATCTTGTTTCTTATCTGATATAAGGATTCCAACTTGGGGAAATCAGCTAAATATAAAGGCAGATAGAAAGTAAGAAAACAACAAGAAAACAACAAATAAAAGTAGAATAATAAGTTAAGATTATTATAAATAAAAAGATTTATAAAACAATTATTAATTATAAAGTTATGATTTCTTGGTAGCAGCATTTATTATTTAAAACAATAAAATGATAATTTAAGTCTTTTGCTGCAAATAATGTATTTAATGAAAATAAATTAATTATAATTATATTAAGATAGAATAACAATAACAATTAGTTCAAAACGAGGATAATTGAAAGAAAGCGAAATTAAAATACTGAGACTAAAAATAGTGATGGAAAGGTAAATAAAATTGGGAGCAAGAATAATAATTAACTAGAAAGTAATAATTAGAAAAATAGGAAGAATAAAATATAAAAATTATAAACAAGATGGCCATCAGGATCGAGCAGAGAAAGAATAAAATAAGAAAACATTAGTAATTAAATTAAGAAAACAAAATAAATAAAAACACAAAGAAAAGCATTAAAGACAATAAGAATAGAAAAAAAATACAATTTTACACAACTGCTGAATCCTGATTGGACGAGAATTAATATATGTACGAATGACTTAGCTGATTCCTTTAGCTAAACTTTAATTTGAATAGCCTTAGTACCAACCTAATTCGGACTCAATTCATCAAACTCAAATTCGATTGTACTTTACAGAACCGAAATGAATGAACCGAAACAAGCGTAATGTAATTTTTGGTCATATCATAGATGAAGTATTTTGCCCCTCTTGGAGTCTAGGGTCATGTTGTTGATTACACAATTTCGAATGGTGAAGATAAGTCTGGAGTGTATAAAGATTTTGTAGGATGAGATATTTTGGGCAGGGTGCAGGTAAGATTCAAAGATTTTGGAGGTATCGCTTAGTGCAAGATCTAGCCTTTCATCAATATTGTGGGCCTTTCTATAAGATAAGTCTACTCCCAGATATCTATACAGATTATCCTCGTTTATTATTGGTATCGTTTCATCATATAAGGTCATTGGAGAAGGTTTTTCATAAGTGTTTACTGAAAAGTAGCCAGATTTAGAAGGTTCAAATTTTAGGTTGACATTTCGTGCAAGATCGATTGTTTCAGCTAGTGCCTTAGAGATGGATGAGTAGGAGTTAGATATGAGGACTATATCATCAGCGTAGACTAGGATACCTATATTATGTTAATGGAGAAGAAAAGGGTGATTAACCAGTATGCGTTTGAGATTGAAGTCAATGCATTAGCAAAGGAGAGTCCTGGAGAAGGGGCATCCTTGTTTTACCCCTTTTAAGATGGGTACCGATTGAGGTGTGAACATCAGAGTACATATTTTTGATAAGGTTTAGTGTTTTATTATGTAGATCCATTTGAGTGAGGGTATGCCATATAAGGTCATGAGGAATGAAGCCAAAAGCATCTGTGATATCTAACCAGATTATATGAAATTCCTTATTATTTCTATAAGAGAAATCCTTAATTAAGTGTAGGACTACATTATGCTTTGTACAGCCGTCCGGTGCTCCTATCACTTTTTGATTAGATGATATCAGATTGAATTCACTAATCCATTGGAGAATACGATTATTTAGTAAAGAGGAGAAGATGCGGTATGCGGTGTTCATTACAGATATGGGTCTCCAAGAGCCCGTCTCATAACTAGGTTCATTTTTACCCTGTTTTAAGATCAGTTTGGTTCTAAAGGTTTTTCAGCTTGAGGGACATATAGAAGATTCAAGGATGTTATTAAAAATGGCCTGGAGAATAGTAAGATCTGTGCTTATGTATTTCCAGTCAGATAGGGTTATCTTTTCTATCCCTAGTACCGTATTATCTAGTAAATTAATAGTGAGACGAAGATCTTCTAACGCGATAGGAAGGAAAGAGCTGTTCTCTGGACACAACTGGAAAAAAGAGACCTAATAAATTGGTTGTATAGGAAATTTTCCTGCTAAAAAGGTTTAGGATATTACTCATAGTAGGCCGATATATATTGTGGGTATCACTTAGTATCTTCACTATCTCCTCTTTAAGTTTTATTTTAAAACGAAATCTCTTAACCGATAAAAGTTCCTTTTCAGTTTTAATTTTTTTGTGGGTAACATCCGCCGGCTTAAAGGTCTGGTATTTGTGTGGGTTGATGTTGCCATTTATCTTTTCTATCTCGAAGAGGGCGGATTGGGCATCTATTAAGTTCTGTGTAAGTTGCTCTGTTATGTTAAATAAAAAGGCCTTGCATTTTCTAATGTCGCTAGTGTTGGATCTGACTTTGATGAAGTTGGAGATAATACGTTTAATTTGTGCTGTCATTTTGGTTGTGTTTGGTATAGTGAGTGGGGTATGAGTGTTTAGACAGGAAATGAGGTGGCTTACGTACATCGCAGATTCAGAGGGTGAGTTGCATCTAGGCTATTCAATATTTGATAGAAAGAAGGACATCGGGGCTACAATGTTTTATAAGTGTAGTATTGTATCTAGAAGGTTAGAGGCTAGGTCGAGGTGAGAATTCAGGCTAACGTCTAATAAGGGGTCAATTATCAATTATCAGTTTTTGTTCAGGTAGTTGGAAGAAAAATGGTTGAAGAGTGTAATTCTTATGGTTAATTTTTTAAGGAACTTCTGGTCTACTTGGGCTTCATGTTTATAATACTCTATGTAATTAAATATTTCATAAAAATTTCCATTTAAAATTATCTTTAATCTTAATCTTTTAAAATTATTTCATAAAAATTTAAATCTCAAATTGACTTTGAAAATTATTTCATTAAAATTTCCATTAAAAAATTTCATTTCTCAGAAAATTCGGTGGTTATTCAATCTTTTGATAATAAATTTAAAAATTATTACTTTAATTTAAAATTTTAGACCATTGATTACTTAATTAAAAAATTTGGACCTTAATTTACTTTAATTTAAAAGTTAGTCCATAATTTACTGTAATTAAATTTTTAGACCCATAATTTACTTTAATTTTAAAATTTGGACCTTAATTTACCTATTTATCCTTAATTTACTATGCTTTTTTTATTGAGGACTGATATTTGTATTGAAAATCCCAGAGAAATCCTAGGTTTTTTTCTATAGGACCATTTTTTTCTATTCAAAATCCCAGGACCAAGCAGACCCCCTCCCAATAGTCAGAAATTTTCAATTACATAATTGTGAGCCAAAAAATCCGTCTGCCGCAAAATATTTTCATAAAGGTGGTTTGCGGCAGGGAGCTACTAACTACCTACTTAGGTATTGCCTATAATTTTGAATTTGTCAATAGTAAATATATCAAACAATATACACTATATTTAAACTTCATTATTAATTATATTTATTCTTTTAATATAATAAATAAATCGAAATTGTCACAAATATGTTATAACGGGGGCGAAACGTGATGGGGTGAAAATTCCGTATCCCCAAAGAAACACATCTAAAAGACGTGGAAAAAGTGTTCGAAACTCTGAACAAAGCAAAATTGAAAATAAACACACAAAAATGTGAATTCATGAAAACAGAAATAAACTTTCTCGGACACACACTAATTGAAAATAAAATAAACAACGTAAAAAATGACAAACTGCCAACAAACACAAGAGAGTTTAAGATATTTATAGGAATGGTAAACTTTTACTATTCTTACATCCCGAAAATGCAGTTAACTACTAGCACCACTAAATGACATTATCAAAACAAAACGCAACGTCACAATAAACTGGACACAACAAACAACCGATACATTCGAGAAAGCCAAAGAAAGGGTTTCATCGGCAACATTACTCGGTTACCCAGATCCAGAGATAGATTACCAACTAACAACAGACTGTTCAGGTTTTGCAATGAGCGCAACAAATTTCCAGGAAAACAAATTCGGCAAACAACCATTAGGATTCTTCTAAAAAAACTAAATTCATATCAAACGAGATATTCGACTTTCGACAGAGAACTCCTAGCAATACATGAAACAATCAAACAATTTCAACATTTACTCGAAGGGCGAACTTTCAAAATATTCATTGATCACAAACCGCTAGCAAATGCAATCGAAATGAAGAATCCCCCACCAAGACAGATTAGACAAATAAATTTCATTTCACAATTCAACTGTACAATAAACTACGTAGCAGAAAAATCAAATATAGCAGCAAACGCTTTATCCAGAATCGAAAGTGATATAAACTGTCTGGAATTCAAATAAATAATCGAATTGGATCAAATCAAATCAAATCCAAACAAAACGAAAAAATAAACAAACTCCCTATCAAACACAGCCTGAAGCTACAGGAACTCAACGGAGTATAGGCACGATGTCTCCAACGAAAGCAACAAGCGAATACTACTCCCCGAAGAATTCCACCAAAACTGAATCGAAAAGATTCACACTATTAATCATCTGGGAAACAAAATAACATTCGAACTAATACTTAACAATTATGTATGCCCTAACATGCGGAAAGACATAAAAAAATTACGTCAAGAGTTGCCACAGGTGCCAATTAAACAAAAATAACGAAAAAATCCCACAACACAAAAAGCGAAGTTTTTGAAACTATTCACACAGACGTGGTAGGACCACTACCGCCAAAAGACAACTACAAATACCTGCTGACAATTATAGACAGGAAAACCAACTGATTCGAAGTGATCCCAATTAAAGAAATCACCGTTAAAATATTTGCGAAATGATCGACCTAAATTGGATAGCCCTTTATGGCCAACCAAAAATAATCATAACCGATCAAGGCAGACAAATCGTATCAGAAATGTTCAAAGTATTTTGCAACAAATACAACATCAAAAGAAACCGAACAACAGCTTACAATCCACAATCAAACGGAAAGATCTAACGGTTTCATAGAAAATTAAATGAAAGCATCAGAACAAAAGGCAATCAAAAACTGGCTAAATCCACTCCCCACAATACTCATCGGACTGAGAAATAGCCCAAACTCAACAGATAACGAAATCCCAACATGCAGAGTTTTCGGAAAAGTGACAATTTTTTTTAATACGAGATTGATTGTCCACCAAAATTCTTATTAATACATTTTAATATCCTATTCTCATAAATATACGAGTTCGAATTTCAGAATATTGTTTATTTTGTTTAAAATCTACATAATGTCTTATTATTATTTTTTTTGTAGACACCATGAATAAAAATTCAATTTGGGGCTATTGTAATCGTACAGAAACAAAAGATGTAGCTGCATGTAAACAGTGCAATAAAAGAATAAAAACTGGAGGTGGAAGTACTAGTGGTTTACATAGCCATCTAAAGAGTCAACATAAAATCAGTGTAGTGAGCCGTTACACGGCCTTAACAATATCTATATACCTATTATACTATATTATATTATATTATACGATATTATATTATATATATAAATGCGCGGTCACCAGCGACTAAGGACCAAACAGAACACAATAACAGTCAATCAAAATTCGTGCGATCAGCTAATACTTCTACTTATCAATCAGGCTCTATTAATCAATCTCAGAAGAGTAAAGCAAATTCGATGCCATGTTATCATTATCAAGATAAACTGTATTCGGCTCCCAATAGTTTTAGTGTTGACTCTCATAGACCAACACCCTCATCCATTACAATTCGCGAAATACGGAACAAATCCTAACAATAATATAAAAACCTAAATTTGTTTATTTTTGCATTTATTTATTAGTAATTGACTATTTGAAATTCTTACGCGAACTTTATAAAATCGTTAAGCTTTTAAAATTATATAATTTTAAAAATCTGTTTATTTTTTATCGAATGATATAATTTTGTATTTTTTTGTAATTTTGTTTACTTATATGTATAAATTTTATAAGAGATTTCCTTGCTTGTTTAAATATTCCAAAAGAAGGAACTTTTTCTATAGGATTTCTAATTTGTGAATAAAAATTGTCTGACTTTAAATTGAATTTGATTACTTTTCTTCTCAAATGATTTTGAAATTATTTACATTGCTGATATTGTTGAAATTCATAACCTCGAAACAAGAGGAAGTATGTAATGATATTAATTCATCTGATGATAGGTATTCACAAATCGTGTTATTGAATCGCTTTCCATTTGGTCTTGTCAATGAAACTAATGTCATACAAAAGGTAATCATGCTAGATGAGTGGGATGAATGTATTAAATACTGTTGTGACTACAAGCAATGTGACCCTTTTTGTTCAATACTACCCATTGTAAAATAATTCATTGCGAAAATCCATCATTATGTCAGCCAGTAAAAAAGAAAACTGAAGAATTATTTAGCGTTTTCTCGGATAATGGTCAAAGAAATGATTCTATTGCCAATTTACCAGAAAGGACTACGCCAACCACAACAATCAGTATATTAAAAAGAACTAATGAAGAATGCATAAAAGAACCAGCGACTGATAAAAGAGAAAAAATCACCTCTTATTTAAAAACAAAGACAAATCTCTTGAAGCTTTGCTCGGTAGAATGATTGCAAAAAATGACGTTCCTTTTAACAAGTTCTTGTTATATATCTATACAATTATAAAATTAGAAATATTTCAAAATATATATTCCAATAAATAAGTATTATTGAGACAATGTAAAATTATGTTAATTTTAAATTCTTTTCAATAAAAACTTCTAAATTACAATACACTAGAGCCTCGAGTTGCGTTGTCCCAACTTGCGTCCTTTCGAGTTGCGCCAAAAATATTTTCGATACCCTAATTTTGAGTTGGGTTGCTAATTTTCGAAATGCGTCGAAAAAAAGTTTTAAAATAAAATTTAATCAAAAAATAGCATAACGTCTATATTCAAAAATTAAACTTTAAACCGAAACTAGAATGCCATGATTTATTTTTAAATGCAGCTTCAAATGAAATAATTTTTTATTGTGTATTTATTAGTATAAAAGTCTAGTTCTTAGTTGTTTGCATAACTTATAACTTATAACGTTTAAGTGTTTCTTGCTTTTTTAATAATAATTGTTTTAAATTCTAAAAACTCAATTACAATATATATACATTTCTCAAAGGTATTACATTTTGTTTATTTTTTTTTATTATTTTTTGGTTTGTAATTGATTTTTTGAAATATTTTTTATTGCCCTATTGTAGAATAGAATTATGAATCGTAAACGATCGTCAGATGAAAATGGTAAAAATCTACGAAAAGAAATAAAAAAGTAATATCTTTGGACGTAAAACATGATATTTTACAACGTTTCCAAGCGGAAGAAAAAGCGGTTTTCATTGGCAGAGCTCTCGGGCTAGCTCCAACAACAGTAAGAACTATCTGCAATCGCGATGCAAAACAAATCAAAACATTATATGAAGCAGCAACAGATTCCCAATTAAAAAGTACTGTTATAAATCGAAATGCATTAATAGTTAAAATGGAATCTCTACTTTTAATTTGGATTGAACATCAAACTCAAAAAAGTATGCCGCTGAGCAAAATGGTTATTTAAGCCAAAGCCAAATCTATTTACGATGATCTGCAAAAAAAACTTCCAATATCGAATAAAGCAATTTATGAACAATTTAACGCTAGTGGTGGATGGTTTGAGCGTTTTAAATTTCGCGGAAATCTGCACAACATTTGTTTGAAAGGTGAGGCAGCTAGTGCAGATCTCACAGTAGCAAATGATTTTAATAAATATTGAAGGCTGTTATACAGGAAGGTGGCTACAGTTCTAAACAGGTGTTTAATATTGATGAAACAGGTTTGTTTTGGAAACGTCTGCCGAAAAGAACCTATATAGCAAAAACAGAATCTTCTGCACCTGGTTTTAAAGTAAGTAAAGATCGCCTAACTATACTTCTTGGAGGCAATGCCAATGGTGACTTCAAACTAAAACCATTGTTAGTTTATCAGGCTGAGAATCCTAGAGCTCTAAAAGGTGTTGATAAAAGAAATCTTCCTGTGCATTGGCGATCTAATAAAAAAGCTTGGGTCACTGTTTCTTTGTTTGTTGATTGGTTGGTCAAATGCGCCATTCCTGAGTTCAAAAACTATTGCAAACGGAAAAATTTAACTTTTAAAATATTGGTACTACTGGATAATGCACCAGGACATCCAACATGTATAGATGATCTATCAAATAATGTAAAATTTTTATTTATGCCTCCAAACACAACTTCACTTATTCAACCAATGGATCAAGGAGTAATCTCAAATTTTAAGTCATACTATATTCGCCGGACATTTAAACAGCTACTGCATGCTGCCGATGCAAATGAAGAAACTTCTATGGCTGTATTTTGGAAAAACTACAATGTATTGAAAGCTGTTAAAAATATTGGTGATTCTTGGGCAGAAGTAAAATCCTCTTGTATGAATGGTGTATGGCAAAAAATATGGCCAGAATGTACAGCAACTTTTACGGAAGTTGACGATGTGCCCCATACGATGTCTAACTTAGCCCAAGAAGCTCATTTCGAAGGATTGGACGAGGCAGATTTCGATGAAATTTTAAATGTAGAAGAGGATTTTGATGTTAGTACCGCAGATTTAATTGAAATGGCTCAAAATATTTATGAGAATGACGACAATTCCGTAGAAGTACCAGAAGTGAAACAATTAACAACAAAGGGTATGGGAAAGCAATTAAATTAATATCTGAGGCATTAGAAATATTTGTTGCAGAAGATCCAGATACTGATCAAAGTACAAAGGTTACTCAAGCTGTAGAGGCCTCCATCAGCTGTTATAAAAAAATTTATTTGGATAAAAAACAAAAGGCAGTTCAAATAACTCTGAATAATTTTATAATAAAACAACCAAAAGAAAAGCAAACGCCAAGTCCTGAACCAACGTATGAATAAGAATCTGAATAAATTCTATAAATTTATGTTGCTTCATTATTTAACATTATTTTAAAATTCTATTAATGTTTGCATTAGTTTTTGGTTTAATCAAACTTATTAAATAATAGTTAATCTATTCATACCTATTTTTTATTTAAATATGTAGCAATATAACTAATTTTTTTTTTAAAACATGGATTTCAGATTTTATCGGAACCTATTATATAAAAACAAATACAAATGTATACAAAATTAAAATTCGAATTGCGTTGTTTCGAGATGCGTCGCGATTTATTGGAACGCATTAACGACGCAACTCGAGGCTCTAGTGCAGGGGTGCCCACTAATTTTTCTAGGAGAGCTACATTCACATCCAAAATGTGTATGCGATCTACTTTTTTAATACTTACATAATATTTAAACTAAATAAACAAAATTAAATTAAACTAAATTAAACTAAATAACATTTTGGAAATGGTGGAATCAAAATTAAAAAATGTTATTTAGTATTACCATAGAAATGGAACACAGAACATGAAAATTGGCAAAAAATTTAAGCATAAAACAGAAATTTTATATAAAATCTAAATTTATATAAAAAATATTTTTTTTATGAAGATCTACTAAAAAATCCTTCGCGATCTACCGGTAGATCGCGATCGACCTTATGGGCACCCCTGCTCTAGTGTATATGAATTAAATATAAAAATTTAATTCATATAACATCCCCCTCGCTGACAATCGAAACGGTATCATGGGTTTGGATTTCTTGTCTCTCTTTTTGGATAAATCTTTCTCTGTTTTGTTTTTACGCTCGATTTTCTTGACCAAATATTGGTTTTTTTTGTAATACTCTCTATCTCGAATTTCTTTCTTATGTCCTTGATTACTTTAATTTGATTGTAGCTTCTTCTTATTGTCTTCTTTAATTTATCACTATATGATATAAATGTTCATTTGTTTATTATTTCCTGAATAATAAATGGGCCAACAAATTTCCTTTCAAAACCTTTTCTGTCTTCGTTTCTAACCATCACTAGGTCTTCAATCCGTGCTTCCTTATTCCATCGATTTAAATTATATCTTTCTGCAGTTTTCTTCATACTTTCTTTAGTAATACGTCTAACTTTCTCTTGAATTGTCTGTATATCTGCCTGTAGTTGTTCTACATAGTCATCATAATTTGTAACTTTCTCTCCTAGTACTAGTGTCGGTCCGATTGGAAGTCTTGCTTTCTTTCCGAATACAATCTCGTATGGGGAATGCTTTGTAGTTTTCTGTTTAATGGTTCTTAGCCCAAATTCTATGGTTGGTAGAATCATGCTCCAATTCCTCGTCTTCCTGTCTTCCAACACCGCGCCAATCATACTTTTAGCCGTTCCAAACAATCTTTCCACCAGACCATCACTCTGAGGATAATATGGTAAAGTGAAGGTTTTTTGAATACCCAAGATCTTACAGTATTCGAGGAAAAATTGTGATTGAAAGTTACTTCCACAATCCGAGTGTATTCTCTCTGGGACACCGAATTTTCTACTCAAAACTGCTTTCATTTTTTAGCATCGCACTCAATTTCTCTGAAGTCTCTGCATAATTTTTAATGAAACGTCTATAGTAATTGCAAAATCTCAAGAACGACTGCAACTCTTTTTTACATGCTGAAATTTCTCATGAACTGATACTTTTGATTTTCTCTGGATCTGTTTTAACACCTTCCTTATTTATATATTGACTTAGGTAGCTAACCTCTGTCTTTAAAAATACACACTTATTATCGGGCGATAATTTAAGTCCAGATTCTCTGATGCGCCCTAGCACCTTATCAAGTCGTTCATGATGTTCTTCTATTGTTCTTCCAAAAATCAACACGTCATCCAGATACACGACGCAGTTAATCGAATTTTCCTTCCTTAGAACTATGTTCATCAGTTTTTGAAATGTAGCAGGAGCTGAACAAAGTCCGAAAGGCATTCTTGTGAACTCAAATTGCCCATACTTTGTACTAAAAGCCGTTTTCTGTACTATCCATTTCGTCAATTGGTACTTGATAATACCCACTAGATAAATCTAGTGTAGTAAAATACCTGGCCCTACCAATAGATCCAAATAATTCCTCTGCAGCCGGTATTGGGAAAGTCGGTCTTAGCATTAAGTGCTCGATAATCGACACACATTCTTATATCTCAATATTTCTTTTTTACCACCACTATAGGAAAATTCCATGGTGATGAACTTGGTCTAATTATACCTGCATATAATAAATCTTTTACCATATGATCAACCTCTTCTTCTAATCCTATCGGAACCCTTCGTGGCTTAAACGCTATTGTTCTTGCATTTCCAGTATCAATGTAATGTTTCACTTTATCAGATTTTCCGATGTCCATCTTGTATTTACTGAAAATATTTTCATTACTTTTTAGTGTTTTCATCAACTCAAGCTTATCATGCTCTCTCATAATCTCGCTGAGCCTCCACTCTCCTCACAATTGTACTCCGACTCCCCAGTACGGTTGTCATTCGTTTAAAGATGAAGCAGGAATTGTCTTAGATAAAAATGGAATCTTAATCCCTTGCAATTCAATTCCGTCATTTGCTGCATCAATACTAATTCCGCATTTCTTCATGCTTCTAAGTCCTATATAAATATGTGGAAATATATTAGTGTTGGGGTTCAACAGGAAAGGCACAAAAATGAGGTGAAAATCTATAAAAACACCAAATTCAAAATAGAAATTTAAAGTACAAAATATTAATTAAAAATCAAAAAAATTTTAAAAATGAATATCTTCCGCGGGACACTGGTATGGGCGGATGCTAAATAATGAGACGAGTTCAACTATAATAAAATCAAATCAATGGGGGGTCCCTAGAAGGAATAAATTACAAAAAACAAAAATTAATTAAAAATTAATTATCAAATGGAGAACCTGAGCAAATGGGAAACCCGAGCTAATGGAGAACACGAGCTAATGGAAAACCCGAGACAATGGAAAACCCGAGCGATTTGAGAGAATCTGAATTACCCATCAAATTAGGAAAGGCAATTAAATTAGCCGAATAAAATCAAAATGAAGGAGCCGTCAAAGAAAAATGGCAATTTCCTTAAAGCGAATTAGAGCTACAAGAGAAAGCTCGGGGAAACGTTAAATCCAGACTAATTTGTCAAAATAAAATCAATTACCAAGTGGGTATAAAAGCAACTGGCAAGAAAACAAAATTGCCAGTTGGTCGATGGAAAAGAAAAAAGGAGAGCGATCAGAAAACGTTAAAGTTAGTAACAAATAAATGATTTAAATCGAACGTACCAGAAGGGACATCTCCCGTTGGAAGATTTATTCCTGCGTGAGATTGATAGTCTAGTGAAAAGTGCAGAACAAAAGGGTTGTATCAAGTGTGGTTGAATTAATAAAAAGTGTAACTAAAGTGTAACTATATCGATCTTAAACAAAGAATTTGTGTTGGGTCGTTTATTTATTTTGAAAAGAACACCAAGGAGTCAGACAGTAATACCTACTTACACAAAATACCCAACATTAGGCATAATTTCAAAAACATGACTCGTTAATATAGGTCCAATTGAAATATTTAATTTAATCTTACCGGTACATTGTACTGTACTTCCGTTAGCTCATGTGACTTTTGTCGTTGAATTGTAAACTCTTAGTGATGGGTTATCTTTGACAATATCTTCCACTAACGACTTATAACTTTCAGATCAGCTCCTGAATCAAACATGACTTACACCTGTCGATTCCCAAGCACAATTTCTGTAACTGGTTTATTTCGGGCCTTCTCAGGTCTGTTAACAGAAATGAGTGTTTGTTCGTACTTCATCAGATGTTTTTTTGGTTTTATAAAGTTAGCATATTTCTCTTCCAATGTTGGTTTTGTAGTATGACCTCTTATCATCTTTGCTGTTCTTTTGCTCACTCCAACTATCATTGTTGCACAGTTATTTTCCTGTTCTTCCAAATCCACTGTATCTGTAATTTCAGTTCTTATATCCTCCTCACATTCTTCTTAAACTTATTCCTTTTATCGCAGAATCTCGCTTGGTGCGCTCCACCACACTCGTAACATTTCATTCCACTCCTTGCGCCGTTCATTTACCTCGGCAATTAGCTAAAATGTGACCTTTCTTGCCGAACTGGTAACAAGTTTGTTCTTCTTTTGGTTTTATCCATTCTTGTTTCTTACAGAATCGGGCTATGTGACCTGGTTCATTACATTTGTAACCCTTACGATCCGCCATTCTTGTAAGAGTCACATTGTTTCCAGGCCGTGTTCCTTGCATCTTCAAACTTTCTATAACCTGCTTCAATCTTTGTATTTCTTTCTTTAACGCGACTATTGTTCCTTGATCCGAGGAACTGAACTTCCTGAGCTGATGTCCTTCTTTCATTGTTGTCATACCTTTGTCTTCCGCCTTTATTTCTTCTACAGATTCTTCTAATGTTTTTGGCTGTTTAATTCTCAGGGCCGTTGAAAGAAAATTATGCCGTAACCCTTCGATAAGAGCTTGAGTCATCATTCTTTCCTTGTCTCCGTCGTACGCCATATATCGTAATCGTATTCTTTTGGCAAAATCAACAGTACTTTCGTTTATTTCTTGTATTGTATCATTTAATATGTTGACTATAACCAAAGTTTTCAACTTCTTTATACTCAGTAATTTTGTAATCTTATCGGTGTACCACTCTATTGACTTTTCTGCATCTTTCTCTGCCATGCAATCTACTTCCTTTATTACATCTTCTTCGAAGTATTTTAGGAAAACCTCCATTTCTTCGTCTGCTGTTACTAAATTATGTTCCCCGAACTGCTTTAAAAAAATCTTGTACTTTCTTCAAATGTTCTTCAATCTTTTCGTTACTATATCTCTTGAAGACTTTCAACTTTGAGAGCCTTTCATTAAATAGAAATTCTTGTAAGTATTCATTTTTTGCTCGTGACACCATGTTATATAAAATTATAAGATTAGAATTACTTCAAATATATATTCCAATAAATAAGTATTATTGAAAAAAATTAAAATTATGTTAATTTTAAATTCTTTACAATAAAAACTTTTAAATTACAATATATGAATTAAATATTAATTTAATCCAGATAGCAGTTCTGTGCATCTGAAGATTTAAGGATGGTATTAAACGAATGAGGTTATCAAGATAGTAAGATTCAGTTAAATCATCCTGATTTTAACCAGTTTAGAGTCAGATAATAAAAATATTGACACTTCTACAGTTAATGTAGAAATGCATACGAAGAAGAAATTATACGATCTGATAAAACAAAAAACAGAATGCCAGAAAGGATCAGTTCCACAACAAAAAAACTAAAAAATTTGGCATTATATTGTGAAAAAAGAATTGTATTACTTCCACCAAGAGAAAATACGAGGAAAGTATATTCAAATGGTATATGATTATTTTATGACAATTCGTCCAACAAGTGTTGATTCAGAAAGGCTATTTTCGGGCTCTAGGTTATTTTGTACAAAAAAAAGAACAAAATTAGGGGATAGCACTTTAAATAATTTAAGTTTTTTGAGGAGCTATTTTTTAAAAAATGTTAATAAATAGAAAACTATTAGTTAATAAAGCTATTTCTGTGTGATTATTATTTTTATTTGTTTCTAAAATATTATTATAGTTTGTTTAGATTTATAATAATACATTAATCTTTATAATTTTCATATCTTTTATTTTTGAAATAAAAATCGTGAAACGGAAATTTAAACTTTTTTTTTGTCAACTTTATTTTATCTTTTAGAAAAAAAAATTTCCCAGTAATTTCCCGGTATTTTTATTTTCATTTACTGATTTACCGGTAAATGAAAAAATCGGTAAATTTACAATCCCTACAGCTAACGCTTTAGATAAAAGCACAAAAATACACAAACAGAACACACGCGCAAACAATGCTGGTTGTACAGTTTTCATTTTTTGTAAATATGTAACAAAACGTTAGTAAATTTAATTTTCTTTGTTTTTACTACGTTGTATTAAAGTAAAAATATACACAAAAATATAACAAAAAATAACAAAAAAGGTTATTGTAAAAAATTATCATCACTTTTTATTGATTCATGTTAGCCTCCGGTTTTAAAGGAAGAAGTTATGTAATGTATTATTATATCCATTCATTTATTGAATTATAATTAGGATTCGTTATGCGTTGTTATTTTTGTTATGATGTATGTGATTAAAATATTCTTAAACTATATAGCGATGTACGTTACATCACTATAGTGAATTACTATAGTGAATTATCACTAAATAAAAATTGAAAAAGAATTGTTGGGTTATTGAGTTAGTGATAAAATTAGAATTCTTACTCTGACTTTAAGTGTGTCTTTGACTGACCCACAAATAACATTTAACACTGGAAACTTTATTGAATATCACAAATATTTTCATAATAATATGATTGGCTCAAAAGATAACTATCAATTATACCGTGCTTATTACAACACTATGGTGAGGAATAGCACACTCGTATAACCTTGATTTGACAAATCTCTCACAACTGAGGAGTGTAATAATTGGTCATTTTAACTGGTTGTTTTCTGATTTGATTTAGATCTACTCGGCGAGCTTTACTCTATTATCACTAAATAAACTCTTGCTACTTCTCTTTATTTCTGTTTCCTCTTTAATTTCTCCACTTCAATTTTTTTCAACTTCTCCAAATAAATTATTATATCTCCAAATTATTCTCCAAATTTCATCTAACTACTCCTTCCCAAATTGTTTTATTGATTGTTCCTTCTAAGTTTTCTTCTAACTTGTTCTCTTTTTATCGTTCTGCCTGCTTCTGCTGTGCTACCTCTTTTTATACCTCGTCAATTTGTGGCACTTCAGTTTATCTTCCATTTCCCATTTTTTCTTCCACATGATTTCCCAATTTTCCCTGCGAACGAATTATCTTTGACAGCTGTCGAGATATTTTCTAATTTTCCCTTTTTGAGGCTCCGGCCTGTTTTTGTTTTGTTCCCCTTATCTCTGACAAGCTGTCGAGATAAGAATATTTTTGTTCTTTATTTTCCCGGTTATCCGGCCCACTCGCATCTAGAATAATACTAGACCAAGTCCTACCTTTGGAATTTTCAGTTATAAAGAAAAATACATTTCAGTATTCCATAATTAGTTATATTAATATTATTCAACATACACTTAATCAATATTCGTGGTATAAAGTAAACTTTCGTGGTTCCAGTGTTCGAATTAACACAAATTTTATTTAATATTGTTTCAGCCGATTTGGCTTGGTTTTTGTATCGCGTCTGTGTGCGCGGTATGGTTAGACCGGTGCTCTTGTTAGTGTGCGCACACAGACGCGAGTAATAGGTTTTTTATAATTTTTTTAATAGGAATTTAATTGTTGTTTAGAATTGAATTGAGTTTGTGTTTGGTAGAAAATTGAGATTGGAAATTTGTTTTATTACCTGAGTTTTTGGTGAATTTTTGAAATGGAGAGTCGAACTTCCGATAGTTCAATTAGGTCTTTGGAAAGAATAATAGATGATCTGACAAAATCTTTATTTATTATTTCCATTGAAGGAAATAATGTACATTCTTACAAGTATAAAGTAGAAATTCAAAATATGCTCAATAACAAGTTTCGTTCATGTGATTTCTCCAAATCTGACAATTTTAAAATGAAAAACTCTTGTACATTTTCTAGTATTATCCAAGATTTCGAGAATCTTAAAGAATCAGAGCCGTTATGCAAATATTCAATTATTAAAGAATCGTTGGAAAATGTTATTAAATCATCTCGTGAATATTATGATGACTTCACAGATAAAATGAAAAAGTATTCAATAAACATTCCACTGCCTAATATCACAATGAAAGATAAGTCTACAAATTCACAAAGTAAAGATAAAAGTAATGGAGCTATGTTTGTCCCTATTGAAGTTCAAAGAATTGCTCATGAATCTGAACGATACGCTTTGGATTTAATGAAAGAAGGATTACGAAATAAAGAAAGGCACGTGTATATGAAACCTGATTTGTCTCCGGTGATAAATGTAAGTAGTGATGTTCTTGAAATGATAACAGTTGTGTTGAATTATGTTTCAAAAGTCAATAAATACATTTTTGGAATTCCTCTTCTGAGTAATTGAGTTAGACAGAAACAAATATTATTTTATTGTTAAATTTGTCTTTATTGTATTATTTAAAATAAGCACACACGCAACCACCCGGATTGTCCCAACAAAAATTGGAGACTCTATGGGGCTCTTGCCACTCACCGGACCATAGATAAATTATCATCTAACAGAATTATATATTAAAAAGTAAAATTACAAATACGATTTACACGAACTACATTAGTCAAGCCTCCCCAATACGCACACTCAAATTATACAAATAAAAATTTAAGTGATATTCTGTGTATCTATGATGCAAAAGGTTGGTAAGTTATTGCCCAGCAAACATCTTTTATGATTTTTTCATGTAATTCGAATTGCAATTGAAGACATACTTTATAAAAAAAATCACAACAGAAGATTATGTAAGGAAAAATATTGAAAGTGACGTAGAATCAGATTTGGAAAAGAAAATCGTGCTGTATGAGGGATTGCGCATCGAATAGTTGGAAAATAAGATTGAAATTATAGAAATCAGAATCACAGAAAACTTTAGTTTACAAACAGTAATCACAAAAAATTTGAAAGATATAATTGGTTTGGAATTGAAAAAAGAGCTAAAATCTCAGACTAATCGAAGAAAAATAAAAGTTTCTGATACTCTACAATATTTGCATTATGTTTGTAAAAACTAGGATCCACAAGACTTTTATCCGTTATCCCAAAAGTGAAATTAATAAGATTATTGTATCTTTAACTCCGCGTCTAAGCAGCCTACCGAATCAATGGATTCTGATCATTCTGATTCTGAACTTTACCAAATGGACGAATGTAAGAGATTCAGGTTCAGCAATTCTTACAGGAGATGTTACAAAAAACGAGTCATTATCATAGTCAACGGCAAAAGTTTTAAAAAAGCATCAATCCAGTCTCCAGTTCGAAGTGAAGTCAAATTTTGAAATAAAGGTGGATCTCGTGGACCGCTATTGGAAGAAATTTACTATAATCTTTTGTGTGTACTTCCCAAAAGCGTAGACGCTGGGCGAGCCTTTTCAGCTACTGATCTATTTTCTACGAAAGTACGATCCCGACTAAATAATAACACATTAGGAACTCTTTATATTTTTCGGGCACATTTCAGGAATTAAAATTTTGCAAATGGAAAAAGCAAATACGTCACGGTAAAATGTAAAAAATGAATTTAATAAATAAATTATAATTTGGCCGAATTTATTAAAGATTGCTTGATTGATGCTGTCAGTCTTGTGTGTCCTAAAATTAGGTCAAAAGTAAGAGCCATATCTCTTTCACGAAGGACAATCGTTCGCTGTATAGATGTAATTGCAGTGAATATTCAAGAACAGTTGTTAACAGCCAGTGGCTGTTTTCAGTAGTTTTCTATTGCGTTAGATGAGAGTATTGATATTCAGGACACTGTTTAGTTATTCATTTACATAAAAGGAATTGACGAAAACTTCGAAATTACAGAAGAATTGTTAACTATGGAGTCACCCAAAGATACTGTGACTGGAGAAGATTTGTACAACAGTGTCATTTACAGTCTAATCAGGTCTAAGTTAAGCCTGGATAAACTGGCTAATATTACAACTGATGGTGCTCCTTCACTCACAGGTTAACATTTTGGCCGTGTGAAATTGATGAATGATAAAATCAAAGAGGACTTTCCCCTGCACAGTGCTTTGTCTTTTCACTGCATCATTCATCAAGAAAGCCTATGTAAGTCTTCTTTAAAATTCAAGCATTTTATGGATCCAGTGATGCGTGCAGTGAATTTAATAGGCGCACAAGGACTCAACCACAGGCAATTCCGAAGTTTCTTGGAATACATAGAGGCAGAGTTTACTGATGTATTGCACCACACAAGTGTCCGCAAGTGTTAATGCATGGGGAAAGTACTCAAGAGGGTTTGGGACCTCAAAGTAGAAATTGTCCTGTTTTTCAATATGAAAGACATCTCTTGTGACTTTTCAAAGGAAACGGAGGATGCCGAATTGGTTTGTGATTTTGTATTTGTTGCGGACATAATGTAAAAGCTGAATGAGCTAAACACAAAACTATGACAAAACCGTCTACTAGACAGCAAGAAGAGCTCAGCTGTACATAAGAGTTTGATTGCAAAGTCAAGTTTATTCAAGATCACGATAATATTGTAGCTGATTGTTTCTCATCATCCATTTCAGCTGCAATATCAAGCAAGAGTTTGATAACCATAGATCAAATAAAAAAATCTATCTTCAAAAGACGAATTGACTTACTCATCTCCGATTATAGAATAGATAGATGGTATTTCATATGATACTTTTATTCAAGGTGTCACACATCCTGTGCTGGAAAAGGATCTTCGATACTTAATATTCAGTTGATTTCACAATTAAAACCACACAGGAGTTCGTGAAACTTATGAATATCTGAAGAATAGAGTGTGCTGACCATCAATGAGACTAGACGTCAAAAACTGGTGCAAATCATACATGTCTTTCCAATCTTCAAAAATAGTACGTCCCACGAAACCAGCGATTCAACATTTTCCATCCGGAACCATATTTCAAACTGTGCATTTAAACTTAGTCGATTGACTTTCACCATGCTCAATTTATCTATATACTTTGACTATGATTGATAAAAAGTCAAAATGCCTAGAAGCAGTTCCACTTGTAGATATTACTGCAAATTCAGCCATTGAAACCGTTGAAAGTACGTGGATTGCGGGATATGGTATGTCAGTACATGTTTTCACTGATCAAGGTACCCAATTTGAATCCGATATATTCAGGAATCTTCCAAAGTCATAGGGTTTTAACCTATTTTTTCCCAGTGTTCCAATATTAGAACATTTAGTATTTTTACCCCCACTCAATAATTCTCGGTGCAATAAAAGTTTAGACTGCAACAGTCTACAAGCGTGGAGATCGTGTCTTGTATTATTTTTGCAGGTTTGAACCTGTTAGAGTGAGCCGTGCTTTTTTATTTGCTTCCGTTACAATTTTAAGAGAAAAAAATTCGGTCAAAAATGGGTTAAACTACTTTGATCTACAACCTATAACCCCCCCAAACGAATGGATTGATCAAGAAGTAGCACCACACTTTAAATAACTTGGTGAGGACATTGACAGACAAGTATGATTGGGTAAGCGTACTGCTCCTCGTACTATTGAGATGGAGAAACACATATTCATACATAAACAAAGGTTCTCCAACTTAAGTGTTATTTATCAAATCAAAATCAATACCAGGTCTGTTACAAAGGCCAGAATCTCCAATTTCAGATAAGATAGACCTTGACAGATTTTATCTTCGAACTCAAGACACAAATCCATTTCACTCAACTGTCACAACTAACAAACCACATATTGCTATGGATTCTTCAAATTGCGAAGCGATTTGGGTTCGTTTAGTGGAAGATTCATCTCTGTCGCTAAGATATCATATACATTACAAGCTAATAGAATTAAATCAAAACAGTCAAATTTGAAACACATCAAAGAGTGACAACAGTTAGTTTATTATGGCTTAAACGGGTATTGGGTCAAAAGGTATTTGCCAAGAAGTTCTATGGACACACCAAGTCTTGAGAAGGGTGATATTGTAATGATTTAGAAACAAATTTGATTAAATAATTTAAATAAAAAATTACTTTTTGAATTTTGGTACAAATAAAATTATTCAATTACTTGTTCTCAATATTCATTAAATAATCATCATTATCATTATTATTCAGTTACTAATTTATAATTTGTTTAAATTGATCAACACAATTTACTTTGAATTATATCAAATATCAAAAATTGTCAGTTAATATAAACGAAGTTTTCTACATTGAAATAAAATTATTTATTTAAAATTAAATGAATATAAATTTAAGGTAACAAATTGATATTTAAGAAAATTTACTTATTTTTGAACTAGACCAAATTCTGCAGAAATTGCGACGAAATTTCAATCTATCCTCCCGCCAATTATTCAAACAAAACAGTTCAATGAAACAATTGAAAATCATTCAATTCCACAGAGAGTCTTGATGTTGGAAGACAAATCAAAAAATCTTGAGATGGCAAATTTTAAACTCGTAGAAATTGTTTTTCAATTGAAAAATGCTTTGGAAGCTGTGAAGCCGGGTAAGTTTGACTACCTAATTATTATTTACTCTATTTCCCAATATACGTGTGCACGTATTTGTTGTATTTCATAAATTTCATCATTTCCTGTAAATGCGAGATCCTTGACGAGGGTAACACCTCTGTTTGCTCATGGTGAAAAATGTGTATAAAAATATTTTAAAAGGTATTGATTTTTTAATGCACGCTGAAAAATTATAATTTTCGTCAATCAATAATTTGAAATCAAAATTAATCAATCAAAATTTAAAAGGTGAAAGATAAAAGATCAAATTCAATATTTAAAGAATTTTTTAACCTGATTATAAGCGCAATGTTAAACTGGGTGCAGTGGCGTAGCTAGAGTACTTGGCGCCCGGGGGCAGAGATATTTCTGGCACCCTGGGCTTACTATAAAAATTTTTTTGTGATATTAAAATAGACATATGTAAAAACGCCAAATATAAAATGCATATTAATAAATTCTAAAATAATATTTTAAAAAAATATAAAATATAAAATATAAAAATATAACAAAACTAGAAAAAAACTGGAAAACAGAAAAATAAAATCCCTTTTTCAACGTTTATTTTAAAAAATTTTCAATGCTTGGCTACATTTATATATTTTATATATATTGCGTTCAATCCGGCGCCCCAAAAATTGTGGCGCCCGGGGCAACTGTCACCCCTCGCCCCCCCCTTCGCTAAGCCACTGACTGGGTGTCAGGAACGCGCAAATTGGGAAAGGAATGGATGAATGGCACCAGGGCACTCGATATAGGAGATCTCAACCGGAGGGAGCAAGGAATATTATAACTTTAAATAATACAATCTTGATACGTATTTTGAAGTTTCAAAGTTCTGACTTAACAATTGCAAATATTGTAATAAACAATGATTGTAAATGGGAAGCCATTTTTGCAGTGTTTACTAAATGAAATATTTTGACCTAAAATAGGTCCTTTTCACTGCATTACGAAATTTTATCAAGTCTTTCTTTCTTTCTCTTTCCATACCTAATTGAATATTTCCTTCCGGTTTCATTTTTTCATTTGATATTAAGTGTAGTAACTCTAATAATTCTGATTTACGCTTTTCCATTAATAATTGTAGTTCACATGGTTCATCTTTTTCATACCGTTTTCTGGATATCTTTTCCCAAAAACAATTTGTTCAGGACTCAACTGAGTAGTTTTCTGAATTACCGCATTCAACATAAATTCAACTCTAGGAAGTATTTCGACCCAGTCTTTGCCCGTTCTTTCTTTTATGGAAATTTGAATGGCAACTCTAATAGTTCTAAATTGGCGTTCAATTTGCCCATTAGCTGAATGATGAAACGGACTTGAATATACTAAATTAATCTCAAATGCTTTCAATAAGGCTAATTTAAATAATTTTCCTCTATCACAATGAATATTCCTTGGAGCACCAAATATCAAAATCCATTTTCGTTAATAATTGTTGCAACTGTCTTTTTATCTTGATCAGAAACTGCACATAAAGAAATATATTTACTAAATTGGTCTATAATTGCCAAAATATACTTTTTTCCACTTTTAGCAATTTTCATTGGGCCATAAGGCTCAATGAAAATTGATTCAAATAAATAAACTTCTGTTGATTTAATTAGTTTTTCTGCTGTTCGTGTAGTCATAGGCTTTCATTTTTGACAATTTTCGCACGATCCGACTTCTTCTTTAATAAATTCTTGTCTATTTCTCATGTCAAATTTCCTAGAAATATGTTCGTGGACTTTATTTACCACAACATGACACAAACTTGTATACAATATAAATTCTTTTCTTTTGTTGGAATCCATATTTTACCTTTACTTGAATAAATAATGCCATTACTGTATATGAATTTTGTTTCTTTCCTGATTATTTTGATTGTCTTTTTTTGTTTCTTTTGAAAGTATTGTAAAGTTTGTGGTTTTCCTTCATCATTTAAGACAGGTACTAGTACTCTAAAATAAAAATAAACTAATATTAATATGCTCAATTTATTACCTTTATTCTTGATATAGATCTGGGCTTCCAAATACCTTCACACGATTCTGCTGTAACCGTTTACAATTATTTAATATTAAAAATTTATCTTAGTTAGCAAACTTTAATCAAAAAAATATTTAAACCTTAATGCTTAAAATGACATATATACCATGGTATATTTTTCTCTCTGACTAGGAGTCTCTACAAAATATATATCTTTCAATAATATATCATTTAACTATTTACTAAGCATATTCCACCACTAATTTTTCTTACATTATCAAAATCAGCAACACATACTTTGCTATGCTTGTACATCGAATACAAAAATACACCAGATTCCACTAGTTAAAATTTTCTATAATTGAAAAAAATCGATAAATTTTATAATTCAGATAACACACGAACTCACCTGTGGTAAAAACTTTGTTACGCTGCATACAACATTACAACACATCTATAATATATCAAAAATCAATAAGCCTTTATTATAGATACACATAAACTTATATGTGTGTTGAATTTTAATGTTACATGAAATAAAATCATTTAACACATTGACGGACAGTAGAAACAAGTGAAGTTCGAAAATTGACACCATATGTTTTTGTAATTTTTAGAATATTAGAAGTATAGTTTTACTCTTTCTGCTTAAATAAACTTAATTTTGATTAATTTAGCACCTTTAATAAGGTAATTTAAAAATGTAAATGACAGGTTTAATGGCTCAAATAAGCAATTTTTTTGTGTCTAAAAACAACCGTTTCGTTTTTGACGGCTATAGACGCAAGTGTCCGTCAACGTGTTAATATAAAAATTGAAAGTAGTAGAAAAAGTAATTTTAGAATAAACACAACATATAATAAAAAATGCATATAAACTTTCGATATGTTTGATCATTATCTTCAATAAAAAAGTGTGTACATAATTTACAAATTGAACCTGCTATAAATATACAATTTGAATGTCACTCACATTAATATTTTTCCAGTTGAATAGAAAATAGCGAAACACTCCTAACAATATTTTTATTTGAATAAATTTGAATGTATTTAATAGGCGTTTCTGTAGTTGTTATAAATTATATTAGATAAGGACGCATATTATGGGTAGTTGATCATTTAAAAGATTCATCTTTTTCACTAAAATTCCATTATTAAATTTTTTAAAAATATTTTAATCAAATTAAACTATCGCATATATTATGAAATTTAGGGCATTTATGATTTATTTTCAAAAAGATAAAATTTATTAAATTTTTATTTAAATACATATTTTTGAAAACTCTCCTGATATGCTTTCGCTCACCAGTATTGCAGAGAAATTTTTTTGTGATTGCAGTTGTTTTTTCCTTGTTCCATGACTTGAATCAATCTTTTTTCCATCTATTCTAAATAACTAAAAAAATTAACTTAAAATTTAATATTTAAATTATAAATTTATTTTATCATAATTTCCGGTAATCTATCATCATTTTACAAATTTGTAAAGTTTTAAATTGGATTTTTATTAAATAAATTATAATTTATATCACTTTTTATCTTTTCTTCTAATAATGGAAATGTGGAATGTAATAAATCACTTAAAACATCTTCAATTGCATATTCGTATTATTAAAATTGTTCCTCCCAAATAAATTTTGTTTATTTACATGTGTTTTATAGGGTTGTTGTGTGTAGTGCATGTTTGTATTTTCTTTTACTCAAAAAATTTTTGTTCTGCTTTTCTATAAAAATGCACTTAATTTAGGTTCATATTTCAAGTCTGTATATTTTTTATATATGAACTAATTATATTTTATGTTAGATCTTAATTTGTAGCTAATTGTCCGAAATTTATGTGCTATAGTGTATCCACATTTTTCTGTTTATAAAAGATTGAATTTAGAAATGGTATAAAACAGCTAGGAATCTTCAAACACAAACGCATACTTGAATTTTTGAATCCAGTGAATTTTAAATGCAATATTAAATAACCTTAAAGTTGTTTTATTTAAACAAGCCTAAAATATATGACAAATAAATTATAATATAAAACGGTATTAAATTTGATTTACTTGTACAAAAAACACTTAATGTTATTTAAATTTTCTTTTACTGTATCTTTTGGTTCAAAAAATAAAACAAAATAATCTTTTATACGAAATTTATTTTTAATTGAAGATCTCACAGGTGTACACGGAAGCCAGAACGATTCATCATCACTAAACGATATTGTTCAGAAATTTGAAAACCGACTGAAAAGAGTTGAAAGACTACCGGAAAACAAAATAGTCCCATCGAATAAAGAAATCAACCTATATGACAACAGCTTCAGTCAGTTGTCGAATAGACTTATAGCAATAAACGAAGAAATGGACAACATGAACACCGAGAAAAGCAGACTAGAAAACTTAATCATAAAATTAACCGAAGAAATGTTTCTCTTGAAAAATCAAATCGTGATTCAAGGAGACTTGTTGACCTCAGCAAGTAGCCAGTACAACAGTAAAACAAAAAGGTTGCACGATGAGTATTTGAATAACGTAATGTATAGGTTTAAAATAATTTTGTAAATTAGTTTGCTGTAGTTGGATTCCATTACGGATAAAGTAGTATATACTCAAGAGACCGCCCGTCAAATTGTCAACAGTTCAATAAGCCACGGGGAATTCATTGAAGCATTTAACAACCTAAAACACGATATAAAGAATATAAAAATGAAATTGGAAGAACAAACTCATATATATTCTTCTTCGGAGTCAAATTTAGCATTTAGGTAAATTATTAATATATATGCTTTGTATAATTATTATTTATAAAATAATTAATAAATGATATAATAAGCTTTTTATTAAAAAAACAAACGGTAATTTTCAACTAAGAAACAGGCCCCTCAATTTATAAATTAATTTATATTCAATTGATGCTGTAACCCGGAAACTGTCGTTATTATTTTAATTTAATTTGTAATTTTTATGTTTAGTTTTTAAATAAAAACTCATTTATTGAAAATACTAAAGTTCAGAATAAAATAAAGAAAACACATTTTTAAAATTTTTTTTATTTTATCAATAAAATTTTAGTAAATTGCAAGTTTTAAGTAAAAATATAATAATATATGTTTGTAAACGTTATGTCAGTCATGTGATTTCTGTAAATGTATTTTAGAATGACCAATTCTCCCACACTGGCGGATCCAGACCATCTAGTAAGGGGGGATTTTTAGGTTTTAGTGGCAACCGCAGGCAAACTCTCTAGTCTTCATCAAATGATAGTATTTCAAATTTCAATAATTATAAATTACTTCAAAATATAATTTACAACAGTGGATATCTACATTAAAATTTGAACATTTTTGTTGACATTGCATACTTTCTTTATAAAGAGCTTGCAAAAAACCAAGAAAAAATCGCTAAAAAAATTTTCCAAATAATATAAGTGGGCGATTGCCCCTATCGCCCCCCATGGATCCACCAGTGTGTCCGAGTTTCAGCAATAACACAACAGTCTATATATCTTTTCAGAAAACTTAAATGTTTTTCATTCTCATACAAATATTCGACACCTAATTCCGAAATATAACAGTTTCTATAATCTAAGAAAATCGATAAAATTATAGTATAGGAACACACAAACTTACCTGTGTGTAAAAATTTAATGTTCCAAAAGTTATAAGTTTTTATATAGGAATTGAGAAAGTGACAGAAAAATAAATTTACATACAAACACAAAACATATTAATATAAAATACATGCAAATTTTTTATAGTGTTCTTTGTTCCGAAAGTTAAAAGTAATTAACATATTATTAACATATTACTATTTTCAATATATTAAAAAATCATGGCGGAAAAAATTTTAGATTTTGAATCGGACAACTCTACTTTGATCTTTCGAGAAAAGGACAAGACATCGTAAGATCTATTTATAAAATATTTTTGAAGTTAATATTTCTTTAGATTTTCAGATATTTCTCTGGAAACACTACTTTTTTGCGAAGGTGAAAGATCTAACAATGTAAGAATTTTTTCGTTTAATTACAAATAATTAAAATATTTTACAGCATATCAGATATTTCTTGTCAAACACCTTTGTGAGAAGGTAGCATTTCTAATATTCAACAAGGTCCATCGACATCTTTGGATATGCAGAAAAAAATTCTAAAATCGTAAATTTTAATAACTTATTTAAAAAAAATAATATTTTCATAGAATTTCAAAAAATGACAAAATTCGTCTTATCAATGCCTTTGAAAATGGGGAAAATTACGAAGAGTTTGGAAGATTACTCGGAATCGCCAAAAAATCGATTGGAACAATAATTTATAGATATAACATATATGGAGAAGTTTGCAAAAGCAAAAATAAATGTGGCAGAAAAAATTTATATTAAAAGAACTGGGAAATAGTTTGTTGGATTTCGTAGAATTCAATTTTTATTCATCTTTGGAAGAAATGCGAATTTTCCTTTTGCAACAAAATTGCATGGCCTCGAAAACTAATATTTTTCGATTTCTGAAAAAGCAATTAATATCAATGAACAAAGTAAGGCCATGTGTCGCCATCTTGTACTTGAAATTCGAATGTACTATATTATACGATATCTTGAAGAATTGTGGCGAAACAAAAATCTAATTAACATTGATGAGTGTGGTTTTCAATACATGGACTATTGAGACCTTCGGAAGGAATAAAAAAGGAGAAAGAATACACTCCATAGTATCAAGTAACCGAGGACCAAACATGTCATTTCTTTAAGCAGTTAGTATGAAAGGTCCAATTCACCACAAATTAATTTTAGGATCCTGCAAAAATGATACCCACCAAAGTTTTATTAATGAACTTACTACAAAATTGAATATGACAGGATACCATCTCATTCATGACAATGCTTCAATTCATGGTGGAGCATAATTTCCAAATAATTACATCGAACACCTGCCACCGTATAGCCCATTCCTCAATCCAATAGAAAGTGTGTTTAACAAAATCAAAGGCGGCACCAGAAAACAATATCAAGGGCAAATGGATTCAGCTCCATGTTCTTTCCAAGCAGATTTGACATCGTCAAAGAGGCTATAGTAAATGAGCTGGATAAAGAAGATTACAAAAACTTAAAAAACTATTTTATCTATGTACTCCGCTTCTTTCATAAATTTCTCAAAAAATTAATGTGTTTGGTGATTAGTTTATTTATTTATAGTTAAAAATATATCTGACTTACATTATATTGAAATAATTTCAAATAAATTCATAAAATGTCATAAAAATCACAAAAAAACCTGAAAATTAATTAAAAATAATTTATAATCAAAATGTTGACTAAAAGTAATATTTAAGAGCTTGAATAATGATCTCATAATTATATAAAATCAAAATTCAAGCCTAAAAAGTTACTTCAATTTAAAAAACTTGCTTGAAAACCATTTATAAAATTGAATAAATGAAGTAAATAACTTCACTTTCTCATAAATGGTGAGTTATATCTACTGATGTGCACACCAACGTGTATTATAGAAACCTTTATATTTCGGAATTAGGTGTATAAGAAATGATGCAGACAAGTTTGTGACTGCACCAGAAACCACTCAGATACGTTTCCTATAATATAAGAAAAAAAATCAAAAATCTTACATTATAAAAACATACATACTTATTTTGATTTCAAGCTGATTTTCTCATTAATAGTGCAATGAGATACACTTTACACTATCGAAATCTAAAGTGGTAAAAAAATTAAATACTGCACACAAACACTATACATACTAAAAACACATGCAAACTATTCGATATATAGAAATGCACCGCTGAGATACGTTCCTATAATAACTTTATTTTAGACAATATTTAGAAAAAAATGATCGCTGAAAATGTTTATAAATGTATTTTTAAAGAAACTACGTTAAATTGTCATGAAAATGACGAAATATCATCGTAAGAATTATTTTTGAGTTAAAATTAAGTTAAATATTCATTAGAATTTCTGAAATTTGTTTTAGAAATGTTTTAGAAAAATACATTTTTGGCGATTGATTTAATTATAATTAAAAATATATCTGACTTACATGATATTCAATATAATTGTCACGTTTGCTGACAGTGATTGTTTCTCCCACACTAAGAAACTCAGTAAATAATTCCTACAGAAGTTTATCAAATACACCGAAGCTTTCCTTTTTGTTAGCTGAGTTTTGAATGTTTTAAATAGCTTTGATATTAAACTTAGGGGTTATGGATTGTTGTTGTTTTCAAATGCACTGAGTGGTTAAATTGGTATGCCATATAACGATTGTTTTAAAAATTTGGTGAATTAAAATAAAATAAAAGTTATTTTGAGTATGAATTAAATTATAAAAAATTATAAAAAAATCAAATTATATATTAAAATTTATATATACATAGATGTGATGATAACATTTAAAATAAAACATCTATGTTTAAGTTTGAGAATTGTTTGAACTAATAAAATACTTTCACGTATCCACGCTTTTGTTTATTTTAATTTAATGTAATTTCAAACATCAAATAATAACGCTATTTTCGAAAAATTATTCATTTTCAAATTATCAGAATAGCGATGATTTTGAAATTGAAATCATAAAAGAAGATATAGACTTGAGTAATATTAATTACTTTGATTCAGTTGATGAATTTGATTTTCCTGGTCATTTTATGAAATTAACACCAATGAAACGTGTGAACAAACTAAATATTAAATCGTATGATATAGAAGTAGTATTAAAGACAAAAATGCCAAAACAAATGCTGATGACATATGAAAAAAGATCGAATAATAAAATAATCTTAAAATTTTTATAAAGGTTGTGGAAATATATTGTAAAACGTGGCGGTTTTTAATAAATTTTATTTTTCATTTTAATAAATATTTTTTGGAAAAAATTTATATTTGTTTAATTTCAAAAAGGATAAGTGAAACAATTTAATTAATTTGAAACCTGTCTACTGTGGACACATTTAGGTTCTTGGCTTTTGTCTACATTATGTGACTATCTGCTATATAAAAACTCCAATGAGACTAAAAATTTGTCAGGGTCGAATAGATAATCTGTACTATACAGATAGTAGCAATTATACAGTGTCAGCTAAAAACAAATTTTCCATCGAAAGCCATTCACAAAACAACCTTTTATAAATAACATAATTATTATAGAGTAAATGAATTGGTACAGAAGTTAAGCGACGAACGAAGAATTCGAGAGGTTGAGATTAGACGTCTGGACCTTGTATGCCAAGATGCCTTTCATACTCAAGACTCCACTCGGTTGGTATTTAAATATTCCTATTCATTAAATCACAATTTAGAATGATCCTGGACAACCATTTCACTGGTTTGCTATCCGAATCTATGTCTAAGCAGATGGATAGAGAAACCTCCTATGCGAATGACGACTAGTCAGAAGATTTCTGAATTCGAAAAGGTAGTTATGGTTAAATTTTAATTATAATTATCCATTTTAGTTGCTAATGAATGAAAAGGAATTGAGGAACAGCAAAGAGAAAGACATTCATGCTAGAATCAACGATGTAATGGAACGTGCAACGACTCATCAACACGAATTAATGAATCAAATTCGTCAACATTTAGATGTAAATGAAAGTTTATAATTGAACAAGTTATTAGTTATTACTATAGCAAAATCATAATAAAACAAATGAAACCATCCAGCAAGTCATTACTGGCCAGAGGCTCATTGAACAAAGTTTTGATGAAACTCTAAGAAAATACTATTTAGTAATTACAGCTGAAATAGAAGCAAGGTGAGAACATTTTATATTTTTTATATATAAAATATGTCATGAATTTAGTTTTAGTCTCTTAGATTTTGCAGAATAATTTTGATTTTTAAATATCAGAAAAGAGTTACAGGAAGATTACAAGGACATTCAAGAATAATTACTCAATTAATTTTGACCAAAAATTAAAAACTCATCCATGAAAAAATTAAATTAATTTAAACTTTAAAGACCTATCTGATATTTTATATTAACACATTATGAGCGGGACGGGTATTAGTAACCGTTTAAAAGTGCCTACATTAAAAGTGGGGCAATATACCTGTTGTATAATGCAAGTATTGGTGCGCATTTTTTCCTTACCTCGTAAGTTACGCCGTGAAACCCAACGGAGTTGCGTGTTAGACTGCTCATAATGCATTAATACTAGATTTACGGACAAAATATTTTGAAATCTACATACTTTTATTAAAACAAAATTTATTCAATACATTTTTTTACATGTACATTTAAGTGTACATTTTCCCCACATATACTTGTTATACTTGACACAAATATTTTTCGACTTATTTTTCTTACAAAATCCAATTTGGTAAGACTTCCGCTGCTTGGAATTTCTCATGTCCATCGACGATTGATAATAGCATTAGGCTCATCTCTATCATGGGTTCCGAGTTCCTCAGCTAATTGAAAAATAAATTATTTTTCTTGATATATTTATCCTAGCAATCTCTTTATATAATCTCAATGCATTAATTGCAGCTAAATCCGATATGCTATAGAACACCCGAAGAGGGTATCTACGAGAACCTGATTTAACATTATAGTTTCATGTTATTTGGTCAAGCAGCCCTCCCCATACTTGGTGTTATTGTAAATGGAAATTGTTTTTGGAAGACACTTCTATTTTGAACTGAGTACTAAAATCTTTTTTTTACTTTTGCAAACTGTAAGAACGTAATTTTTGAATATGTAAGATTTTGTAGAAAATCAAATAATGTTGTCCTTCTTGGTTTTTATGGTTTTTGGAAATTCTTTTTTGTTTGCCTGTATAATTCTGGTATGAGTTTTTTTTCCTGAGTAATTTTTTTTCTTATTATAGGCAGTTGAACCAGATAAATCTTTGAATATTGTGGAAATTAGCAATCTTCAACTATATGTCCACCTTCTTCTGTTATATTCTATTCAGTCCCATCAACAGAAGTTGGCAAAATTTGTATAAGATTCCGCGGAAGATAAGTTTTCATTTATGTCGCTTAGATGTTGTAAAAACCAACTATCTTTCCGGGTACTGTCCATAATAGCTTCAGTGAGGCTATCGATAAACTTCTAATCCAATATTAATTGATTATTACCTTGAAAATTCAAATTTTATTCCCAAAAATATAAATTCAATTGCATGGAAAAATATTAAAACAAGTCTTCACTACACAATATGTAAAGAATAAGTTAAATAAGGCATTATATTTAACTTAATTAATTAATTAATTTAGAATTTAATAAGTATGCTATGTAAATAATAATTGTAAATAATATATTAACAATTGAAATATAAATATAATTATAATATAATTATATAATTTAAATTAATAGAATGATTGAAGAATGAAGTGTCAGATATTTTCTTGCTCAATATATTGTTGACATAAAATAATCCTCTTGTTTGAATATTGTGAATAATAATATATTTTTAGTTGTTAATTTAGTGAATAAAGTCAACACTTGTTATCGAAGTCAATAAAGTCAACTTATTATTATCGATATCTAAAATAGCATATTTTTTCTCATTCTAAGAAGTGTTCTATCCCTCGTAATTAGTTCCGTTTCTGGAGAAAGGTACGTATAGTGAAACTATGTAAATCGAATAATTTTTATTCTGAGAATGAGGAACTTATTTTAACAAATATTAAACCCGTCAATTTGATGGTTGTCCGTAAAAGTATACAATATATAGATATGTGAAATTAGAAGTTGAATAGGGAAAATGAATTAATGTATTATCGCATCAATAAAATACAAAAAAAAATTAAGAATATTTTTTGTTTTACTGATTTTTTGATCATTAAAACCTGAAATGACTGGGTTCCGTAAATCTAGTGTTAATCTTTGATTATTAATTACTCTTTACATTTTTAATAATAACAATAATAAATATAAATAGAAAAAGACTCCATGAAGCTGTAAAAGCTGATGAAATGATTTTAGAAGAGAAAATAAGAGCAGCAACGGCGGCAATGCAATTGGCTGTGTCAGGATTAGCCAATCGAATTCAAAATAAAACCGAAGTAGATGAAGTTAGAATTAAAATATTTATTAAAATTATCAAAATAAGCGAATTGCAGTTGAAACAAATTACTGATAAAAGAATTTGTGACTTTCAACTTTACATGAGCCGCAATTTTACAGACATCGATTCCCAGCTGCAAATATTAGCAGGTCAAATCTCTACTATCAATCTCAATGTTGAAACAAGGATAGCTCAAGTAAAACGAAATTTAGCTATAGGCTGCTATAGTCTACTTATTTATTAAGGCTACCAGCGATCTGTCAACTGAAGTCCGAGAAACACTATCATCAGTAATATCATGGCAGGCAAATAGCACAGCACATTTGAAAGAGATGCAAGCCGTAAGAGTCAGTGTAATGCAAGAGGTGATTATTTCACATTTACATAGCATAAATTTATGTAAATAAATTGTTTTCATAGTTGGCCAAGATGCAACTGACATTGAACCACATAGAATCAGAAATACCAAGTCAAATGACAATGGAAAGTGATGAAAGGTTGCGTTTTTTATTTTAAATTTTAAACTTCATATATTATTTTTAATCTTCCATTTTAAATTTACTTCAACTTTTATGTAACTTCTTTTCGGGGTGATGTAAATAAAATAAAATAATTCTCTCAAAGCTTATGATAAGGAAGGGATAAACAAGAAAATGTACCATCAGGGGTATGAATTTCTTAAGTACATGATAAAAGATGTGCAAAAGGGTGAGTGTTTTCTTAATTTACTCACAGAAATAGTCGGGTTACCGATTTTTTACAACAGAGAAAGAATTAAAACAGCTGCAGGAACGTGATTTCTTGATTGAGTGCTCTGTAATTATCTATTAATCTTATGTATAAAATACATTTTAAATGGTTGAATTATTTTCCTTTTTAAAATCACTATTGTAATTAATTCCTTGTAATAAATTCGCTGTTGTAATTAATTCGGTACCCCAAACTAATTCTACAAATTTATGAAAACCGTTATTGAAATATAGAATTGCACTCGATTTCTTAAATTTGTTTTGATATTATATTAATAAGATAAGTACAAGTATAAATATAATATTAATATAAATAAATTGTATGATTGTTATTCATAAGGCCATAAGCACTCTTGTATTTGATTTCCTGACTGACAGCTGTGATCCGAAAGATCTTAATCGAATTTCAAAGAAAACCATTGTAAATAGAAATATCCCATTTTTATATTTTCTAAATAACTATAAATTTATAATTAATTATCGAATTTAATATTTCATTTAGTTAGATATCTTGTTGTTTTAATAATTGGGAATTTGCGGTTTTTGTGAATTAAATAAAACTTGTTATTTATAAATTCTTTGAATAAATATATATTGTTAGTTTCAAGATGTAAAAGCCAAAGCGTGGTTCTTAAATACGTTCACAATTACAAAATCAATAACTGACAAAATCAGAGAATTGGCAGCTATGGAACAGGAAGATGATGAAAGGTTTGCAGCTTTTGAGATACGGCTAAGAAAAGCTTTAGCTGAAGTTGTAAATTCAGGACGATCAGAAGAAGATATTGTTCAAGACCTCATCGCAAATAAAGCACGCGATGCGAGACTGAGGGAGATACTATTGACGAAACCAGAAACAAAAATTGAAGAATCGGGATCATTGGCGAAAATTTTTGAAAGTAACAAAAAAAAACCATAAAACAGAATTTGTTAAAGCAATCGGTCAAAGAACATACGCTAGCGTGACTGAGGGAGGGCAGATGAGAATTCAACAGAATACCCAAAATCCCATGCCTACATCACCACAAAGAAGACTATCAGAAGACCCATTTAGTCACCACAGATCAAGAAGAGACGAACATCCTATACGCGGACCAATACAATATGAAGGAAATAACCATGGTCGTCAAGAACAATCTCCAAGAGAACAATTCTTGAGAAATGCGAGAATCCCGAATAGCTCAGAAAGGAAGCTGCCAACAATATCCATGAAGAATATAGCAAGGAGGCTGTACAACGAAAGTAGAGGACTACCACAAGCATCGGTCCCTAAATTAACGGTAGGTGATTGTTTTTGCTGTGGCGAAAAGGGCCACGGAAGGTATGAGTGTCCAATGGGAAATAAATGCCTGATATGTGGCAAGGAAGGTCACGGGTTCCGAGATTGTTTTTCGTTACGGAAAGAGGTTCCACACCGATATCAAAGAATAGCGTGCATAGAACAAGAAGATTCAAAATCTGAAAGAAGAGATTACACCGAGAACAGCCAGAATTTCAGAACTCCTCACAGCGACATAGAAGATAGATACAATGTCCCTGAAAAATATACTATATTGAGAGAAGGCGGAAAAAACAACAGCGATTCCATGGGTTTCATTTCGTCGGTGGAGTCAAGACAATAAATTGTGAAATAAGAAATGAACGACGAAGAGACGAGGCAGAAGAAGAGATGTACCAGACAAAAGATGGAAGAAATTGGAGTAAAATAATGTTGAATAATGCCGAAACAGAGATGTTATGGTATTCTGGAGCATCAGTAACAGTCATGAGAAAGAATTTGTTGGAGAAAATAGGCAAGGCAGACTGATAGTCCAATATTATTATGCAGAGTTTTTTCAACTGAAGGTGAAGAAGCAATGGGATACATGACTATACCGGCCACATGGAATCAGAAGACCAAAATAATCACAGTAGTAGTGGTGAAAGAGATCAAACCCGAATTCATAGGGGGCATTGATACAATGAAAGAGTTTGGAGTAAAGTTAGTGAAAATCAATAATATAGAAACGTCATTGATAAACAAAATTTACACTGATGAAGAAAGAATAAATAAAGCACTTGTGGCGATGGCAGGTGAGAATAATAAAGATATTGAAGGAATGATCAGGGAATACGGCGGAATTTTTATGGCATCGAAATTCGATCTGGGATTTACAAACTTAGTTCGACATGAGATGCGGATAACAGGAGGTCCAATAATGCAACATCCTCGACGTCAACCAATGCACATGGAGAAAAGGATTGAAGAACTGATAAAAGAGTTAATGAAAGCAAATGTTATTTGATGTTGCAAGAGTCCTTGGAATGCCCCGTTAGTTATAGTAGGGAAGAAAGATGGATCTATCAGGATGTGTGTAGATTATCGTGGATTAAATTCCATAACAGGAAGAGTCATTTCCTATGCCTAACACCAAATTCTCGCGAATGCAAAAGTATTTTCGTCATTCGATTTAGGTCAGGCGTATTATCAAGTGGAGTTGGCTCCAGAAATTCAAGAAATGACTGCATTCAGTACAAGAGAAGGACAATTTTGCTTCAATAGACTCCGGTTTGGCTTAGCAACAGCTCCTGCGACATTTCAGAGACTGATGCACACAGTGCTAGAAGGAATGCTATTCAAGGGATTAGTAGTTTATCTAGATGATATCTTGGTATATGGTAAAAGTCAAAAAGACCACGATGAGCTATTAAGTGAAATATTCAGAAGAATTCAAGTGGCAGGACTGAAGATAAATCCAGAAAAATGCAAATTCAATAAAACAGAACTGTGTTTCCTTGGTCACACAATTAACGAGAAGGGTATCAAGACAAACAGGAAGAAAGTGGAAGAGGTCGAGAAAGCAGAAGTACCAAAATGTTCAAAACAATTGAGATCGTTTCTCGGATTAACGAACTACTACTATAGAAGATTCATCAAAGACTATGCCAAAATCGCCGAACCATTATACGCTGCAACATCTGGATGCGATAAAGATATAAATTGGACTAAAGAATGCAATGAGAGCTTCCAAACTCTGAAGAGACGGTTGTGCGAAGCACCTATCCTTGATTTTTCAAGAGAAGATAGGACTTTTATCTTAGACACAGACGCTAGTTTCGGAGCCATTGGTGCAGTTTTGAGTCAAATTACAGAAGATGGAGAAGAATCTGTCATAGCTTATGGCTCGAGACATATGTCATCACATGAAAAGGGATACTGTGTAATCAGGAAAGAACTGCTCGCCGTACATGAATACGTCATGCATTTTAGAGAATATCTGTACGGAAAAAAATTCATAATTCGCACCGACCACAAGGCATTGGTTTTCACGAACACTACAAAAACGCCAATCAGTCCGCAATTCCAAACATGGTTAGCTAACCTGTCGGAATATGATTTTGAACTAAAATATCGGAAAGGCGAAGGACACTCGAATGCAGATGGACTATCAAGATTAAAAAGTATGGTTTGCACCCAGTGTCAAACAAGACATGAAAAAGCTAAGGAAGGAAAATCAAAGATTAGATATATATATACTATCCAAAGAACAGAAGCTATGGAAAAAGTATGGGAACAACAACAAAAGGACATTCGGTTTCGAGAGCGGCGAGAGATATTGGAAAATGGATGTACACGGGAGAAAAAGAATTGTTTTCCTTTTAACGTAGAAAATACACAAATTGATGGAGGATTAATAACAGTAGAAAAGAACAAAAATATCTTAATGTTAGTCCCAGAAACATTTGCAGGCCTGTTAACAACAACGCTACATGAAGAACTATGTTACATTGGAGTTAAGAAATTATTTCATTATATGGAAAAGATATTTTATTGGCCGAAAATGCAAGAGACAATCCAACTCTGTTTACAATGTTGCGAGATCTGCGCTAAGAGAAAGATCGATAAGACAAGAACCAAGGAAACATTTATTCCTAGATATAGCTCTGAATTCCTAGAACAGATTGTTATAGATGTGGCTTACATGGAAATAAACGCCAAAAAAATATATGGTAGTAATGGTGTACCGTTTTAGCAAACTGATTTCTTTAACTGCAATCACAAAGCAAGACGAAGGGACCATTTTCAAAACAATACTTAATAGTTGGATCTATCGATTTGGAAAACCGAAGAGTATTTTAACAGATAGAGGCCGAAATTTCGAAGGGAATTTCCTAAGACAGAAGCTACAGAAACTTGGAATCAAACAGGAATTCAGCTCACCTTATCAGCACCAATCAAATGGTTTAGCCGAAAGAGCCATACGAACGATAAGAGATCTTATTACAGCAACATTGGCAGGCGGATGTGAAGAGAGAAACTGGCACGAACTTCTACCCAGAATAGAGTTCACTATAAATAGCAGTCGACAAAGTGCTACAGGTTTATCACCATTTGAGATAATTTATGGACGGAGTGTTAACCTACACTCTAACCTGAAACAAGCCGAGATATCAAGAAGCGAAAGAATCGAAGACGCGAGATTAAACTCGAGTAAAGCCGCAGACACTATGAGAGCTATGGATAAGACAAAGAGGGGCACTTGTGTTTTCGAGGTGGGGGAGGAGGTACTCGTACGTAAAGAGCCGCAGAACAGGCACAAGGATGGTATGCAATACGATGGACCATATAAAATCGGCAGATTTCTATCACCTCATCGAGTCGAACTACATTCGCAAGAAGGAACGAAAGAAAGAAGAATCGAGTGGCTGAAGAAGTGGAAAAAGTTTTAAGAAGGGTAGAGTTAGATATCTTGTTGTTTTAATAATTGGGAATTTGCGGTTTTTGTGAATTAAATAAAACTTGTTATTTATAAATTCATTGAATAAATATATATTGTTAGTTTCAAGATTTTTCTGCGAAATTTAAGATGGATCTAAAGACGGATTTAACTCATTTATTTTCTATATGATTAGACCAAACATTTTTCTTACTTATTTAATATAAAGAAAATCAAAGAAATATCAACTATCATACCATAAACTCCATTTCTTCACTGCATTACATTCCCATAGGCTAAAAAGACCAGACATCCCGGATTATGCAGGACTTTCCCCGATTTAAATTGTATGCCCTGCGTTGAAAATTGTCCCAGAAAGTGTCCCGTATTGCACATCTTACCTTATCAATTTGTAAAGTAAATTTTCCAATTAAATAACACTGCTTTGGTTTAACTGGTAACAATTATTTAAATTCGAAAATTCAAATGTTTCAATTCAAGTATGTCATGAGCTTTTAGCGAATTCACATTGCTAAAGTATTTAAAAAAAATCTAGAAGCGTTCCCGCATTAGACATGTAAAACTTTTAACATTTTCGGAATAAAAAAAAGCGGAGAAAAAAATAATTTTTTTTGCTTCTTTTTCTGTTTCTATTTTTTTCTTATTTTTTTCATAACATCTATGGTTGTATAATAGAATATTGTACATTGTAAGTTGTGTACAGTATGATCAGCTTCGTTAAATAATTAATATGCAGTCTTTTTAAAAATGTAAATATGCAATTTACCCTCTTCTAGTTAAAAAATAAAAATAGTTTTATTATCATAGTAGTTCATAATGCACTCATTATAAGCGTGTATTCCTGCAGACGTCTAGTATAAAGTGGTCAGAAGTCCCGGATTATGAGGTTTTGATTTGAACATGTCCCGCATTCTAATAAAATATATCTGGTCACTTTACCATAGGCTTTACTGTAAAGTCACTTTTAACCTATCCAATTTTTAGCAAATCATTCCTAAATTATTTTAGTCGGTATCCGGAAAATTCATCGAATAGAAAAATCAATACAATGGTTTTATAAATGTGTTATTTAAAATTTAAATATTTATTATGTGTTTAATATGAATTATTTTAGCTAGAAATAATAAAAATAAAATAAAAATAGTTTTAAAAATATCTTAAATTAAATATCCCCAGCATGATTGTGAACCCCATTTACTACTTCAATTTTATTGCCATTTATTATGGCACATTTCCTATGCCTTTTCTATTCACTTAACTTTAAAAAAATAAGTAACCGTCTATTAAAAGCTTATTTTTACTCTTTTCGCTCTTTATGAATTGAATGGCCATATTTGGCAATTAAATTTGTAAAAATAATAATGATTAAAAACATTATATATTGATATAAGTTTTAAAATTATCTTGTATATCTAAATCTAAATCTAATTATGCCCAGATATGCCCAGAAAGTATGCATTATATGAAGTCACATTGTCAACTGCACATGTGTCGTGTTTATTAAAAACAGAAACTCCATTGAAGACATAAAATATTTATTTTTGAAACCAAGTGCTGGTCAATATTTATGTAAAGAATTTCCAGAAATTAATTACAATTTCATAAATAAAAAATATATTCGGCACACAAAAACGAGTCCTAATTTACGCATAAATAATCGTTTAACAACCAAATAGAGATATAGCAATGCACACTCAGACCTAAACCGCACACTAAACCAGCGGTTCTTAAAACTTTTTCTTCGCGGACCACCAACTAAAAAATAGGAAATTTGCGGACCTTGTAAATAAAATTAGGCTTCGTAATTTGTATTAGTAAAAAATTTCATCGGTGACTAGATATAAAATTTTTTGATTTTCTAATTTTATATCACAATGATTTTAAACATTTTAAACATTCCCAAATTTTTCAAAAGAATATTTTTGTTTCGCGGCCCACTGGTAAGTTTCTTTGGCCCGCTGCACTAAACAACATAATTTGAAGGATTTTTATATACCAGTTTGCAGTGAATCTATATTGTTTAAAAAAATAAAGAAGTTTCTCTTATATAAATACACAAACTTACCTGTGTGTTTATTTTTAGCGCTGCAATGAATAAACTCATTTAATATAGAAAGTGATAAAGTGGTAGAAAACTTAAACTGACACACACAAGCACAACCTATAGTAAAAAATGCAGGCAAAATTTTTATATGAAGAATCTTTGTAATGAATAAACGCACTATAGTAAATCATTTAAAAATTTCGAAAACTCAACTTTGAGTTGTAGAGTTAATGATGACATAATTTCGTAAAATTTGTCTTCAATTTTTAATAAATTTAATAATTTTTTAGTATTTCACATTGTCTTGAAATCTGATATCAACTTTGCCGTCCGATGTTGATGATGGGAAAAAACTAGAAGATCGTAAATTTTATTGACCTAAATTTAAAAATTAATATGTCCGTCGACATATTCACCGTTTTACCCTAAATATTGTAAAAAAAATAGATTTCTTTGGAGTTTAATCCTTTCGCACCGACTTTCCGCTAATGACACTATGCTAAATTTATATATTGGAACTTGTTAATATTGACCTAAATATGAAATATTCCCATTTTTGTAATCGTGGCGCTTCTGAATATCCTAGAAAGTCCTGGGATAATAAGTCCCAATAGGCTTATAGTCCCAATAGAAAATATCCCAGTAGGATCATGATGAAAGTTTCTGGGACGTATTGTCCCAATAGGGGCGAAAGGGTTAATGAATTATATTTGGCAATTAATTACTTAAAAATAATAGAACTTACATTGTATCGAAATAAATCCAAATTTTTATTAATAAATATCTAAAAATCATGTAAAAATTAATTATAAATAATTTCTAATAGACAATGTTGAGAAAAAGTAATATTTAAAAGCTCTCATATCTATATGGATCAAAATTTAAGTCTTAAAGTTTACTGTAAATTAAAAAATTACTTGAAAGCCATTTCTAAAATGTCTAAAATAAATAAACTTACAAACTGTATTTAATCACAAATGATGTGTCATCTATAATTGGTTGTACATACCAATCTGTATTATAGATGCGTTTATTCATTGCAAACTGACCGTAAGAACTGCAACAAAATCATTAATAAATTTTTTTTTATTATCAAAAATTGAGAAAACATTTACATTTCTGATTTGAGGAGCAAATAGTACAGAATAATGTGAACCGCAAAAAATATCATAATTTCTAAAGACAGGTTCTGAAATTAAAATACTATATGGTAGAGAATGACAAATACAAGATAAACATACATATGCAAAACAAAGAATAATTACGGGTTTGATATTGGAATTCAAGACTTCGACAATGACCAATGAGAATATATGTTTATTTTATAACATTGTATGATTAAACCCGAGCAGTGTGAAAAAACGCGAGTTATCAATCTAAGTAGTTAGAGGCAATTAAAATATTAATGAAAAAAAGTGAATTAGCCGACGGAGAATTAAATTGGGGTGGGCTATTAAAATAAATAAATTGTCCGAACCAATTAGGTCGGCAAGGGGAAGCCCGGAGGAAAGTTAGCAAAAGTAATTTGATGAAACGATAATATAATTACAAGATAGGTATAAAAGCCACCAACGAGTAAACAGAATTACCAGTTGGTCGAAGAAAGTAAATTGGTATAGCATTGAAAGGGAGTAAAAGTGAATTTAAATTTAGTGCTAACCAAATCATTTTGAATCTAGCGTATCAGAAAGGGAGATCTCCCATTGGAAGATGTACCCCTGCTCAAGATTGAGGTTGAAATTGAAAAGTATGCAGAGTAAAGAGAGTTACTTAAAGTGGTGTAAACTGAAATTGTTTCATTACAGTTGTAATAAATAAAAGTATAATTGTGATAATTTCGAATAAATATTATTGTGTTGGGTTATTCGATTTGCTTAATAAAAAGACACCAAGGTGTCAGACATTGATACCGACTTACACAAAATACCTATCAATATATATTAATCATTTCTTAAATAAAACTTATTTATAAAGAAAAGCAAGAACACATTGATTTTCTTAATTTAAAAATCAATTTTTATTTTCTCAAAAAAAATAAAACAAAACGTTTTTTTAATATTTTAGTCATCATGTTAATAGCCACACTTTGGTACCCTTGATTTAGAGTTTACCGAAATAGAAAATTTCATTATCTTGTAACACGGATGATGATGAGGCAGGGAAATAAAAGATAAATAAAAAATCTTAATAAAAAATTATATTTTTAAAAAGTTTTTATAGAATTCAGGCAATTGGAGATATTCGACATCAAATCGAATCCTTAAAGATTGTCATGAACACCCAGCCTGCAGTTAAGGAAATGGATATTGACAAAGTTTGTATATTTTCAGTTTATGATAATAAGTGAATTATTTAATTAGATTCATGAAAGTATACGAAAACTAGCAGAGACTTTACAGTCGATTAAATCAACAATGGGAATGAAGATTCAATCAGAACAGGAAATGGTAAGATCTTATATGCTGAAACACTCCTTTTTCTATATATATTAAATTTAATATATTAGATTGTATATAAAAATTTTTGAGTATATTTTGTTTGAATAATATAAAATAGTATTTCTATGTCGTTTATTTACAATCGAAACATTAACAATTCAAAGTATTCGAACATTTCAAATTCAAACACCTTATGAAGCATCTGGCATCCTTTATGAAGTCGAACAAACCAAACAAATCTACAGAGTTGAAAAAAATTTTGGAATTAATAAAATGTTATACTACGTTAATAATGAATACAATAATAAAATTGATAAAATGAATACAACATAAAATTATTGGTGGGTGATTTTATTTCATGTTTTATGTCTGAGGCAATCACTCAATTATTTGGCGACGCTCTAGTGTATGTCGCCCAAAATTTTAAATTAATTTAAAATTAAATTAATATATTTAAATGAAATATAAGTAAATACGTTTATTAAAAATTTATTCATCGAAACTATACTTCGAAGCAACCAAGCGCCAGAATATAATCAAAATATCTTCTTCATCAACATTTTGTCTTGAAAGCCACAATCGAAAATCAAGAAAATTAATCTTTTGTTCAACATTCATTCCTCGCCTTTTCCTCATGTCAACCTTAATATTTCCCCACCATCCTTCCATTTTATTGGTATGGACACCTGTTACTGGATCTTTGAACCAGAGTTTATGATTAACAGATAAGTGGATATAATTTTGATTCGGTTCCTCCAAATAACCATATTTCGGGATATCTTCTTCCGCGATAATATTTCCATTTCTTTGAAATCAAAGTTTCATCAATTTCAACTATCACACCTTCTCCCCCGATCATTCTTTCATCATCCGACATTCCGAGTAAAGATTCCGAGCACACCTCACATAGGAAATTATTCCAATCAGAAATTGTTTGGTTAGCCATACCAATCATCGACTGTATCCTGTTCGTGGGAATGTCTTGCAGCCAAAAATACGTAAATAACACCAGTTTTTTAAGGGGCATTCTGCTTTTTTCGAAAAAACTTCCTTTTCGAATAGAAACCTGACCACATTTCCTCGGGCATTGAAATACAAAACCGTCACTTGTTTGTGCCCTTTTAATTAAGGACATGTTGCGTCCACAGTGACAAATTTTTGTTGAAGAAATCAGGTGATGCGTTTGTAGATATCGAATTAAAAGCTCATTGTCATTTATAATTGTGAATAACTCAAAAATATCAGTAACTTTCATGGTGGGTATGTTAAAAGTGTATACATATCAATTTATTTATTGAGTTATTGAGTTAAAATAATTTAAAATTTTGGGCGACATACACTAGAGCGTCGCCCAATTATTTTGTGTGGGGTTATGAATGTGTTGACTTGTGTTTGATTCAAACGCCTCTTCATCTGCAGTCACAATATTCAGTGGAGGCAAAAGAATTTGAATATTTTCAATATTTCCATCTGGCTTTTTATTGAAACCTTTCCTATGGGTTGTGGGAATTCTAAATAAACATCAATTACTATAAATGTACTACTGATCCTTTTCTGACAAAGAAACACTTACATATACATTTTAGAGCAGAAGTAGGATTTGATCATGTCCTTTTCTCATCATTGTGGTAAAATAATGAACTTGACTGGACAAATAAAAAATTTGCAGATGTTATAAAAAAACCTTCAATAATTACTTTCATTTCTACAAAATGTATTTTAAAACTTGTTTTAGAGATTGCAACAAATAAAAGATTTACAAACAGAGATGAGATATATTGAGGAACAATTCATGGCCAAATCGAAAATTGCAGTAGAAAAGAAAAAGAATTATATAATTAAGCCCTTAGATGAGTCTAATGAAGATTGGCTAAAGAGTCCATGTTCCTTTTTAGTCATCAATCAGTGGTCTTTATATTCGATTTGGAAGTTAAATTTTATTTTTTAAATTGAATTAATGCATATAAATTATTTTTAATGTATTTTTCAGATGGACAAAATATAAAGAGAAATTGCTGTTGTGGAAAACTAAAGCCATGAAAAATAAAGGCAAACGGAAAACTAAAAAAACTGGAGGATTTTGGAAGAAATCCAAAAAATGATAATGAAATTTAGCATCATTTTTTACTTCTCATTGATATTTTTGATTTTTTTGTACAAGAAATCAAATATAATATAAACGTTTCATTTTGATTTGACTTATTACAAACAATAGATCAATAAATTGTTGAAGATAACCACAAATATTTGGCATAGCCTGTATACATTATTAGTCTATTATTTTCGATCAATGACATAGTTTATATATATATATATATATATATATATATATATATATATATATATATATATATATATATATACCGTGATCATACGTCCTTTATTTCACTGCTATTTTCGTAATATATGTGGTGGGTTACAGGTATCCAAAATTATACCCCCTTGTGCTCTTTCCAGCGTAACCCAGAATACAATATGTTTCTATACCATTCGACACCTGTCGAATGATCGATGTTGGAACTGTGTCGGATGGGTGACAACTCGCGAAAAGTGAGCGTACCTTTGCACACTATAATCGTTGAACATTTGAGTGGGTTCGCGGACTACAGTTAGAAGGGTATTGTCCGTCTTTATTTAGGTCCCTGTTTTATTTTATTAATTGATTCCAAACGCAAAAATTTAGTTAAACTAGATTTATTTACTAAACTACAAGATTTTACACGAAAACTCGACTGTTATTGAAAATTGTGAATTATGCAGGCTTGTTTATATATTCGAACTCTCTGTGTTTGTTTTTTGTTTAAGTTTGAGATTTGTACTGAAATTTTAAAAAGAGAAGTGTTTTAAAAAAATTAAATAAACGTTTACGATTATTGTTCGAGATATTTTTAAAATGGTTATAAAAATAGATACCAATAAATTCGCCTTAAAATTACCGAAGGTATCAAATGACGATTTCATTTCAAGAGATTGTTGGGCTAGAACTGATTTCTAGACCCAAAATACAAATTGTGACTGAAATGTGTAGGTACACAGCAAGTAAAAAAGCACCAAGTATAATTAAATATTAAAACCTACACCAAATAAACAATGGTAATTAAACAGAGAAAACAACAAAAATAATAAACACACAAATTAAATAAAATTATACAAAAGCAAGAAGTTATGCAAAATCTAACTCAAAAATAACCAAATAAACATAGAATTACAAAAAGCAAACTCGAATAACTTAAAAGATGGTAAAAACAGTAAAAAATTCCAGAAAAACCCAGAACATTCCATTAAAATGGCGATGACCATCACAAAAGCCATAAAAGTTAGAGAAAATAAATAAATTAGTATTAAAAATAATAAATCTTAAAAAGAAATTCATAAAACACCAGTTAGAATAAAAATTAAATTAAAAGTAAAATAGAATGTTCTGGAACCGTTCCAAATCCATCATGGACGTCAAATTAACGAAAAATAATTAAAAAATAAAATTTTAAAAATAAAAACAAAAATTATGGCACAAAAATTGCCATTAAAAATATCAAAATCGTGAAATAGAAAATTCTGGAATAAAAAGAATTCGAGTTTGTTTTAATGCATCAATACATACACGTGTACAAAATAGGTATATATACTGACACGTTTCAGTCACAATCATGCATTTTTTGTTTATGCCAATATTTTGTTAAAATTTTTCCGAAAACTAATAGTAAGTAAATTTTTTTTTGTTCGATGTCACCTATGGTTAATGTAATCATTTTAATGTAAATTAATTTTAATATCCATAAGACCAAATTTTTTTATTTTATTAAAATTTTTTTTTAAAAAATACGACTGATCAGCGGCGTCTCAGTGCGTCTCTATTCAGTCCTGCATTTGATGTTAAATTTTTTTTTATGAAACATGCAGACATGCAATATCCTGTATATATATTTTTTTGTTCGGTCATCGGAGGTCGGCCACTTCATGGTTCTACCATCGAGTTGTGTCGATAAAACCCCTCCGCTATGGCTCCATATATTTATTTATCGGTCGACAGTGATGTTTCGACTCAACATTACAGTAGGGCTTGTCGTAGCGGTCACAGTGGGGCCGTGTAAGCAAGCGTTCTTCCCGAGTACAAGCAAACATATTTAATCTCAACATTAAAAATCGTAGACAATAGGGTTACACTAAGGTCATAATTGAGTAGAACTCAGACCCAAATTGAACATATGTAGTCGGTTGAACATCATGGGAAAACTCGATTATGTCTATACGTTTGTCGAACTGCATTGAGATATATAATTTTAAAATTTCTTTAATTTTTTAGAGTAAATGTAGAAATCCTCGTAAAGAAGTTCGACAAACGTAAATAATAAAATGAAAGTACTTAATTAACTTTTAAATCTATGGCTCAAATTTGTAGTCGAAGCTATAACCTATAAATACGTATTACCCTTTATTTATGAAATATGTCTTAATAATGAGTCCGAAAATGTAATCTAAAAATGTTAAATGTTTAGAAATTATAAAATAACTTTGCTTGAAGTATAATTTATAATTATTAATTATATACTTTTATGTTGCATTTAGAAATAATTTATAAATTTTTACTATGAAATATAACCTTATGCCTATTTAAAATATAATGTGTGAAGATATTGGGATATAATTTTGGGTTATATTATATTTTATTAATGTTGAAGTAGAAATATGGCTTTGCATGCCCGTTGAAAATATAGAGTATATTATGTAATAGTACCAATTGATAAAGTGTAACTTTAATAGATTACGGAATCTAGTTTTAAAATATAAGGTAGAAAAATATAATAGAATTTTATAAATTATTTACATATTTAGCTATTTAAATTAGAAATTAGGGTTTTCATATAAAATATAATTTTTGAGTGTTGAAAGGTATAATGCTAACTTCTATTCCCCCATCGATAATTTATGCATACCTAAATTATAGCGTAGTATTATGCATTTCCTTAAATAGGTAATTGATTATAAACTATAATTTGACTGAATACTTAAAGCATAATGTTAGCTTGATAAGGTAACTGAGTTTATAATCTCGAGATATTTAGGTTATATTTTCTGGAATTTCCGAAGTATAAACTCTGAGTCTATGATTGATGCTTGTGCTTTAGAAACGTATAACCCAGACACCTGATTTTATTTGACTCTCGATTAGAATTAATGATTAAAAATTTCCGATGATAATCTAAGTTTTGTTTGCTCTATAAGTCCTCTAAAGACCTCCGAACTATAAATCTTAATTTTGTCCAGCTTCTAGAATAAACGGAAATTTCGTCCCACTTATGAAAAATCCTGGTGTAAAACGATTAATAAAGATACCCTAAAGCCAAAAGTGTAGGTCACACTACCAAGTAAACTCGAATAATTATGTGCAACTAAGCTTGAATAAAAACAAAAAAAATTTACCATACAAATACTTTATTACATAAGAAAATTTATGGAAAATCATAATTGTCATTGGAATCACATGCAACGTTCAATATGGATATCTGAGATTGGAGTTGAGCGATTGCGATGTCATCCTGTTTTACGTCCAATTGTATCGGTGAGATCGTTTTCGAAATCCAACGAATAACTTGAAGCGAGTGGGTTTGATAAATCCATGGAGCATTCGACAAAGCAGTTGGCAGGGCAAACGTTATATCGGGTATCGCCTGATTATGAACTCAATAGTTCCGATAGTCCAAAATCTTCAGAATTAAAATTATCCGCAAAGAGGCTTCCGACAGCATTACGACGAACCTGTTTAATCATCATAAATTATGGCTTAAGAATTATACAAAATTAGACTTACGGAGGAATCAAACGATCGATACAACACGCATGAAATCTATTTTTAGTAACATGCAGTCATGCTAGCCAATCGGTAGACCAATCAGGTAATTGATATAATCTACAAATTTGTGAGTCACCGGTGACGTAGTTGCACATTCCGCATTCTGGAATTAGAGGAACGAGAAATCGATTAATTATTCCAGTTATCTTACCAGGATTGTAGGTTACCTAGAACGTATGAGTGGTAAACCAAAAAGCTCTCACTCTGCGGGGCATAGAAGTTGCAAGCACACCGACTGATAACTCTGACCTCGCACTGCAGCTAGACGTCCAATCAACATGGACTAGAATCTAGACGATAGTTCCGCATTTACCATACCAATTGCAGAGCCAAGAGTGCACAATTATCATAGTGAAAGGAAATTTGTAGATCGTAGAGGATAAATTTCTAAAATCGACAAAATTAACTCATGAAACGAGAACTGATAAATTATAAATTTATAAAACGCTATGAATTAGGAATCCGAAAATTACAAATTTAGCTAACACAAATTTATAAATTACAACACTTGAAGCAGCAATTATAAAATAACAAAATACAGAATAGCAAATCATAAAGTATTAAACTATATACGAGATATATTTAATTAGACACTGTAAGGTAGAAGTTCATAAATGGTAAAACATAAACGCTGAATTATAGACAGAAATCTGTAGATTGTAAAGGTAACTTCCTAAATCATAAGCGTAGAATTTCTACAATTAGGAAAGGAGAATATCGAATGGAAAAATGGAAAACTATCCTACTATTATTATTAATACCATTATTATCATCAAAGTTATTATCATCATTACTAATATTATCATGATTAACTATCCTACTATTATTATTAATGCTATTATTACCATCAAAGTTATTATCATCATTACCAATATTATCATGATTAACTATCCTACTGCTATTGTTAATACTATTATTGTCGTCAAAGTTATTATCATCATTACTAATATTATCATGATTAACTATCCTACTATTGTTATTAATACTATTATTATCATCAAAGTTATTATCATCATCACTAATATTATCATGATTAACTATCCTACTGCTATGGTTAATACTTTTATTATCATCAAAGTTATTATCATCATTATTAATATTATCATGATTACCGTTATTCTAGTGTGATTACTATTACCATTGGTATTGTCAGGATAAACATTATTATTATTTATTACTATTATCATAATTGACATTGCTATTACTCTTACTATAATTACTATTGTTATCATCATCATTATCCATACTAACCTTATCCATCGATCCGATACCGACCTGAGAAGTTCCCGAAATTTCAAAAATTAAAAGAAATCGAAGCATCTCCGTTAAAATAAGTTGTTACCTTACTAGGAAGTTTTACTTTGTCCAAAATCGAAGATTCACGTTATATTAGCATCCAAGCGAAACAAGAAATTCCAAACGAAGGTTACTAATCGGAATCACTGAGTTCTTTATAAGTTAATAGCGACTCAATTATCGAGGCAATCGCCAACTTTTCTCCTTGGCATCGCCAAGCTCTCTTCGTCCATGTGAGGGACCATAGCATATTATCAGTCAATAGTAACTGATCGAGATTTGGGGTCGACTACTGATATCACTAAGTTACGATGAAAAATCTTAAGACATAAATAGTAGATACCTGAATTTCTTCCCTTTATTATATCCGTGCTGACTAAAATTAAGAAATGTGGGAGTTGTTGCGTAACCTTAACAACGATTACCGTGATAAAACAAAAGGCCTTAAATCAGGGTGATGATAATAATTGTAAATGCTTAAATTTGGATAAAAGTTATTTAATTTTAAGTAGTTAAAAATTAAATTGGTAAAACCTATACACAAAATTTATTTTTTTTTTGATAAAAGTTATTTAATTTTAAGTAGTTAAAAATTAAATTGGTAAAACCTATAAACAAAACTTATTTTCTTTGGATAAAAGTTAGTTAATTTTAAGTAGTTAAAAATTAAATTGGTAAAACCTATGAACAAAACTTATTTTTCTTTGTTAAAAGTAGTTATAACAATCGTAATAAACTTAGTCATTGATATGTGAGTTAATTCGATGTATTTTATTATGACGACCATTAATAAGTGACGTGAGTTAAACGGATATTAACGTTTACATTCCAGGCATGGCACCACCAAACGATAACCACAGCAGCGAAGAGGACGAGCAATGGACAATCACCCGCCTTCGCACGCGGTACATCTGGCACCATATTCATCGATGGTGTCAGGGGCGGGACCTGGACTGCTCCAATCGGGTTATCCGGATCGGCCCAGAGCCCGATGCCCAGGCATGGGTGAAGGTGGAACCCGCGAACGACCGTTTGCAAGAGGCCAGAGATCAGGCGGCCTGGGATGTGGAAGCTGCCCAGGCCCGGCTCAAGAAGATCGATCTTCAGATCAGAGCCGAAAGAGAAGGGGTGCCCCTGGAGGAATTAGAAGAGGCCGAGGCACCTCCGAGGAAACGGGGAAGACCCCGGAAGAACCCTGCCTAATCCCACGACAGTGATGACTTGAATGAACTAAATGATCAATCGGACATAATGTTGTTGTAATCGTATCTGACTCCTTTACTAACTGATACGACAATTTGTCGGATGTTACTTTATTAAAATTATTAATATTATGTTTGTTCATGTGTCTTCCTCATATAACGAATTAATTTTCTGCGATTGTATTTTATGGGGTGCCTCCAGGATCGGGGGGACCTCACTCACCTTTCAGCTATAAATTTTACACTACTAAGTGAATCACCTTTACGCACATGGTAGCGAGCGAGGGAATTTTATTATTGTTTCCATTCAGTGTACAAATTCCTCGAAAATCTACGAAGGGACCGTGAACAGGCCCAGCAACAAGCCGAAGACCTCCGAAGTCGGGTCGAGAAGCTCAAGATCAAGTGCCGAGAACTCGAAAGTACGTGGTTCAGTCCGGCTGAGATGAAGAAACAAACCACGCGCATCTCACAACTCCAGACCCAGGCGGGGCAAGATCAACTCGAGATCCGAGCGCTGAAGCTACAAGTGCGCTCGCTCGAGAGTAAATTGAACGAAAGATTCGTCCAGGACACCCTTTGCGAGCAGATTCGTCCACTTCCCGTGGAGTTGGCCCAGATATACCCACCAGCCCAGGCAAGCAAGCCGAAACGTAAACGGCTAGGGCGGAATACCCGCGACAAATTGAAAAGGGCCTGGCTGGCCGAACAGGAGAAATTGAAAGAGACTGAAGCCAATCCACGATCCTGAGAGACGTTCGAGAGTGCGTAAACAAACCTTGTAACATAGTAGTGATTAAATAAATGATTCTTGTTGTCTAATGAGTGCGTGATTGAACTTCGCGGTTGTCTAAAATAAGATGGTTGGCAGAAAAGCTTGGGAAAACAATCTCGATGAGGGACCGAAATAAATCGGACATGTGCCTTCTATCGGCGTCCGTGAACCCATAGAGTGCTCGACAATTACAGTGCTTGACGCGCTCACTTTCTTGCGAGTACTCAAACCCTTGGTACAGTACCAACGTTGATTGCTCAACGGGTACCAAGAGGAAAACAATGTTGTATTCTGGGTTACGCTGGTAACAGCACTTAAACCTTCAAACACCAGTAACCCACCAAGATTATCAACCTGACTTACTTGATAATGCTTTTAACAACAGTGTTTAAATTTGTTCAGGTAAGGAAGTAACACAAAGACATTGTGAACCAAATATTGATTTTGTCCGATGCATGAATGGTTTTGAAATAAAGAAAAATAATAATATCTGTTTGGTGGATTACTTATCACTTACTGAGCACGATCAAAACTTATGGAAATCTGTTTTCGAAAATATCAAATTACTCGGGTTTGTTTATCCCTTCGATATATTGGAAATTGACAATAACTCACAATATTTAGTCAGTTTGATAAATAAGATTTCAAACGCTCACGTTCTCGAATTAAACAATGCCAGTATTAGACTGACCACAACAATAAGGTTGTATCGACAATGTTCGAGTAGGAACGCCTTCTGGGTCATTTCCTTCATCTGGCCGGTAGTAAACCAATTACCCTCCAGTTTGTCAATCTAGGCCTTTAATAGACGAATTTTCTCCATGATGGCTTGGTTCAGTGTGTTTTGGTCCGTGCACGAGAAGCATGATTTAACGATAGTTCTTGCCTGTTCCATAGTTACTAATATCGAGAGAAAAGACAATATAAACATATCAAGTGTCAGAGCTGGTTTATTTATTATGAAAAATTTGATATGAGAAACATAAGGCGATTCCCTTATCAGGATGGTAATAGCCAGGCTCAGTAATGATAACAACGGGGTTCATAGCCTCTTAACTCTGGTCGCATTGTTAACGATGTTTATTAATTTATTATATCTAGTTTGAGGGTGCAGATATTATTAGATGTAGTGGAAATAGAAGAAAGAAAAATTGAAACTATTACTAATATTAAGTGTATTAACCGCTGATACAATGATTTCATATTGCAATTAAGGTCGACAACATCGAGAACCCTCATTATCTTGCCGCCAATAATGCTACAAACCTACCTCGACCTTACTGTCATTAAGTTTGGCTATAAGAAATAATATTAATTATAAGTGTAATATACCTTTCAGAACGGAACGAATTCCAAATTATTTACCTTTCAAGGGAGGGAAATTTATACCACAATTAATCACATTAATACTCCTAATCATACTCATAGAAGAATTCTAATGTTAATAACAAAATTAAACCTGACGGGCATAATAACCATAATAATAATGGAATTAATAACCATAATAACATTAATACTAAAATTGATAATTCAGAAAAAGAAAGTATATCATTATATTATATTATATTTATAACCCATGACAATTAAGAAAAAGGAAATAAAAGAAATATAGAAATGTATTTTCCGGCTGAGATTGCTAAATTCCAGGAGATTGACAAGGACTATCTTATAGTCGAAAATCTTTTCATTAAATACATTATTTGTAGCAAAAGGCTTAAATTATTATTTTATTGTCTTAAATAATAAATGCTGCTACCAAGAAATCATCACTTAATAATAATAGTAATAATAATAATGATAATAGAAAATCACCAACTAGGTATATTAAAATATAACATTGCTATTTAATTCGACCGTTTAACAGTCTTCTTCAGGCTAAGAATCGTATTTTAATAAATTAAATGAAAAAAATAATATTCAAACAAATTAACAACTAATAATCATAATCAAACTGTATCAAACTAAAAGATATTTTAATAAAATTTTAAAAAACATTTTTTTAATCATATAAAAATTATTTTAATTTTAAAATATGCACAAAATTATTAACATTCTCATACAAAATAAAATTTTTTAAATTAATATAAAAAATTAATTTAAATTTAAAAATTGTTTTTATACAAAAAATTTAAAAAACAACATCATCCCGAATATTAAATATACAAGTTAATTAATTATTATAAGAACTTATTTTCCAATTTTACCACTGCTTATTTTTAAGTTAAATCAAGTTAAAATCAGAAATACCTATCTTTTACTGGCACACTTCATAAAATGATCACTAATGTTGGTCAATGCATTCCATTGTTTCAATGGCTGCAAGGTTGGTAGTATGTTCACTAATAAGTCTCCAACTCCAGTTGTACTGTGTTCAGAACTCGTTTATCAATTTTCATGTAATGGGTGTAATGCCACATACATTGGAGAGACTGCCCCTAATCTCTGCAATAGGATTGGATTGACCCATATTAGTGATCATTTTTTCTATTAGAAAAACTCTGCCTTCGTTCTTTAATTATTAATAATGATAATAATAATGATAATAACAATAATAATAATAATAATAATAATAATAATAATAATAATAATAATAATAATAATAATAATAATAATAATAATAATAACAATACATTGGAAGTACACTCAGGACCTTGCACCAAAGAGTTAAAGAACACCTAGATCCTGGTGGAACATCCTCGTTGGCCAGACATCTCCGACAGTGTCAGCCAACAGAGGAAAGAAAAAATATTTCAATCGGAATCATAGCTAATGGAAACATCCAAAAGAAAAATGTCAGAATCAAAGAAGCAATTCTCATCATAAACAGACAGCCAAAGATCGACACTAAAGAAGAAATCAATGAAATCATGAATTTGATCTGTTGTCATTGACCTTGAGAATAACTATAGAAAGAAATTTTAAAAAATATAATAAATTAAAAAGTAATAATTAAAATAATATAAAAAATTTTAAGATAGGATTTAAAAATCAAAATTGACACATTTATTGAAATATTTAAATAGTGTATATAAGTAGTTATTGGAGGCTTTATTTTAAAATATTTTGAAATATTTTGAAATATTTTAATAGGTTTCTAATAGAAGCTTTATAAAAAAAATTTAAAAATTTTTAGTTTGTGTCATTTTGAAATTTTAAATGGTATTTATTTTATTTTATTTTTAATTTTAATTTTCAATAAAATTTTAAAAATTTTTAATAAATAAAAAAATTAAAAAAAATCATAAAACCAAAGTATATATTATATTTAGAACCAATGAGAATTAAGAGAAAGGAAATAAAAGAAAGATTGAAAGGTATTTTCGGTAAGAACATTGCTAAATTCCAGGAGATTGACAAGGACTATCTTATAGTCGAAATTTTTTTCATTAAATACATTATTTGCAGCAAAAGGCTTAAATTATTATTTTATTGTTTTAAATAATAATAATAGTAATAATAATAATAATAATAATAATAATAATAATAATAATAATAATAATAATAATAATAATAATAATAATAATAATAATAATAATAATAATAATAATAATAATAATAATAATAATAATAATAATAAAAATAATAATAATAATAATAATAATAATAATAATAATAATAATAATAATAATAATAATAATAATAATAATAATAAAAATAAAAATAATAATAATAATAATAATAATAATAATAATAATAATAATAATAATAATAATAATAATAAAAATAATAATAATAATAATAATAAGAAGAAGAAGAAGAAGAAGAAGAAGAAGAAGAAGAAGAAGAAGAAGAAGTAGAAGAACTTTTTTCAATTTTCACCACTGATTTCTTTTCAATTGACATTGTATTTATTAAAAACATTGATATCTTTACTGATTAATAGTCAAGTTTTTTAATAAATACAATAATAATAATGATAATAATAATAATAATAATAATCATAATAAAATTTGTAACATTGCAAATCTGGATAGTTGGGTACCTCGTTGATGCAGGTCAAGTGTTTGGCCACTTGACGGAAAATTGAATTGTTTCTGTTCTAATCGTTGATAATCTCAGTGAGCAGAAAACATCTGAGAAACATCACTGAGATAAGTCGATTTTCTATTTTTTCAAGGTTTATTTTCGGTTTTCCTTTCCTTGGTTGCTCCTTGTTCTTTTAACCCTCAATTCATATCGCTTATGGGGAGAGAAGCACTCTTTTCAACCAAATAAAATTCTATAAGCTAGTTTGAAAGGTTGGATGCTACTAAACAATTTAAGTGGATAGATTATATTCCGATTTTTATCAATTTTTTTCACTATCGAACACTTGAGTGGACTAGCGATTCACCGCAACTCGGGTCTATAACTCTTTTTATTAAATTGAAGATATTCATTGATAATGACTCGGTGGTAGACTAACTCTAACTTTCACATTGAATTTATATTCGAGCCTCTGTAAGTTATCCTTCTAAGCATAACCTTCAGATTTCCGTTAATTTTATTCAGCTTATAGTGGAACTTATTAGTTTTCGAGATTTAGGCTCCCGAAGAAAATAAATTGATTTGCTAATCGAGTTTTAAGATCCTTTACTTTATGTTTTCTCAGTTCTGAATTTGGTTGATAACCAGTTTGATACTTGCTATGTAAAGCTAAAAATGTTCATCCAAATTACCCTTCTTAGCAATGGCTACCGAGGTAAGGCATACTAAACAACAGCATTTATCATTCACCATTGTCAAGTTGTTTTTCCCTTTTCCCTTTTTTTTTGACCGCCTTCTCCCATCAATTCTATTATCAGTGGCAAGCTGTCAAGATAAGTGCTGGATACCCGGGAAGGAAGAAAATTAAAATAAGATAAAACTGTCCCTGGCCGTTCAGCGTGTGGTTCCCTGGATATCCAAGATGACTTTAGCTAATTTCCCTTATGTGTGCCCGTGGCGATGTCACACGTTGGTACTGCGCACATAGGTCGGAATTTACTAACAGGTGAGCCCCTACCTTAGGACTACTCTTAGTAAACTCGCAGTTCGGGTTCAAAGGTGCCGTAGAAGGACTTACCCTGATTCAGACATATAATTTGGTGCGACCCTGGTCCAAGGGGACGACCTTGCTAGAAAGTTTCACTGTCAGACAATCACTCGTCAGATACATACTACATAGCTTAATTGCCCAGGGTAGATAAGACATGTTATAACACCGTAAAAATCATGAAAACCATTTTCCCCCCTTTTTCCTTGACGACCGGACAATGCGGGACTGGGAGAGATTTGATCGGGACAAAGTAATTATCCACCCCGGAAAAAGATATTCCCTAATTCCTATAATAATCCGCAATTTTACTGTTCAATATTCAGAGAATGTTTACCATTGACGTGTCATAGAGATGTAGGAATTTTACTCGCATTATTGTTAAGATTTGTAGTGAAGTTGTTGTGGATAGATGAAGTTAATGCTATCATGCAGTGAAAGAATTTTGATGGGACGCACCAGTCATTGTGGGAAATTGCATGGTGTGACCATGTATTAACAGTAACGATGCGGTTTAATACAGGCCGATATTGAGAGTAAGATATAACCTCTGGTGTTTTAAAACTAGCCTTCTCAGATCATTACATAAGTTTAAGATTAACTAACGCTGGTCAAAACATCGGGAATAATGTTTTCTTAAATTTATAAGTGTAATTATAATCTAACTACAAATACCGCGAAATATTGCATTTACGGTAACAGGACAATTACCCCCCGGACAATTCCCCCCGGACGATTACCCCCGGACAAAAAACCCCCCAAGACAATAACCCCCCAGGACAATAACCCCCCGTGCTAAAGATTAAAATATTTATTATAATTGTTAAAAAAAACATATTTTTATAAAAAAACAAAACCAAAAATATTAAATTTGAATATAAATTTAATTAAAAGGATAAATTATACGCTATCCGGGGGTTATTATCCTAGAATCGTTGAATGTGACCAGTACCCTTGCTAGCAATACCCATAGGGGGACAGAATATTTTGTCGGATAAACTCGGAGTATATGGTCTTTAT